>BMAU01009049.1:0-488459 GCA_019973935.1 Trichonephila clavipes | reverse complement strand
ATATTCATATGGATAGCAACCTTTTCTAGTAATAAATTGTGCATTACTTGCGAAATATTTATTGCAAAGATGAAATTGGCAAGGTTTTAAGTTTTGAGCAAGTTTCTCTAGAGAAGTGTTTAAAAATTGAAAAGAGTCAATAAAACGTAATGAGCTCAGAGTAAAAGAAATAAACTTTTCACTATTTTCGGGAATGCATTGAATTCTCTTTTCTTTAAATTTACCTATTCCTTGAATTAAAAAGTGTCCATCATAATTTCGCATGGAATGATTCATCTTCTCATAAAAAAATGTTTATTTTTTGTCATTATTGTTTGCACTAAAGTAAAATAGAAAATATTATTGAAATCTTATTTTAAAAATTATATATTAATTGAAAAATAAACAGTCTATTCAATGAATTCCCAGCATTTCAAATTTTCATAACGCACACATGCGCAGAATGTTTTTTCAGATAAGGAGGCCCCCCATTGTCACCCTTTCCTTATCTCTTCTGCCCCCAGGCGTCAGCCGCGCTCCACGCTCCACTTGTCCCAGAACCGGCCCCATGTTAAGTCTATGGAGGCTCCACGCTCCACTTGTCCCAGAACCGGCATTTTATATCTACTCATGTGTTTTCAGCGTCTCTGACGCCATTACGGAAACCCCGTTTTTTAGGATTTTTGAACAGGAGCTGAGACCGTCACCCTTCCCCTTTTCCTTCGTTTCCGGCACTAACATTATTACGGAAACCCCATTTTCTTAGGCTGAGACCGTCAGCCACCGATTTTTTTTCGTTTTCTTCCATGACGTCATTTTTTGAAACAGGGGTTATTGGCGCCAAAAAACAGCAGTGTGCCAGACTAGGATTTTACCATTTTTTTATTCATATATTTTCATAAATATTAGGTTGGGGAAAAAGAAATCCATTATTTTTGCATGAAATTCAAGACATTATTTAACATGTTTCGAATTGTCCAATTTGACTCAAATATGCACCTATTTGTTGTATAATTTGTTGCCAATTATAGATAGCTTCATAATGCCTCTCTAATAGAAGTCTTGGTCCTTATTGGGGAAAAACTCTAGTAATCGATTTTCACAATCTTCTCTTCATCCCAATTTCTTATCACTCAGGAAGTTTTGTAATTCGAGAAAAAGCTGGTAATCGCTTGGTGCCAGGTCCGGACTATATAGTGGATGCATTAAAAATTTCCAACCAAGCTCCCAGAGTTTCTGGAAAGTCACTACAGAGAAGTGTGGCCTGGCGTTGTCCTGATGGAACACAAAGCCTCTTCTGTTGACCTCTTCTGGCAGTTTCTGGTCAATCGCTAGCTTCAAGTGGTCCAGTTGTTGACAGTAGATATTTTAATTCAGTGTTTGGCCATACGGAAGCAATTCATAATAAATTATTCCTTTCCAGTCCCACCAAATACACAGTAGAACCTTCCTGGCCATTAGTCCTGGCTTGGCTAAGTTACTAAGTTAAAAGCAAGTTTAAGAATCACGAGAGACCCCATGGGATTGTCATATATTAACTTAAGCACGAAAACTAATACTTATCTTGATAATTTGTACGATTTATAATTAATCCCTTAATTGCCGATTAAAAATTACGCGATTCACTCCCCAATGCTGCCATTTTCCGCGAAGACACGCGTATGTGATATATTGAGAAGGAGAAAAAAGAAATAGATAAGCAAATCCTCTGAAATAAGTAAATCCTTCACAAATACTGTCAAGTTCCTTTTATTGCATTTCAAAGCCTTCGGAACAATTTTATGGATAGGAGTGCATAGAAAAGATCGTACTTCGGAAAGGCGTATCTATACGTCCGGGGTGATTAAGACTTTAGTTGAGTTAGACGTTTATATATATATATATATATATATATATATATATATATATATATATATATATATACACGCCGGTGGTACTTAAACGGTTAAAGTTGTATATTATATATTGTAGCTTTAGGATGAAAGTATAGTATTATTGAATTCAATACATGGTTAATGTATGGAGGGGGCGATGAAAATTAGGATTGAATATTGGATGGCAAATGTTAAAAGTTTGAAAAGCACTGCTCTAAGGCGTTTTATTTTGGAGTTGAAAAAAAAATTCCAGAGCCTTCATTTGTAATTATCTCATTAGATGATCCGTCGGTATGAACATGGACAAATTTTGTCTTGGGATAATGTCCGATGGTCTTTATGTCTTTATTTCTTATTACATCACTCTTTCTTTTTTTATTGCATGGCTCTAGGAGGCTTGTTACCATTTTGAATACTTAGTGGAAATTTGAATTCTGTCATTAAACCATGGGTTAAGAGAATCATGAGTAGCAGTATTAATATAAACTGAGAGACAATATAAGTTTTAAAGTTGACACTTTTCTGGTACTTTATACTCGTCTTCTCCCTATCGAACTTCATTCGATAACATTGGACTTTTCTAGATTGTATAAGTCTTTTATGTTTAAACACTTTTTCCCACATTTTCGTCTATTACTGAAATCACTTACTCCAGAAAAAAAAAAAAATATTTATAACATAAAACTTTTCCGATACCAAATGGTTGAAAATCAAATTTCACAGACTATAAAATATTGAAAATAATCACGTATAAAAAACCCCACAAACTATAGAACATTTCACTCTCATTGAAATAGGGATTCATATATGTTAATTAAAAAGGGGGAAACATTGATGTCTATTCTTAACAGGCACATTAGAAAAAAAATTAATCTGAATTTCATAAAATAAAAATATAAAAAATAAAAGGATTGTGTGTGTAGGAGTGCTAACACAAGCGAATGCATGTTAAGAAGGTCATAGTAAAAGTGCATGATGAACAGATTCATGCGTTAATATTGCCTGAATGTATCATTCTATTTGTTTATTATAAAAGAAAAAGTGAGAAAAAAAAACAATTCCCATTTTTTTTTCCTTACAATTTTATCCCGGCAGTTCACGCGCAGGGTTTCCCATACCCATTTCCTAACTTTTTTTAATGCGCCTTCCAAATCTTTATTGCAATGCTTCTCAAAGTTGCAATATTCGCTACCCAATATTCAATCATACTTTTCATCGTACCCCCTCATACAATAACAATATATTCAATTCAATAATACTGTACTTTGACGCTAAAACTCCAATACGACTTTAAACTCTTAAGCTCCCCCGGCGTATATAAACGTCTCCCTAAGAGAAAGCGTTTATTTCCGCTGTCGTATATATACGTCTTTCCGAAGTACGATCTTTTTTGTGCATTGCTATCCATAAAATTATTCTGAAGGCTTTCGAATACAATAAAAGGACCTTGACAATGTTTACGAAGGATTTACATATTTCAGATTATTTGCTTTATATTCCTCCCCCCCCCCAACACATCCAATACGCGCGTCTATGTGGAAAGCGTTTGGCATTGGGAAGAAAATCGCGTAACTTTTATTCGGCAATTAAGTGATTAATTATAAACCGTACAAATGATCAAGATAAGTGTTAATTTTTGTTTTTAATTATATACATGTGACAAGCCCATGGAGTCAAAAGGAAATTTACTCGTTCTTAACTTAGTTTTGTTAAATTAATTATAAAATGCATTGTGTAGTCCTGATACATTTATAAATATAATATATCAGTGTAAATGAGTACTTTATTTTTTATTATGTCAGAATGAATTTTGTTTTTTGTTTACTTTCAGTAAATTATTTTTTTTTAAATAATCTTTTGATTTCGACTTTTCAATATGCTCGCACCTCCCTTGTAGTGCTGACACGCCTCCCAAGGAGAGCGCCCCACAGTTTGAGAAACACTGCTTCATTGGAAAATGGATGATTTATCGCGTAGTTGACTTTAACCCTTTGTCTACCAATGGTACTTATAAGTAACACTCGTTTTTAAATTACATACAATAGCCATTTCTACGAATATTCTGGCAAGATTTGGCTGTAACACTCTTTAACTTCCACTCTTCCAGTATGCATGGCGGCACAGGTTCTATGATGAGTATTCTGACGGGGAAGACGAAAAATTTTAAAACAGAAATTGCATTTTCAGCTGAAAGTTTGATTGGATTGCGAAGATTGTCATTCTTGTTCCGAAAAAGTAGTTAATGTCAAAAGGTGTCTTATTATTATTTTATGTATATTTATGAAGACCTTAGAAAACAATTTGACTATTTATTTTGAGTGAACAATGTACATAATTAATTTTACAGTTGACTAGCTTTGTGGTACTTACATAAAACTACAGCCAATGGATGTTGGAGCAAGAACTTTTTTTTTTTAATCTGTGTGGATTATTGTTGTTTTTTGTTGTGTTGTAGAGATCACTATAGTGCAATTGGTTTATGCTTTTTTAGCATTTATTTTTAGTTTAATTTATTTTTATTCAATTATTATTTAGGACTTATTCAAGACTTCCTACGTCATTTCAGACTCTTCCATGGTCGGACCGCTCCCCCGATTTGTCCCTTGTATAGCACGTGTGAGATCAGCTAAAACGGCAGATGCCATCGTGTCACTCTGTACATGATTTAGAGTTGGCTGTTCAAGATTTGTGGGCCCATCTGCCTCAGGATAACATAAGGTGTCTAATCAACTCAATGCCGGACCGTGTGGCGGCATGTATTGCATCTGGAGGTGGCCCAACGAGCTATTGAAGTTGCCCAGTATTTGTGTCGTTGCACACCCTGTATTCGTTTAATTGTCTTGTTTTTGAGATCAAGTGAATCTCTCATCTGTGTCATTATGTGTATTAAATTTCATTTCAATCCGATGCTTTCTTCTTTGGTCGTAATTTTCAATGTTCCTGAGTGTATTATTCTAATAGAAGCATTTTTCACAAAAGGAGAACATTTGGTAAAAAGATTATTCTAAGTTAATTTTTTGCCAAAATATTGTATTTAAATAAATTTTTTTGTCAAAATGTCCTTAAAACATTTTTATGCACATATTCTAATCTAAGTGACACTAAATATCATGAAAATTATCCATTAATGAGCTTTTGAAAATCCTGGTTCCGTACGTAGTCGGATACCTTAAGTTTATGCGTAAAAGCGGTTTTTATGAGTAAAATAAGGAAATAAATTTTAAAAATTTAATAATCTTTTAAAGCAAATGTTTTGTGCTGTAAAATATTAGAGTTCTCTGGTTATTTAATATGTGTTTAAGAGTGAAAACTGTGTTAAAAAAGTCATTTGGTCTTAATGTATTATGAGAATATTTTAGAACTTTGTGGACTAAAATAGAACCTTAAAGTACCAATTGAATTAATCAGCTCTAATGGATTAAATTTCCTAAAGTTGAGTATTTTATTTACGTATATCCCTTAATTTCCAATGTAGTGATACAAAAAAATGTACAAAAAAATTCAGTAAATATAATGCGGTAGGTAAAGTGTTAAGGAAAAACTTGGAGGTGAAACTGCTTTAAAGTTTGCATTTTTTTAATTTTACTTTTAAAAAATAGAGGGATTTTTTCTGCATCCATATATGTATTATTTATGAAAATGCGATAAATAGAACGCTAGAAAATTGAATTTTAAAATTGTGAGCAAATGTGATGTAAGTATAATTCGGATACACTTTCTTCAAAATCTATTTTGTATATAATTGTAAAAAACTAATTTTTTTATACAAAGAATGCAATTTTTCTGTATTATATGTTCAGATTTATTGAAAATTCTACATTTTTTCTGCAAAAATTGCGGAAAATTTAAATCGTTATTTACAAAACTAAAATTTTTTTTCGGTTTTCGAAATGTTAATTATGTTTAGTTTTGTGTTAATAAATACTCAGTGTAGTTCTTAAATTATAAAGCAAGTGTATTTAGTGCAAAATGGATCTTCAAGATTATTCTAAATTAAGTGCACAGCTTGTAAAACAGACATTTCGTTTTTCCTAACTGCTTATTGTTAACATCTGAATACTTATGAATAACTCTATATGTTTATAACTAGTGGTTTTACTTAAAAGTAAATATTCATCTGCTTGAATTAAAGTAGAGATTCTTTTGTTATATAATTTTTTAAAAAAGAGTTCCATTTAAAAAAGACATCAAATTAAATTTTAAATTAATCAAATACATTTTCTTTGTCTATTCTTATAACAATAAAAATATGTATAAGAAATTTTGTAATATCCTGTAATGATGATGTTCAAAGTGAAGTAAAAATACTAAAACTTATAAACATAAATTTTTGGTATTTTAAACGGAAGAAGGTGTGAATCGTTGACAACACGTGTTGATGAAGTAAAAAGAAAGAGTAATTAAAAAGACTTCCAAATAATCTAGAATTTTAAACTTACAATTTAAAAACTGAGAAATGAAGCAAAATAATTCAATTAATTATAGTATGACTTTATATTACATTAAAAAATATTATTTTACAAATTTTAGATGAAAATATCTTTATTTGCGATTTTCTCAAAATGCATTTTTTGTTCATTCCGGGACGCTTTTATATTTTACATATTATAAGCTGCGAACATTTTCAAAAAAGTGAATGAATTCGTTTTGAAATAAACATTCACAAATTTTAGATGTAGCACAATTTCTGCGTAAAATTTAAGGGAAATTAGAATCACTAAATTTAAAAGTTTTTAAATTTTTATAAATTTATTTTTTAATATTTCATTTCATTCCTTTTGTAGATTGTTATGCTTGCAAAAACTCTGTAAAATTTTATAGCTATATATGCAGTAGGTTTTTTGCAAAGTGTAGCTAAAGGTAAGAACATGTCTCGAAAATAAAAAAATAGTTGTTGATTGTTTATTGCTCATACAGATTTAATTGTAAATTAAAATGGAATTCTTTTACATTAGCAGGTGCATAAATGTACAGATAATTCAACTTAAAAATTTTACATCCATTGCTTTTAATTTAAGTAAGTGAGTACCATTTAACTTTGGTATAAAAAAGTTCATTTTTCCTCCTCGCAGATGTCCCAGTTACCTTAAGGTTATTTCCTTAAAGGAGTTCTATCCTGTCGGTGAATTCTTAAGAGGTGTTGGAAAGCTAAAATCATATTTTTTTGACAGTATGAGATTTTTATATCTTCAGATTGTATCGATTTTAACTTTTCTAAAAATACCTTACTTTAACCTCTGGGGTAATTAGAAGTCCTTAAAATCTATTTTTAAATTAAAAAGGGGCCATGCTCATTTGAAAGGCGAAAAATATAAACAAAGTACTTCGTTTTTGCTTAAAAGTTGAACGTCTGATATAAACTAAATCATGTATATTTTATTAAAAGTTGAGCATTTTATTTTTTAGAAATCTCACTGTATACATCAAAATCAATTTATTTCAAAATGTGAATTTTGATATCCGATGTACTTTTTCTGAGAAACTACTGCTCACAGGCATGTAAATTTTTAATGATATATTTATAATGATAGCTAATATATACTGAAATGAGTTTTTGTAAAAAAAACTCCAAAATTTATTTTTTATAAATTTTTTATGTGAAAAATGAGTTAAATTTCGCAATGTTTGATAAAATATTTCATAAATTATTAAAACATTCAAAATTGGCTAAAAGATCTTTTCAGTATAATTAGAAAGGTGTACTTTAATTGTATGAGAAATCTCAAGCATATATATATAACAGATTTTGAGAAAAGGTTCATCGAAAACAGCCAATTTAACATTGTCAGTATACAGAGAGAGAGGTTTCCAACTCGCCTTAAAATAGATCTTTGGATGCCACTCCTTCGGGTGTGTCACATCCTGCGCGTGAATTTGTGTTAAGTTTTTCAATACGTGAGTACGCTTTAAAATCTTTCTTTCGAGATGGCGCATTATCCTATAAATGATGAAGAAATGCGATATTTGAGAAACGTATTACGTGAGAAATGATGATGTAATAGATCCATCAACAGGAGAATCGAAAAAAACCTAAAATTATAACTTTTTACAATTTGGTGAAGAGAGAATTTGACGTTGTTCATTAAATGACGTAACATATCCAACGGTTAGGAAATTCAAGAATTTTTGCATTGTTGAACGTTGCTGCAATAAATGTGCGAAATTATTTTGTTAAACATTCAGAAACCACCCACTCAGCATCGAAGAAGGCGCTCACTTTTTGAACAGTTTGGGGATTTCAACTGCTGTAGTAGCCTAATGGTCAAGGCATCGGATCGCGGCAGGCATGTCACGATTTCTAGCCCAGTACCCGAAAGACCCGCCGTGTAAGGAAGCGATGCATGCTAAATCTGTCGAGAGCTGAAGCGTCCTCCCGTTGGTGGGGTGTGGTAGTTAGGAGAAAGGGATGCCAGCTCAGGTGTCATACTTGGCACTTGACCATGGATGCAAAAGTGACATTTCGAGTAATAAAAGCCGTTTTTTCAATATCTTTTGGGCTAATTGCCAACTGAAAGTACCCAATTCTTAAGTCTAGTGTGGACATAACACCGGTGTGAGGAATATTGGTGAGTAAGTCATCAATCACCGGTAATGAATATCTAGGATATTTGGTAATTACATTTAATTTGCGATAATCGATCGCAAAACGATACGCCTCGGGAGAATCTGGAGGAAGATCATTTTTCTTTCGTGTCAATACGACTGGAGAAGCGTAAGGCGAATTAATAGGACAAATTGTACCATCATGTATCATCTTATCGATGTGATAATCAATAATGCTCTGCTTGACCCGGTCGTACCTGTATGGTCTCGAAACTACCGGTCCCTTGTATCCAGTATCTATCTCATGATATAGAACATGCGTTAACCCCGGCTGATCGGAAAATAACCCCTTAAAATTATTAAATAAAGCTTTTAATTGTCTCTGTTGCCCGTCACCAAGTTTTGTGTCTGTGAGATCAATATCGACCGGCTTTTCTATTTTCGGCAATTGTTTGATCTAATTGTCGGGAATGATCAAGGATTTCTGATCAAAATCCAATGTCAATAGTGGCGCCTTCATAAAATCGATTCCCAAGATGCACTGATATTGCATGTTGTCTAGAATATGGAATTCCCAGGGTTTCTGAAATTCTCTGATCCGAATCTGCAATTCGACCCGACCTAAGTGACTACACGGGGCTCCTTGTGCTGTCACGACTCTGTCCTTCGTCTTTTGACGAGGTCGGTATGAAAAATATTTGCGGTAGACCTCCTCCGAAATAAAAGATTTCTCCGCTCCCGTGTCCCACAGTGCTGTAATAAAGGATTCGTTTAATAGTATAGGTACATACGGTAATTCGACTGCGGTCATTCTTATAGAGGATACTCTGATAGGCCGTTGATCCGAAACTGGAGGGTTTTCCGTACCCCGCGATCGATTACCCCCATATTCACATCAATCGCTTAAAAGTTTAAATGTCTATTTCTTTCCATTTGACCCCGAAATGTACTATTTCTCGACCCACTTTGTCGACCGCCCTGATTGTGGAATCGCTGATCCGATTGTCCACCTTGACGTCGACCCTCGAATCTCCGATTAATTGCGTAACCTTGGTTTTCGAATAGATTAAACTCTCTTTGTGGTCGGCTATTATTGGTGTATCTCTCATTATTTCTGTTTTCCCTCCAATTTTCTTGCCTCTGCCGGTTATTAAAACGATTGTTTTCATTAGGGTTTGATCTACTAAATCCTTTGCTCGAACGTCTGATTTGTCTATTCATAAAACGTTCTTCGTATTTATCAACGATTTGCAGGAGATTGGCAGTATTTTGTGGATGTCTAACTTCAATTTAATCCAAAATTTGAGGTTCTAATCGACTAACGACGTGATCAATTAATTTTTACTCCGACATTTTTAGTTTAAGGACCTTATGAATTTTCAATATTTCATAAAGAAAGTCCGAAGGCTGCTGATCACGCCTTTGCGATGAGGAATTAAATCGCGTTTCTAGTTCTGACCTGTTTCTGACCACGGGGAATTGTTCCAACAATGCATTTTTTAAGTGCGCGTGGTCTGTTGCCTTATCTTCTATGACCCTATAACCAAGAACTTCGAACCAGTTTAGTGCCCGTCCTTTGAGATGACCTTTTAAGTAAGCACACGCTAATTGTGCAGGTATCTCATAATACGCGAGATTATTATCAATATTGTCCAAAAAATCATTTATGTTCTCAACCCCCAAAAATATTGTTCCGGAATGATTCTAAAACCGGATCCGACTCTATTCTCGGGATTTATTCGTTGGGCGCTATTGTGAAGATCCCCTTGGATCTCACTTTGGGAACGAGAATAATTTTGAGTCAAAAAAGAACCAGTAGCCATTTTTATAAATAACTTTCTTTGTTTGGTTATCTTTCCTAAATAGAATCAAAGACTTTTAATAACAAATAAATCAAAATAGCTTTATGAGGTTTAAAAGGGACTTTCCTTTATATTAACTTAAATATTTAATGGTCCAATTAATTACAATTAGAATATCGATCACGCAGAGATTATCGCAATAAGAGATCCCAGAATTATATTCAATAATGTTCCTACTGAACATTTAACTTTTATCTCACTCCTAATATAAAACTTTAATGAGACTTTAATTATAAATCAATATTTACCACACTGAATCTCAGCTCTTCCTGTGCCTAATTTATCCACCTAGAAATCTTCAATAATAAATTTCTAACTTCACTATTATAACTTCCTGTTTCAATCTCCCTCTCCTACTGTCTCTCACTTTACTATTCCGTTTGACTTAAATACTTTATCTAATCTGCATAACAAGGAATACCTGTCCTCTTTTTGGAGTTGATTGGAAATAGGTAGGGAATTAAATTTCCCTAAAAAAGGCGTCTCAGAAGGTTAGTGATAAAGTTCCGTATAGATTTGTCATAATCCCCTCCAAAAAGAAAACGGGATTTATTCGAAGGTCTCATACGTCCTGAAAATAAATTACGTAATTCCTATCTTTGTCTTATAGTTCCGACGACTTTAACTGCTAATTGGATATTACTTAAACTCTCTTTCCTTAAGGAAAAGGACAAATAAAATTACGACTTATTATTAATTTTTAAACCTCATAACACTTTACAAGTTTAAATTAATGCCTACACTCTATCCATTTGGCAACGGGGGCGTGGGAAAAACCACCCAAGTGGTGGCAAAAAAACCAGCCCCATAGAGTTTACTTAATTACTCTTTAAGTATTATACATAAAATAACCATTTTTATCTTCTTGTCTTTGGCACTGGAACATCGGGGACTTCAGGGTCAGCTACCCTGAAAGATTAATTTCCATTTGAGTGCTAGGTAAAAGCAGACATGAATTTATACACTTGTTACATGAATTTTACATACAATATATATCTGGTTCCTTTGCCGCCCCATTCTAAAAGTTTTTGATCTAGTTAGTGTTAATGGTTAATCCTATCTAACTTCGGCGCGCCCCAAGTCACCAGATTTGAAACAAAATATACACATATATATATACATCATACAATAACAATCATTTTGCAATAAATAAATAACACAACCAAATGAATTGTCGCATCTTAGCGAAGTCATACATCGAAGTAAACAAATGCAAATTTTACAGATGTTTTCTCCATAATACAAAAAATTATCACAAAAGCTGTTTTTTCTGCTGCAGAAAAAAACACACACAATACAGTGTCCCCTTTTGCCAGTCTTCTTAATTTTAAAGTCCGCCCGTGACTTGCTTCAATTGCAAAAATTCTCCACTTGTTCGTACCGCGAAGATAAAGAAACAATACAACCTGGTTTTTGTCTGAAATTCTCCTATGTACCGGATCTCCATCTAAGGCTTCCATACCGAGGCTTCTTCTCCTTATTCTGCTGTGAGGGAAGCCGTTGATTTCAATGTTCCTCTGCTCCTCAGGAATTCCGTCGTTTTCCTTCACTCGGCTGCGTAGATAGTATGGACAAGGTCTCCTTGTAATGGCTTGATTCGACCGGACTGGTCTCTCCACTTGTTTGTTGCGTCCTTTCGTTGTTGCTCTGGTCCTGCGGGTCTTGTTATCACATCCACTACCTTCCGTCCGGGATTCGACTGTGGTTGACTTATTCAGTCTGCAATCAGGCAACCTTGATGGACCTGCAATGGACTCTACTCCTTGTGAGGAGGTATTAGGTCTCTTAAATTTATAAGTTCTAGATGAGATCGAGGGTGGAATCGACCTCTTGACTCCCTGCCTTTGCTTAGGAGCGAGTCTTTTCCGGTCCTGCTCAGACCCTTGCAGTGATCTCTTCCTGCACATCTTGGACCGTTTTAAAAACTTGGTCCTTCGACTCATTATTACTCATTTTGCGTTTGTTTCTGGGGTTCTCCCGAGTGGTGTTACCCTGCCGTGATCTACACCCCTCACTTTCCTTACTAGAGGTTTTCCTGTGCTCTTTAAACTGCCCTTGATTCGATATATATATATATATATATATATATATATATATATATATATATATATATATTCGACCTATGACTAACTCCTTGCTCGTCATACAGAGTTTCTACCTGACTATCCGAACTAATCGTGTCTGTCTGTCGAGGACGGTACACTCGAACCTGATCAATATTAACTGTCACACTTTTTCCGCTTTTCCAAATGATCAAATTATTACCTTTAACTTCCAAAACTCTATAGGGACCTTCAAACTTAGGCATAAATTTTCCAACCTGTTTTCTACCCGCAGCACTTAAGAAATGTGTTTGAATTAAAACTAAATCGTTCACTTTGATGTGAACATCCCTCCTTCTGCGATTGTAATATTTTCCCCAAGACTTATGCTTTTTTCGCATATTTCGTCTTGCCTCATCGAATAATCTTTCGATGTTCCTACCAACATATTTCGTATCCTCTGTAACATTTATGAGCTGGCTAAACGGGGTTATGATTTTCCTTCCCAAGAATAACTCAGCCGGAGTTTTATTTGTCGTTTCATTCACCGCAGTGCTCAGTGCGAAAGCGAACTCATGTAGAAATTGGTCCCAGTTTTCATGGTTTTCTTCAACAATAGAGGCTATCATTTGAACTAAATTTCTATTTACTCTGTCAGTGAGATTAGCCAGCGGTCTGTACGTTACCGTTTTCATACGTTTGATGTCCAACCTGTGACTGAGATGTTCAAATACGTCAGAAATAAATTGGAGGCCGTTATCACTTATCAAAGAAATCGGAGCTCTGTATCGCGCTATATAGTTATCAAAAAAGGTATTAGCGATTGCCTGGGCTGAAACTTTAAGAAGAGGAATCAGCTCACACCACTTAGTGAAGTGGTCAGATATAACTAATATGAATTTATATCTCTCGGATCGGGATGCGGGGTAGAGGCCTAATAAGTCTAGCGTTACAATTTCATTCGGATATTTGGAAACTATAGGCATTAAACGACCAGCTGGTAGCGCGTTTTTATAATTAAATTTTTGACACCGGTCACAGGTTGAAACATATTCAAATATATATTTTCTCATGAATGGAAAATAGCACGTGTCACGAAGTTTAAGATATGTCTTTCTCTTTCCGAGATGCCCTGCCAGTGGTAGATCATGAAACTCTTTCATTATATCTTTTCTAAGAGAACCAGGAATATAAACTCTTAGTTCTCCCAGAGTAGAAAAATACTTCGCGTAAAAGAGGAGACCATTTATTAACTTGAAGTCCTGGGACCAACCCTCGCATACCGTCGTATTAACAGAACCGTCATCAGGGGTTTTCTAAATATCGGTAAATATGTCCTAATTCAGGATCTTCCCTTTGTTCCCTAATGAATTGCTCACGTGAATTTATTGCGAGGGCTCTTAGAGCTGCGCACGAAATTTGTGACCCCTCGATACTGTCCACTGGATTTCTCGATAAAAGATCTGCGACCACGTTTTGAACACCAGGCCTGTGCTCCCATACTATGTTAAATTCGGACAATTTCAATGCCCATCGGATCATCCGACTTGACAAATTCTTACCATTGGTTAACTTTGTTAACGCTGCGTGATCTGTGATCACTTTCACAGGCAGGGGTCCAAAATAAGTTTTAAACTTATTTAGAGCCCATATTACTGCCAAACATTCTCTTTCGGTAACCGTATAATTACGTTCTGCTTTATTAAGGGTTCCAGACGCGAAAGCAATAGGTTTTTGATTTTGTTGAAGCACAGCACCAATTCCGACCCCACTAGCATCAGTGAATAAATTGAACTGTTCAGAAAAATTCGGTAATTGTAAAACTGGTGCCTCCGTTAGTGTACGTTTGATCTTATCAAAAGAATCTTGTGCTTCTTTAGACCAGTTAAATTTAGCCCCCTTTTTCTTTAATTGGTACAATGGTTCGCATATCTGCGTAGCGCAGGATATATTTTTGGTACAACCCGTCATTCCTAAAAATTTTGACACTTCCCTATTATTTTTGGGAGGTCTCATTTCCGTAATTGCCCTAATTTTATTACTGTCAGTTTCGATTCCGTCTTTGCTAATAATCAGGCCTAAATATTTTAGTTTGTCACGGGAGAAGTGACATTTCTCCTTATTTAAAGTTAGCCCTGCGTCTCTTAATAAAGTAAAAACCTGATTTAAATTACCGAGATGGTCTTTAAAAGACGGCGATGTTATGATAACATCGTCCATATCGACCAACACGAAACGCCCAATAACAGGTTTTAATATTATGTCGATTGCTTTTTGAAAATTTGGCGCCGCCCCCGAAAGGCCAAACGGCATCCGGAGGAATGCAAAAGTGACATTTCGAGTAATAAAAGCCGTTTTTTCAATATCTTTTGGGCTAATTGCCAACTGAAAGTACCCACTTCTTAAATCTAGTGTGAACATAACACCGGTGTGAGGAATATTGGTGAGTAAGTCATCAATCATCGGTAATGAATATCGAGGATATTTGATAATTACATTTAATTTGCGATAATCTATCGCGAAACGATACGCCTCGGGAGAATCTGAACGAAGGTCATCTGAACGAAGGTTGCAGTGGTAGAAAAAGAAGACATCTAATATATCAATATAAAAATTTTAACTAATTTGTTTGGAAGATATATATAAAAAAATATTTTATCAGGGTAAGAATATAGTATGTACATATTTATTTCACGGTTAGCAACTTATTTTTTTTAGTTTCTCTGTCAAAGCGTTGGAAAAAAGTTAAAGCTTGTTATTGTATTTAAATCTGAATGATTGTTTAATTATTTGTTTATTCTAGAAATCAGAAACTAGACAGAATGATTAATTTTGTAATATTTACGATAATTAAGTATAGTAAAAGCATAACATTTATGTATCAATTTGGAATAAAAACGTATTTAACCCTTCGCGTATCAGACTGCCGTTGCTAGCGTACACTCAAATCTCAGATTTCTGGGGATGCGCACCTTGATGTTAAAATGCACATTTCATTTTGTTTTTGACGCTGCCTAAGACGCGTGTCCATTCGTGTTTCGTTTTTCTTTTTAAAGTTTGTATAGCTATTTTTTTTGTTTATTTTTTTGTCAATATGGCATCACCATCGGATTTCAACGAAAGTGACACTGAATCAGAATATTTGCCAGAAACCGATGAATACGACCGTGAATCTGATATGGATTTATCTTTTTGAGATGGAGATTAAGAAATTGAATAAAAATGACGTTACACTTTTTTAACGCACGTGGAAAACCTTTTTGTTCCAAGAAACATTTCAAGCAATTTCACAAATATTTGTAGTTTGAATTCTGAATTTTTTCACCATTTTTTCAAACTTTTGTATTCCAGAAGTTTTGCGACTTAACTTTTTTAACGTTCTACAATCCAACAAAAGAAAACTTACATTATAAAGTATCCTGGGGTGGTTACACTGGTTGTATTCCCATGAGATTACAATGGGATTGTGCCCTATAAATAGCATTAGTGTATCCACTAATGGTTTCAGGGTGCGAAAGGGGTTAGTAGTGTGAATTATTTAAAATTAAAAATGATGACAACTATTTAATTGCTAACTATTTAATTAGTTATAATAACTATACTATTTTTAATTTTTGATTATTAGATTTTAGGTTGAATTTTTATTAGCTTTACAGTTTCAAGGCAATAGAATGGATTTTTCAAAAATATTAGAATTAAACATTTTACTAATAATTAGGAATAATGTTTTGTTTCTTTATGGAGGCTATGTTAAGAGTGTAATTGCTTAAAAAGATGTACATTTTTGAAACCTCCCTGTCTGACACGTATGCTAAACTTCTGTTTGTAAAAGATGCAACACCATGAAGGGATGATCAGAATTAAATTAAATTTAATGCACAAACGACTTGTGTTAGTACAAAAAAATGACGAAATTTTCAAAGCCAAAAAACAATATTAAGCGTCCGAAATCAATATTTTTTGTGGCCACTACGCCGCGCTGCAATAAGTGCTACAACACGACGTGGCATGGAGTAAAACAGATTTTAACTGTCTGCTTGTAGAAGAGAATTCTATATTGCTTGAATGGGCAGCAAAAGTTCGTCTTTTGAAGCCGCAGGACGAGCGAGACGCTGACCAACCAAATCACACATGTTCTCAATAGGCGACATATCCGGCGAATAACCAGACCAAGGAAGAAGTTGCATGTGTTGGGCTGAACCGAAGTCTCGAACAGTCTTTACAACATGTGGGCGTGCATTATCCTGCTGAAAGATAGCTCCAGGGATGCCTTAAAGGAAGGGATGACTTCGGGCAGTAGCACTTCACAGACATACCCATTGCTGTTGAGATCATCCTTTATTCGTAGCAAATTGAATCGTCCATCATAAGAAATCGCACCTCAAACCATAACTCCGGATGTTAAGCCACTATGTCGTTCGATAATGCACTCTGGAAGGCAGAGTTCACCGGTATAGCGTTTAACATGAAAGCGATCATCATGGTACCACAAATTGAAGCGCGATTCAACTGAAAAGACCACTTAGTGCCAATCAGCTTGCCAGGTTCTACACTCAGAGCCCACTGCAGACGCAGCTGTCGATGGTTTGCCGTGAGAGACATCCTGTAGAATGGCACCCTTGTACGCAATCCATGGTGCAGCTGACGTCGACGAATTGACGAAGCCGAAATTAGTACACCTGTAGCAGTAGACCAACATGCTGCCAACTGCCTGGAGGAAGCTGTACGGTCATTCACCGCCATGCGGAAAAGGTGTCGATCGTCGCGTGCTGACGTCACCTTCCGTCATCCACTGCCAGTTTTTCGAGTTGTTAGGTGCTCCTCGATCTACTGCTTCCAAACACGTATCACTGTAGAACTGTTCCGTTGCACACGAGCTCCTATTGCGCGATAAGAAAATCCTCCTTCTCGAAGTCCGATAAACCTCCCGTATTCAAACTCCGTAAGTTGTTGGAATTTCTCCTTATTTCGTCGTGGAGGCATACTTAGGTTTCACTAAACGTTCGCCTCTAACAAATAATCATTAAACTATTTTTGACGTGCCACTACAGCCCTGTATTTATACGCTTTCAGCATCAATTCAGAGACTTCTGCGTACGCCACGCTTGCGCGGTGGCTCTGAAGGTTTACTGTTTTCCGTAACATCCTATAGTTGAGATTTGCTGCAAAGTTCATTTAATTCTGAGGATTCCTTCATGGTGTTGCATTTTTTACAAACAGCAGTGTATTAAAAGAGGATATCAATTCAGTACGTAACTCATACTATCTATTAAGTTACAATATCAGTGTGCGCACTTTTTAGTTTCTCTTTTAAAATTGATAAATGTGAATTATTAGCAAAGCAAATGAACAACTTCAAAGTAAGTTTAAGCGTTTCAAATATGTATTGGATTCAAAATACTTTCGAAAAATCTTTAATTGAAAACATGTGGTGGATCACTGCATTTTTTTTAAAAAAAAGAAATAATTAAATTAAGGAAAATATTGTAAGGTGTGTTATTTCTGTGAGTTGTAATTTGAATTTTGAAATTGCCACATGTGTTATAATCTGAAATAAAACATTTTGTATTAAAAAAGAAAAAAAAGCTTTCATAAAGCTTTCTAATTTCGTAAATTTAATATGAAGGAAAATTTCTTCTGTAACAGCTTCTTGACTTTCACTAACTGAGCTGCTAACGTCACATGGTGTGTTATTTTTTTGTTAAGGAATCATCCTGTTCCTTCCTCGGTCATGTTGTTGTACATTTGTGTGCGTGTTTGTGTCTTTTATGTTCTTCTTATAAGTAATCCTGTAATGTGATGTATCTGTGTTCTATAAACCCAATAATAAATGGGTTTTAATTTACCTCAATGAGATTATGCCCTTCCAAACGATCAAATTACATTTCACTCACGAAGGCTACGTCAAACCAAAAAAAAT
Source organism: Trichonephila clavipes (assembly GCA_019973935.1). NCBI lineage: Eukaryota > Metazoa > Arthropoda > Arachnida > Araneae > Nephilidae > Trichonephila > Trichonephila clavipes. Next base: position 470,239 of record BMAU01009049.1, on the reverse strand, counting down.
TCCTTTGTTTGTAAATATTACCAGATTTACTTCTTGACAAGGATGGTGAATAGTTTTAAAATAATCTACGAAATGCTTTTAAATTTTATATTTGTTTTGAAAATTAATCAATGTATATAAAAAAACTATTTCAATATATCATTATTTTAACTTGAATTGAAAAATTGTTGTTAGGTCAGCTGGGTGGCGTGATTGGTTTGTCACTGGTCTTCTGCACCCAAGAGGTTGCGGGTTCAACCACGGCCCAACTCGGTGCACTTTCGTGATGCAGAAAAGCGACAGCGTCCATGTCGTATAATTATACGGCATGTAAAATATACCTAGTTACTTTGGTTTAGGGCAAAATTAAAAAAATTTTCGGCAAAATTAAATCCTAGTACAGGTTCGCATCGTCAGAGCTCAGGAGTCTCCCTCCCGGGAGGAAACTGGGTGTCAAAATTAAACTTCGGTGATTGGTGTCTGCCGATAGAATGCTGCACTAAAAAGAGATGCCAGCTTTCGGGGAATGTGCAAGGTCTGCAATTGTCAAACACCAATCCGCAGCCCATTAGAAATCAAAAAAGTTTAGCAAATATTTTAGTTAAATTCATCGAAATAATTAAGTCTGAAATTAATTTTAAGGTATTTTTTTTTATTTTGACAATTACACCCGATGGAATACCATATGTTTGAATATACTGTAATTTTTCTGTGGATTCACTTTAATTCTACTATAAAATGCACCTAGTTAAGACAGAAAGACAGAAAAATTCAGATTAAGAATCATGCTTTATTCATAAAATGTGTTTACAATTTTCAAATCGAGAAGAATAACAAAATAAATGTCTTTTTTTAGTTCAACAGCTTGTACCATATACCGTTAAAACAAAGAATATACAAGTTGTGATCCGAACAAAAAAATATATGTGTAATAAAATTGTTAGTCTCAATTGAATTAAAATAATTGAAATTCAATATTTTAAATCCAAATAAAATTTTTAAAAGAAAACTATATAAGATGCTGCTCATTTCAGTTCAATTTCCTCGAAAAGAGAACATTGACTCTTTGAAAAATAATAGTAGTAAAGGCAACATAATAAAATCAAACAAGATGTTATTAAGCTTTATAACATCAAAATTAATGATATTTATTACATCAAAAGAGATTACTTCGAGTTACGACAATTGTTGAGTTTTATTACAAAGTATACAAGGATCATTCTAAAAAAAATATATTTTCATATTTTGGAATGATTTTAAAAAATATTTTAATTCAAGAAAAGATCGTATACAATCAATTTTTGTTTTGTGTAGTTTTTTTTAAATATTTCCTTTTAATAAGATCAGTGTGATTTATAGTTCTGGAACATCTGAATATTATGGAGTTTGGATAAAAGCTTTATGAATTAATGTTTTCTTTTATTTGTAAAATGTACACAACACACATACTTCTAAAATAAATAAATTTGAAGAACGCAGCGAAAAATCCTGATTAGATACTGAATGGCATATGAGCAATTAGACGAAATCCTGCAAATAATGCCCAGAATAAGAGGAAAATCGAAAGTACTTGTATGAAGATTGTGAAATAGTAAATTCTGAAATAAAGATAAATAAAAGAAAAATATATTAATCAAAAGGAAACTACAAGGTATTTTTTTAGTTTACATTCAATATTTAATAAACATTTGAAGATATCTTTATATATAAAAATCTTCTGTGCGTGTGTTTGTCACTAAACTCCTCCTAAAAGGTTGGACCGATTTCAATGAAATTTTTTGTGTGGGTTCAAGTAAATTCGAGAGAATGGTTTAGATTCACAATTCGATCCAATAATGCACTTAGTTAAAAATATATTAATTAAAAACATTCAAAAAATACAACTCAACATTCACCTGCATTGTTGTAACAACGCTATTGTTATAAACAAGCAACATAAAAAAAAAATTTTAAATCAATTCCTACTTAGATCAACCAAGAAAAATTTATTTTAGCTACTTTTTATTAAATAGTTGCAATTTATATAAATATGTATATAGATATGACATAATCACAACATTAAGTGGTAATTATTTTTATTAATTATCATTAAAGTATCGTATTGTCATCCAAAACAATCGTGTATATAAAATTTCCTTTAAACTGAATGTTTTAACACGTGAGAAAAAAACCTTTTCAAATTTTGACATATAAGTCGCCAAAAAGGTCGCTAAATCGCCTACGTGGCTGTATTTGTAATTTTTAAAATAATTAGTTTTAATCAAAATTAATTTTTATTAATTGTAATTAAAAATTATTGTATTGTCATCCAAAATAATCATGTACATTACAGTTCAGCTCAATTGAGCGCTTTAAAATGCATTTTATTAACGATTGAAAATTCCACCAAGATAAATAAATAAATAAACAAACAAAGAAATAAAATATGTATAGAGATCGAGAGCTAATAGTAGGAATAGAAAAAGACGTAAGTTGGCGTCGAAAATTGATTTTCAGCCAAACTGGCCAAACCCGGTCTTTATTGTTACGAAAATGCAGACGATTCACGCTTTTTAGCGTTTTTAATTAATATCTTTTCAAATAATCTTTATATATGTAATTCTTCTGTGCGTGTGTATGAAACTGAACTCCTCCTTAACCGCTGGACCGATTTTGATGAAAGTCTTTGTCTGTTCCAGTGGACTCGAGAATGGTTTAGATTTATAATTCAGCTTAGAAATGTTTATTTAATTAATTTTTTATTTATAAATTGTTGATCTTGGAATGTTTTACATTGGACCCGGCAGACTGCGTTACAATCGTAGTATCGAATATTCAAAATCTTTTCTTTTGAATTTAAGATGTGTATACAGGACAACGTCTGTCGGGTACTCTAGTATATTAAAAAATTGTATTGCAGTATTGTGTTAAAGATGCCTTGCAGGAAATCAAATGTTGCTTTTCCAACCAGTATCGTATACATATATATTTGATACTATATATCCTGTATATATATTAATTCACATTAATTTTCTCTTGAGGGCTTTTTAATTTGTAATGGTCCTGAAACCTCTAGGACTTTTTGTAAATAATTAATTGTTTGATACCCGCCTGACGGGAGCTAACCGCAACTTTTATCACTTAAAATTATTTAGTCAGCTAATTTAGATTAGGGATTTTTTTTGTAATCCGTATCGTCCACTAATCAGAAGAGCCATCCATGGAAGTCATATGAGTTTGGGAACTTCCGGTTGGCTTTTTGTATTTAAATAAGGCTTTTTGTATTTATTAAAATAATTATTTTAACCCGGGAGCAGGCGTTAATGGCAATAGTAACTTTAATGGTCGCGAGGGGTAACTGAGTCACCCCAATTTTTTTTTATACATATATATGACATATTTTTATAATATTTCTGGAGAGTGGCTGATTTAAACAATGGCGAACCAAAGGTAGGGCGTGGCCGGTGATGTGATTTTCTGTATTACGTGGTCGAGTACGGTATTATCGAAGAGGCACTCGTGTAAATCGTTATTCCTTTTTATTTACATCCGGAAACACATAAAGATCCAGTAGGGACGGCATTACACATAACAAGAAGCAAACATAATGACACAAACACAGACAAAGACAAACATAGAACGCGTTGCAGCCAGCTGATTACATGATAAAGGCAGAAGCGATTACACAAGATTTTTGCTTTTATACCAGCAGTGCAAGCGCGTGATGATTCCGTAATAGTAGTTCTGATTGGATAGAATGGGTGGGACAAGGATTTCGGATTAGCCGATTACGATTAAGATTACAATGTTAATTTTAAACCAAAGAGTTAAAGTTATTTTAAATATTATTACAAAGAGTTAATAAAAAGTATACTAGAAGGAATTATTACATATATATATATATGTAGTTCTTTTTGTACACGAGATAAAAATCGCAAATCCAGTGAATAATTTAATTAAGAGAAAGTATGCTTACCTACTTCATATAATAATGCTTGCTTCATTTTTAAGTTAATGCCTTCAAACTTCATATATCGATTGCAAGCAACAGTAATTTTTAAACAAAAAAGGTAACAAAAACTATTCTTAAATATTTTTAGCAAAAAGGGAAAAAAACGAACTCAAAATTTTTCTTTAAAAAAAACCTAATTTTTAAGTAATTTTTTCAATCTTGTACAGATTACGGATACCCGTGTAGTTGAAGCAGATAGCCTTGGCACAAAACAGAACTTTTCATGAATTATTTAAAATAATTTTTTAAGAGCATGATTTTTAACTTATTGCTTTCAAACTTAACACATCGATTGCAAATAACGGTAATTTTTAAACAAAAAATTAAACAAAATTAATGTTAAAATATCTCTCTCAAAATGGAGAAAAAAACGAAAAAAACAAATCTTTTTTAAAAAACCGTAATTTTTAAGTAATTTTTTTCACTCTTCGTATAGATTACGGATAATATCGTTCTACACGGAAAAAAAGTTTCGTGAGATTATTTTTATAAATAAACAAGTTCTTAAGTATTTAAATAAAATTTTGAGTATTTTTTTTTGAAAAATCGTAAAAAAAGTGTTCGGCAATTTATTTTTTAAAACAGTTACTCTAAAAGATCAAAGTATGAGTTTATTTTAAAAATCATTTTCATATAAACGCGTCGATATTGATTCATTTTAGAAAAAATCTAATATTATGTAAAGAATCCTTGTTTTGCAAAAAAAAAAAAAAAAAAAACAATGTATCGCGACGAAATAAATTATCTTTCCAATTACAAAATTTATGGCGAAGTTATTAAATGCGCGAATAAAATTTTGAGAATTTTTTTTAAAAATTCATAAAAATTAAGTGGTGGTGCAGTTACGAACCTGGGTACTACCATTTAAAAAAAAAAGAAGTGCGTTAATCGATCCTGCCACGATTTCTTAGGGGAAAAGCAGTGAAAAGACCCTTAAAATAAAAGGAAGAAATATTCAATTTCTCATTGCATTATTTGTTAAAGTTAAAAATTTTTCGGGCTTCATTTTTAAGTCAATGGCTTAAAATTTCATACATCGAATGCAAACAACGGTAATTTTTAAACAAAAAAAAATGCTTAAATATTTCTCGCAAAAAGGGGAAAAAACGAAAAACACAATTTTTTTTTAAACCGTAATTTTTAAGATATTTTATCAATCTTTGTACAGATCACGGATAATATTATTCTACACACGGTAAAAACGTTTCTCGAGATTATTTTTATAAATAAAGAAATTATTAAGTATTCTAAAAAATTTTGAGTATTTTTTGAAAAATCGTAAAAAAATTTTTTTGACATTTAATTTTTTAACTGACTGATTCTGAAAGAGAAAAGCATGAACTTTTTTAGTGTAAAATATCGTTTCATTAACACGAAAGAAAATGCAAGCGGAACGATTTAGAAATCTACTCATAAAAACGTATCAATTTTGACTCATTTTAAAAAATCTTAAAAAATAGGAAACATAATTATTTTTTAAAATAAATTATACCGTATCGTGGCGAATTAACTGATCTTTCTGATTCTGTAATTATTTTTTGCCTGAGTCTCATAAAAAAATTAGGTCGCGTTTAAAAACGTTTGAAAAAAAAAACAGTTCGGAGATTTTGAACTTAGCCCCTTGCAGGGAAAAATGGCACTAATTATGCGTTTTAAGGTTTTTAATTAATATCTTTTTAACTAATTGGAATATTTGAATATAAATGGTGAAAACGGAATCTTCGGATCATTCCCGACCTTTTGGTACTTTTGGCGAGTTTCTGCGTCATGCGGTTCGTGAGTAGATACGTAAACTGCTCCAGTCGACCGTACGTACGATCGTATACACTTGTTTACCTGCGAATTTTAGTAGTGTAGATTTGTTTTTCTAGGATTACAAAAATGTATATGTAATTGATTTTTTTAAAAATACGGGTAAGAGAATAATTCATACATTCAAAGCATAACTCAAAGTGATGACAAATTACGCATATTCTTTTCAAAAAGTTATGAAATCGCCTTTTTTTGCTCATATAACTTTCAAACCGTATCTCTTTGGTGTATGTGTGTGTGGCGGAAGGGAAGAGACTGAACACGCCAAATTACTTTTAATATTCGCCACACGAATTGGTTCTCCTTTTCTTCATTTTAATAACTTTTTTCTATTCAACTGCAAGATATATTTGCATCTTACTAAATTTATGAAATATGTTCTACGTTAACTTTTACTGACGAAATTTAAATTTTTGGCCTTATATCAGGGGTGACCAACTTTTATAGGAAGAGAGAGCGCAACTTTCAGATAAAGAATAATTATGCGTTCCACTTCCTACTTTCATATATATATATATATATATATATATATATATATATATATATATATATATATATATAAGTAGTGGAAATTTAAAAATAACATAATTTATGAGTTTAAAGCAAAAATTTAAATTATTGTTCATCAGTTCAGTTAATTTTGAACGATATTTTGATTTTGTTATGTTCATAACAGAAAACATTTGTTCATAAACGTATATGTTGATACAAATATAATACAATATCTGACAGCCAAATCTTGTAAATTTGAAAAATTGGTTGTTAGTAAAAATTTCCGAAATTCAATACAATTTCTTATATTTGCTTTTCAGAGTAGTTTGGTTCTGCAGACAGCAATTTTGATTTTGATTTCAGGTGGCTAACAACTAACATTTTGTAGAGGCAATGAGAAAGCATTTGTAAAAATATCTGCACTTTTTTTATCATCTTGAAAAGTATCGAATATGGATATTAAATTTTTAAATCTATCACAGCTCGGAGACTATTAATTTTGGCAGATAGTTCCTACATTAATGTGAATTATGTTAATTTTTCCCCGAGAAATCAAGACAAATACAAAATAAAACTTTGTCCACAAAAGAAGGTATGTGACCAAATAGGGTAGGAAAAATACAATCTTTTCTTCCTAATCTTAAATTTAGATTATATAAATGTCTAATAATATCGGTGAGAAAAGCTAAATCACGTGACCAATCATCATTCTAGAATAGGAAGTACTCACTGGGCAGTTCAGTGTTTTCTTCCAGATGTTTTAAAATACGTTCCCTCAAATTTCAAAATCTCGCGAGTGAAATAAGCTTTGGAAAGCCAACTCGTACAATATAATGCAGGTGCCTTTTCTACATGATAAATTTCTATTTAACTCTTTTTTGTCTTAAATAACCACATTTCAATACAATTGTAAAAAAAAAATGTTATTTATAATTATCTTTTCAAATTGTTAAGAAAATTTATTGAATTTTGGCATGATACTGTTACTACTCTACCATGCTACCCTGTGGCACGTGCGCTGCGGGTCCCCCCACCCCCACCTTTGATAGTTAGGGACATATTAATGTAACTGTCAAAAGAATAAAAAGAACAATTTTCGCTATAAGAATTACTGTGAATAAAGCAAATTTCATTGTTATAATTCTTTGTGTCTAATTATACTTCTGTTTTCAATTAAATAGAATTGAATGAGAGAGAGAGAGAGAGAAAACATTCAAGACAATTATTTACCTATATATTAGCTTCGAACGCTGAGCTTTAGTCTTTTTGTCTTTCGTCCAGTCGTATTGTGGTGCTCCGGTATTTAAATGATCAAAAATATCATTCAATTTTAAATCTTCTAAGCTTGTATACAGCTCCTGAAACAAGGAAATTTTATAAAGTTAAAGATAGTACAGTAAAACGGATATGGATAGTCTGTTAAAAAAGAAACCGACCTTTGGCCAGAAAAAGTATCTTAGTTATTGTGCGGGATTGGGATCCCAAGTAAATTCAAAGTAGACACTTGCGCTTTCACATAACATACTTAGCCCAAAATTCATACCACTGCTGAAATCACTTTTTTGGGAATGATGTTCCTCTCTAATCTAAAAACGGGATTCTTTGAATTGCATTTCCATTTCCAGTAACATCCAGAAGTCACAATCTGCCAAGTTCAGCGTCGATAGACTCTAATGCAGGCATGCCCAACCCGCGGCCCATTTAGAGAATTTTTGCGGCTCAATTAAAGTTTCTGTCTATATTATTTTAGACATTGAACTACAGACGGTTGACTCGAAAATACCGTGTTTTGTCCCACCCCACCTCTCCTCGTGCAGTTTTTACCAAAATAATTTTTTTCCTTCATTTGACTTCCAAGCAATTGTAATAACAGGTGTTGATGGATGAAGGAAAGCAGATGAGCTTGGGTGTGTTATTCCTCTTTCAACGAGAACTTCGTTGAGAGTGAGTAGTGTATTTAGTTCTATTTGTCAGAGAAATAATTTATCTCTATATTTTTAAGTTCAGATTAGTGGTCTTTTTCTCGTTTTATTTGGCAATGAAAGAATCCGATGATGGATTTAATGAGTTGCCTCAGGACTTTCAGACCAGCTAGTAGAAATGTAAGATAATTACGGCAGCAGAATAAAAATGTTTAATATTTTAACTTTCTGAAATTATGTAACTTTTTCATTTTATGATATATATTTAATCACGGTGCAATAATTAATATCACACAATAAGAAACTAAACATTTGGCTATTGGACAGAAAAAAAACTTTTTTTGATAAACAGTGTAATAATTACAAAGCTGTTCTTCTTTACTTAATTGCTTTTTTGCATTTGAATTAAAAATTTTGAAAATCTAAAACAGTTTTATGCAAACATACTGTAACACAAGTATAAAATGTGAAGATGTTACATACATTATTGTTATACTTCGTAACTTCAGATGGCAGCATAAATCTACTGTAGATATGAACCTTGTAGGTTAAGAGATATTCTTCCACCAATCGATTAGGGTTGGGCACCCCTGCTCTAATGGATGCTGTGAAATTTCAAGACAAAGTTCTTTCTGTTCTACCGACAGAAGCTTGAGAACAAATTTCGCAGCCACACTGTGCATGTTCAGACAGAATTGCAGGTGCGGAATTTGTACTGATCTCAACTTATTCAGCAGTCTCTCGTAAGGTCAAAAACAACGCTCTTTCATTATCACATTTTCCAACTTTTCAACAACAACTGCATTTCGAGTGGTTTGTGGCCTCCCAGAACTCTGATAACTCTCTACCAACGTACGCCCACTTTTTATTCAGTTACCTTTGCATTTACAAACATCCATGTTTTCTCCGGTATTCAAACCCAGGCCCTACGGCAAGGCAGTCAGATTCAATAATCACTACACCAGTGGTCTTGAAACTATGTTTCATGGAACCCTGGGGTTCCACAAGGCATACCCAGGTCAGGGTCGGCTCTAGAAGTTTTGCCGCCCCGGACAAAAATGGAAAATGTCGCCCCTTCTCTCTATATATGCATATTATTTTAAGTCTAAAAAATTCAAAATAATTTGAAATTAAGGATGTAATTGTTATTATTTCAAACGAGTGGAATGTAAGAGAAGGAATCGGTCATTTATTCAGACAAATTTATTCGGAAAATATTCTACTAATGGTGGGGCTTACAGGCGTTTGTTTTAACTTATAGTAACTACAATCAAGACTAAAATAAAATATCTCCCCTATGGCTCTCTATCTACCAAAATCTCTTACTACTCTTGTTCCCTTTTTGATAGCCAACACCGAACATCGTAAGAATGAAAGGAATATCCGTTGTGAGCTCCCTTCCGGGATGGGGTGAAAGTTACTAGTGAAAGATGTGTAAATACATTAAATTTCATGTTTTAATATACACTCCCGCCTCGAACCCTTCAAGTTTCAACATAAAAGAAAACTGTCATTAAAAAGACAGAGTACAAAATTAAAAAAAAATAAGATACGTTAAATGAAATATATCCTTTGCATTTACAAACATCCATGATTTCTCCGGTATTCAAACCCAGGCCCTACGGCACGGCAGTCAGATTCAATAATCACTACACCAGTGGTCTTGATTGGGAGCCAATATGGCGGCAATGGAGGATGACGTGTTTTTTTATGCTCTTCAAAAACACTGCAAGATTATTGAATCTGACCTTATGTCGAAATGCAATATGAACAATCAGGTGCGTGAAGATGCCAAGCAAGCTTTGGGTGAGTTGAAAGCTTCTTTTTATAAGAATTTCGAAAGAGTTAAGTCTGCTAATTTTCTAGAAGCATGCAAACAAAGTCTAAAGGAAGCCATTGCAAGCCAAGTTACGCCAAAGCGCAGTTACGCCAACGTCGTGGCGCCATCTGGTGTTACGAAAAATAAAGGAAAGTCTTCCGATTATTGTGTGGTTGTAGACTCGGACAACTGCTCTTCTGAGGATGTTAAGAAAATTATTAAAGCGAAAATAAACCCAGCGGAATCTAAATTAGGAGTTTGTGACTTGAAAAACATCAGAGGAAACAAATTGTTAGTTAAATGTTTCTCTGAAAATGATCGTGACCGGCTTTTAACAGAAATTCAAGAAAAATCTCCAGAATTAAAGGATTCCGTCCCCAAAAGGAGAAATCCAGCCATAATTGTTAAAAATGTGCCAAATGAAGTAAAAAAGGAAGATCTTCTAAAAGTGATTACTTAACAAAATCCTGAAATTGTTGTAGATGATGAAAGTATACGGCAGTGCAGAGTTCGATTTACTTTGAAAACCTTTCAACATACAAGGCATGTTGTTATCGAAACTCACCCCACGGTTCGTAAATCCATCCTTCGACAAACAAGATTGAAAATCATTTGGAGTACATGTGACGTAGATGATTTTCTTATTATCAATAGATGTTTTAACTGCCTTGGATACAATCATCGCGCTGACGAATGCAACAATACACTAGCCTGTTTTCACTGTTCCGGAGAAAACAAAGGGCAAGATTGTCCAAATAGGGATGCAGCAGCTTGTACAAACTGTATCCGTTTCAATCACAAAACAAAAAAATATTCATAAAAAAGTGAATGTTAATCATAAACCCTTTTCCGAGTGCTGTCCTTGCCATATTTTTATGAAGAAGAATACCCATTCTAGAATTAACTATGATTAGGTCAGATAATCAAGTTCTAAAGTGTGTGCAGTTAAATCTACACAAGTCTAAATCTGCGACACAGCAACTCATTTTAAACATGGAAGCAGATAACATTGATTGTGCGCTGGTTCAAGAACCTCATAGCTACAGGAGTACTCTTCCGGGTTATCCTAGTACTTATCGACTTTTTTATGATCCTAATTCTGACATTATTAAGGCAGCTATTATTGTTCGTTCTCGTCATCTTTCGACTTTTATTGATTACAAAAATTCTGATTATAATATGGTCACTTTAGAAGTTATCGCAGGCTCAACTGCGTTTACTCTTTCCTGTTACTATTTCGAGCCTTCAAAAAACATTGACTCGGATCTTCATAAAATCAGCCAAGTTTTTAGTAGCAAAAATCTCAATCGATTGGTTTGGAGCATGGACTCCAATAGCAAATCAGAATTATGGTTTAATTCCTACTCAGATGCACGAGGAAATAAGTTAAGTGAGTTTATTTCTGCCAACAACTTATTTATTATCAACGAGGATTGTGGTCCTACTTTTCGTGCAACTCAGGGAACAAGCTATATTGATATTACAGTTGTTGATTCGGATCTACTCGAGGACAACTCGAGTTGGTGTCTTTCTGAGAATGAATCCCTTTCTGATCACGTGATGATAGAATTTGAGTTTTGTCTTTCCACTGTCCTGCGAAATACATCAAGTGCTCCTTTTGTAATATTTAATACAAAGAAAGCAAACTGGTGTCGCTTTCGGAAATTTTGTCTCTCTCGTATGACTCATATATTTGATACTCTTAACAGTTGCACTAATAGTTCTTGCCTAAATACAGTCATTTAGGAACTTAGTTTTGTTATTTATCAGGCATGCTTGTACTCAATGCCTATTAAGAAAACTAGCAAGCATAATGTGCCTTGGTGGTCTATCGAGATTGGTTGTGCGAGGAAGAGGCTTAATGCCTCTAGACATAGATATCAGCGTTGTAAAAATCCAACTGTTAGAGAATTATATAAAAATAATTATCTTGAATATAGAAAGGATTATAATCAAATGCTTATTAATGCAAAATCTGAGTCTTGGAAGAAATTTCTTTTGACCATTGATGCGCAAAATGTGTGGAAGAAGGTTTATACGTATGGCGTTAAAAAGAATTCATGAAAAAAATTGAAATAACTGGTATTAAGCTACCCACAGGAGAAACAACCACTTCTTTAGATGAGACAATTAATGCCGTGCTTCAGAAATCTTTCCCATCTGACTCAGAGGAAAAGGACAATATCTTTCAGAAAGACTATCGTCATGCCGCGCGTACTGCTTACCCTTCCTTTTTTTATCCTTCTTTTTCCTATGATGAAGTTAATACAATTATTTCTATGCTAAAGCTAAATAAATCACCTGGTCCGGAATCTATTTCAAATGAGATTATTAAACAGTTTCACTTAGCATTCCCCTCTTTACTCCATAAGCTTTTTAATGTTTGCCTCGATTTAGGCATCTTTCCTCGGATTTGTAAGCTTGCCCAGGTGATTCTCATCCCCCAAAGTTAATGAGTTTATAGTTCCCCATTTGGATAACTTTAGGTGCATAAGCTTACTTCCGGCTCTTGTTAAATGCTTAGAGAAACTTTTTGTTAACAGGATTTGCTGGTATCTGCGCCGTGGAGACTTTCTCTCTGGTGATCAATACGGTTTTACTCCTCATAAGAGTACTGAAGATGCTCTTTTACGTTTAAATGAGATTGTTAAGAGAGGCAAGAAGAAGCATTTACACTCAATCTTGATATCTCTTGATATAAAAGGTGCTTTTGACAATGCATGGTGGCCTTGCATTCTGAATTTCTTTAAGAAAGCTGAAATTCCGATAAATATTTTTTCACTTGTTGCTGACTTTTTAAATGACAGAGTGGCCAAAATGCAACTTGGTTCGACTTCTGCTATCCTTTGCCTTGAAAGGGGTTGCCCTCAAGGATCAGTGTCTGGACCTATTTTTTGGAATATCATTATCAATGATCTCCTATCTAAACTTAATAATCTTGCGTGCTGTGAAATCATAGCTTTTGCTGATGACATTTTAGTTTGTTCCCAAGGTAGGGATCTTTCTACGACTTTCCTACACGCACAGGAAGCTTTGAACTTCGCTTCTGACTGGTCAAAAAGTTTTAAATTGGATTTTAATCCTGATAAAACCAGATTCATGGCTATTGAAAAACAAAACGTTTGCTATGATGCATTTCAGCTATATCTCGATGGAACTCCCTTGACTATGGTAAAGCAAATGAAGTATCTTGGTGTTCTTCTGGATACTAAATTTTCTTGGAAGCAACACATCCGACTAGGTTGAAAAAGTGTTTTTTGACAAAAAGGTCGAATTTTTTTTTATGATTGTAAAATCAAGCCCCAGCCTTTAAGATTCCAAAACAGTCTTTATTTTAATTTTACGTAAATTAGAACTCTAATTATAGCAATTTAAATAAGTCATAGTAGTTGAAAACGAAACCGGAAGTAATGTAATCTGGACCGGAAGTGAGCTACATATGCAGTATTTAATTATTATTTCCCTAAAATGAAGTTTCAAAAACCAAATTTTAATTATCTGCTTACTAAGCCACAGTTTGCTAATAATTATTTCAAATAATTTTGTTGCAAACGATTGGCAACGGCATTTAAAGACTATCGCTATTCCGTGTTTGTTTACATTCGACGTTAGATTTACCACGCCTATTTTAATTCTTTTTTTTTTTCTCTATTTTGCTTTATTTTTAGAATTTAAATTATTTCAATTTAATCTTTAATTTATTTTACCTGAAATCATGGGTAAATGTCGCTCATATCGTCCCCGTAAAAGAAAGTTTCAAGGAAACCAAAATAAAAGAGCTTCAACACACACACACACAGCTTCATCTAATGAAATTATGACCGCCAGTTCACTGAAGCTGCAGCAATGTAATGAGGTAAGTAACATTTCAGAACATTTAACTGGAAACAGATTGATTGATCTGGAAATTTTAATTGGTATTTTTTCCTTATTGTGTTGCCCAACAAAAATGTGTACAGCAGGAAGCCTTTATCTTGTAGAAGATTCAAGGTTTGGATTATCTTCAAACTTTTCTTTGCACTGCAAAAATTGCAGTTTCATATCGGCATTTTGTAACTTCTAAAAGTTAGACAAAATGAATGAACTCAATACTCGTTTTGTTTATGGATTAAGATTGATTGGTAGAGGTGTTTCAGCAGGAAGAAAACTTTGTGCTGTTTTGAATCTACCTCCCTTTCTCTCAAAGCTTGCATTCCGCCAACAAGAAAAAAAAAACTCCTCGGTGCTGCTATTTCCATTGGAGAAAAATAATGAATGACGCAGCAAAAGGTAGGCAATTAAAAAAATCTATACATGGTATTGTAAATTGTGGTGTTTCGGTGGATGGTACCTGGCAGCGTCGTGGTTTTTCTTCGCTAAATGGTTGTGTTAGTGCAATATCTGTTGATACTGGGAAAATTATTGACTTTGAAACTTTATCTCAGTTTTGTAGAAAATGTAATTCAAAGACGAAACAACAAAATGTGAAATTGCAGTGTAATCATCATAAAGGATCTTCCTCCAGCATGGAACCGGTTGGGGCTTATCGTATTTTTGAGAGGTCGGAAGATCATAGAATGTTACGATACACTGACTATTATGGGGATGGGGATTCCAAAGCTTTTGATGCCGTGAAGGACATTTACGGGAAAGATTCTGTTACGAAGCTAGAATGTATAGGGCATATTCAAAAAAGAGTTGGAACAAGGCTTCGAAAATTGAAAAGCAGAAATAAAGGACTCGGGGTAAAAGGTAAATTAACTGATGGTTTAATTAATAAGTTACAAAATTACTATGGGATTGCTATTCGAAGCAATATTGGGAATTTGGAAAAAATGCAGTCTGCTGTTATTGCTGCCTTTTTTCATTGTTGCTCATCAAAACATCAGCCAAAACATGGACAGTGCCCTGTCGGAGATGAAAGTTGGTGTAAATTTCAACGGGCTAAAGCTTCAAATATTGTGTACCAGGATAAATCTTTGGGTCTGCCACAAGATATTGTTAACACGATAAAGCTTGTTTATATGGATTTGTGTGACAGAAATCTTTTAAAAAAATGTTTACACGGAAAAACTCAGAATCCGAACGAAAGTTTTAATGCAATTTTGTGGCAGATATTACCAAAAGAAGTTTTCGTTGAGCATCAAACATTGCGTTTAGGAGCATATATTGCTGTTGTGCAGTTTAATAATGGCTTTCAGGGATTAATATCCATATTAAATGAAATGGGTATTGTTTCGGGGTATTATACTATACGGGGACAAAAAATCTTCGATAATAAGCGTATTGCAGACTCAAAACGTCACTCACTGCCAACAGCAAAAACCTGCAGAAGAAAACTTAGGGCCATTCGAAAAAAAAAAAAGAAACAAAAATTGAGGAAGAAGAAGGAATAAAAAACTGGAGAATTTTAAATTGTTTTTTAATATTTACTTTATGTAACTTATAAGTATATTTTTTTAAATGTGTTTTTGAAAATGAAATTTTCACGATAATTTTTTGCACGAAAACTGGGATATCTCCAGAACAATTATATAAAATTTAATGAAATTTGAAACACTTATGTTATAAGCCCTTGAGAGTGTAGCAAACCGCAGTTTTTAAGATACTTACACTTGATAACATTTTATAGTCCTTTTTAGCATAGAATAAAGAGTAATTTTGACGAAAAATCATTAACGTGAAGTTCGAATGCTTATTAAATATTTATTTTTGAAAATATTTTTAACCTGCGGTTTGCGACACTTCAGGTGGATAAATAAATGTATCAATGCAATTAAAATTACATTATGTCCAATATATATATTTTTACGCTGTTTTTCCTGAAATTGAAATTTTTTAAAAATTTTATTAAAATAATTTTTTTTTTTCAGAAACAGAGGTCATGCATGGTATTTATTTCAAAATTATAACTCTTTTTAGGCCTATTTATGTTCTTTAAAATAATAAAATTCTTCTGATAATCAATTTTGAAAAAATTGGTCTTCGAACCTAGTCGGGTGCCTTAAGTTAACATATCTGAGAAATGTGACAAATTACAGCGTGGATTAAATCGGATTGCTCGCAACACGTTCGGAATAAATTTCAATCATTTATAAGCAAGGAATCGAGCCTTTCATTTTGTATGGCTCTAGAGTTTTTTGCGAGGCACTTAAAAGAAAGATGAATTCTAAGTATCTGCGACGCATACAAAGAAGGATACTTCTACGGGTCATATGTGGTTATCGCACAATAAGTTACGACTCAGTTTATGCTATTTCTGGCTTCCCTCCAATCGACATTACTATTCTTCATGATATTGCTTTTAGGGAAAATCTCTCTGCTTCTTCCATCTCTAATTATGATTGTATTCTGTCTCCATTTTTTATCCCTCATCCTTCAGAGAGGAATGCCATCAATATTGTTCAATTTAGTGACAAGAGCACAGAAGATTTCTCTGTTATTTGCTATACTGATGGCAGTAAAATTGATGGAAGAGTTGGTTTCGCATTTGTTGTGTTCAGGAGTGGTGTTGAATCCGAGAACTTCGTGATGAATGCACAGTTTTTGTAGCTGAACTTTTATGTTTAAATTTCGCAGTTAAATGGATCACTGAGCAAAAAAGTGTCATCTCAGAATATCTCATCTGTTCTGACTCTCTTTCCTCCTTGGATTCTCTTAAATGTATTTCTTCATCTAGCAATATAATCGTTGAGATCCAAAAGCAACTTAAAAGCCTAAGAGATAAAAACATCTCAATAGATTTTGCATTTGTTCGCGGACACACGGGCGTTCTTGGAAATGAGCGAGCCGATTGGCTTGCAAAAGCTGCAACCAAGCGCAAAATAGACATTGACGTTAATATTCCTAAATCGTTTTACAAGAGGATCACGAAAGAAAGAATGGTGAAGGCTTGGAACCAAGAATATTTCATTTCTAATAAGGGGAGCATAACAAAGAATTTTTTTCCCACCATTAATAAGAGACTATCGTGTCATCATTTTTACACTAACTACAAATTAACCCAATTTCTCACTGGTCATGGTAATTTCAAAAGCTCTACTTGAAAAAATTTAATTTAGTTCCTTCATCTTTCTGTGACTGTAATATTGGTGGCGAGGAAAATGTAAAACATGTAATCCTTCTGTGTTCCAAGTATGTCAGAGAGAGAAAGATCATAAGACTGGCGTTCAAGAGACTCAACATTAATTGGCCACCGAATTTTAACCAACTTCTTTCCACCAGAAGGGCTTTCAAAAATTTCTGTAAATTTGTTGTAACTGTTTGTAATCCTTCTTAACTTCATTTTTTTAAATTGTTTATTTCCCTGGAATGTGTGTTTAATACTTACTTCTGTAAGCCCCGTGTGATACTTTGTGGTGTACGGGGATTTTATAATTGTTTTCAATAAAAAAAATGAAATACTAAATTCACACCCAATAATATTTTCAGAAAATATATCCAGTTTTTTGTAACAAAGAAAATATTTTTCAAATTCGATCCCAATGCCGCCCCGGGTATGGGTTCGGTTTGTCCGGCCCTAGAGCCACCCCTGCCTAGGGGTTCCACGAGACGCAATAAAAAAAATCCAAAAGAAACTTATAAATATATATGCAAAATTATTATTTCTATGAAGTTTGTATATAATTACAAGCTTCCAATATTAATCCTATTAACTAAAACCGAAAATTTTATTTATACAAAATAAACCTTATTTTTCAACGATTTTTATATTTTTGTTATAATACAATAAAAGAACATTAAAAAATGTGTTTTATCTTTATATATATATATATTCCTACTATTAGAATATGAATATTCTGTTGTTTACTATCTTGGATTCCACGAGATAGTTTTATATTTGTTAATTAACACAGTGTCTTGTATAACTAAATAATTTTCTAATGGAAAATGCACCATTTTTCAATTGTGGAAAAAAACACCTATAGCGAAGGAGAGGAACCAACTTATCAACAGACTCGATGTTAAAATCAAAATGAAAACAAGTAGTGGAAACAAGTAATAAAGGGTGTTTTTTTAGAGGTATAGAACTTTAAATTGCAATAAAATGACGATGTATTATTCGATTGACATGAATTTTTTTATTCGAAAGATAATTTTGTGGCATTACATTTTAAATATGATTTCTGGCATAGGACTGCCACGGCTGGCTCGGATGTAGTCCAATCTGGACGTCCAATTTTCGATGACTTTTTCCAACATTTGTGGCCATATATCGGCAATAACACGGCGAATGTTGTCTTCCAAATGGTCAAGCGTTTGTGGCTTATCCGCATAGACCAATGACTTTAAATAGCCCCACAGAAAATAGTCTAGCGGTGTTAAATCACAAGAACTTGGAGGCCAATTCACAGGTCCAAAACGTGAAATTAGGCGGTCACCAAACGTGTCTTTCAATAAATCGATTGTGGCACGAGCTGTGTGATATGTTGCGCCGTCTTGTTGGAACCACAGCTCCTGGACATCATGATTGTTCAATTCAGGAATGAAAAGTTAGTAATCATGGCTCTATACCGATCACCATTGACCGTAACGTTGTGGCCTTCATCGTTTTTTGAAGAAGTACGGACCAATGATTTCACCAGCCCATAAAGCGCACCAAACAGTCAGTTTTTCTGGATGTAACGGTGTTTCGACATACACTTGTGGATTAGCTTCACTCCAAATGCGGCAGTTTTGTTTGTTGACGTAGCCATTCAACCAGAAGTGCGCTTCATTGCTAAACAAAATTCGCTTATGAAAATCGGGAACAGCGGCAATCTCGTTTTGGGCCCATTCGACGAATCTACGCCTTGCTTGATCATATTTAAAATGTAATGCCACAAGATTATCTTTCGAGTAAAAAAAAATTCATGTTAATCGAATGATACATCGTTGTTTTATTGCAATTAAAGTTCTATGCCTCTAAAAAAAACACCCTTTAAAAAGAAAAAATTTAAGTCACATTTCCTACTTAGATAACGAAGAAAAAATTTATTTTAGCTACTTTTTACTAAATAGTTACAATTAATATAAATATGTATATACATATGACAGAATCACAACAGTAAGTGGTAATTAATTTTTATTAATTATCATTAAAGCATCGTATTATCATCCAAAACAATCGTGTATATAAATTTTCAGTTCAACTGAATGCTTTAAAATCAGAGAAAAAAAATCTTCTAAAGTTCTGACCCAAGTAGCTAAAAATGAAACCAACGTCGCTGTATCTGTACTTCTTTAAATAATTAGTTTCATTCAATTAATTTTAATTAAATTATAGTATTTTTACCCAAAACCATAGTGTATAGAGAACTGCAGCTCAAACGAGCACTTTAAAATGTGAGAAAAAAATTTTTCAAGTTTTGACACAAGTCGCTAAGTAGCCAAAAATGATGCCAATGTGGCGGTATTTGTAATTCTTTGAATAATTAGTTATAATCAATTAAATTGTATTAATAATTAATTAATGTACTGTATTGTCATCCAAAATAATCATGTATATAAAATTTCAGTTCAATCGAGCGCTTTAAAATGTATTTTCTTAAAGGTTGAAAATTCCACCAAGATAAATAAATAAATATAGAGAGAGTTAAGGCTATATATAATAGTGTAGGAATTGAAAAAGCAAGCTCATATACCAGTTACTAAATTTAATGCTCGGGTAGGTGACACTTGGATCACAAATTTATATTATTAATGAGTAAATTAAAATTAAAAAATTAGATACGAATTTTTTAATAATGAATGCAAAAATTCTTTTAATTGCCTTTACATATAGCATGCGTTGATCTACTTTAATTATTATTTTGATACATAGTCTTCGAAGCACGTGTGTGAAATAAGGTTCCACTGCAACACTTTCTAGTTCTAGGGGTTCTACAAAAACACCTTTAAGTTCTAAGGGTACGGGGAGTTGAAAAAATTTGAAGACCACTGCGCTGAACCAAATGGATGGCTTAAACATGAATGGTGCCTTAATACTGATCAACACAGATCTATGTATTTTTCACATTTGGATTTGTTAGTTAATAGATCGGCATAGAATTGATTGTCGAATTTAAATATCTAACGGTAATTTATGTGACAGATTTTAAATGTATTAATAATTATATTTACCTCTGCTTTTTCAGGACTGACTGCATTCCTAAGATCCCTAAAGTTTTCGCTTGCAAATTCTACCCTTCGGGTTATGAATGGTGCTGACACTTCCATAATTCTGTCTAGGAAACGGTATAATGAAAATATCCTGTGAGAGAAACAAAATGTGTGTTAAAATTTTGGCAATGACGGATTCCATTTTGAAAATCATCAAATATATAAGATCTGCAATAATATTATTTTTTATTCTATGATTAGGAAGCCTTGTAAACTTACTTGGGTTTCTTTCCTTGTAAAATCAGCATTAAATCCATGCCAGCAGCTGGAATGTAATGTTCGAAAATAGATAGGAAAAATTTCTCCAATTTGCTATCTACAATCCACACGTGGTTAGTGTATCGGAAAGCATTTGGAACTGGATATTTATGAATCAGTTTGATAAGCATAGGTACTAGATTTGTGAAGAGTATTGGTAATCCGTATGGAACTAAGTTTACAACAAAAGGTGATGAATACCTAAATGAAAAAGAACTAAAATAAATAACCAATGTAACAACATGTTTAATTATTAGGCACGGATTAAATTACTTTAAGGCTGTCTTCGGCTAATGTTAAAGAATAGGGAACAAATTTGGAATATTTTTTCAGATATAAAAGTTCTCTAACAATAATGTTACATTCTGGCGTCACTATCCTGTAGTGAATCACTTACTTTATTATGCTACTCATTTTTATCTGAGTTGACACATTTTTTCTTTTATAAAATGTGTTTCGCATTTTTTTCCTATACCGTAATGCTAAATGAGCTCTTCCTTTACAAGTTAAAAGGAAAAACTAATTATTTACGAAACATTTTGAAATTTAAAAAGTACTACATTATAAACAAATGCATGAGTTACATATCACAAATTTTTATAAAAATTGAAGCATTTTTTCTGTCCGAAAATGTGCTTCGCGTCAAGTTCACGCTCTCGTACATATGGTGAAAACAGCCTTAAGCAAAACATTCGTAATGCTTGAAACAATATAAATAATTAATAATAAAACTTTTTTAGTTAAATTAGAGAGTAGTTTTAAAAATTTAAATTATATGTTCAAAATTTTGAAGTATGAGTATAATTTTTAATGCTTTTATAACTGAGACTTTAAGAGCCACGGTAGCCGAGTCGTTATGATCAACAAGTTGCTTGCTTTCAGTTTTGTCTTTACTGAAGACCTACCGGGGAAAAAAACTGATACCCGAAGTCCTCATGTAAATGTGATGTATTAATCTGGGAGAAGGGTGCCTGTTCAGGTGTTATCTTCGTCATCTGATGGTGTTTCAAGATTATGCGGCCCGTTACCATTTGCGCTCATGTAGCTTCAAAATGCGTCATTAATAAGCAATTAATCCCTCTCTTGCTATTATTAGTATCTTTAGCAACACCAATGGACCAAATTCATGACGGTCACATGCCAAAGGCAAGCAAGTGTTCTCCATTATATTCAAAACCGACATTAGATTTGTGTTTGCCGTTCCATTGACAAAACTTAAATAAAATTTCAAATTTTATAACTTGATAAAGATGTTCAAACACTTTCTTTAACCCTTTAGCTGTCGATTACAAGTAGCGCCATTCGTCTGCCAGGGCCACCGTTTTCTCCATAGGCTCGCATATGCGGTTTATTTGGGGGTGGGAGGGGGAAGGAAAGACACAAGAGAAACCCGCAAACTGTGGCATTTTATTGCATTTTAAGGCTTTCGGGATAGTTTAACTGATAGCATCGCAAAGATAAGTATCATATTTTGGAAAAACGGATTTATAAGTTCGGAGCACTCAATGTACCGGTTGAGTAAGACTGATATATACGTCGACGACACTTAAGGGGTTGAAAATGATTAAAAATTATTGTTTAAAATCAAATGCACTTTGATTTTCTATGTGTTTGTTATTGTTGACAAATAAGTGACATTAGGGCTTTGCTTCCCCTGAGAAGAATTTGAATGTCAAAAGCTGTAGAGGAGCAAGTATTTAAGATAAAAATTAAGTCGCAGTTCTCATTTCCATTGCTGGAAGCGACTCAGATGAAGATTTGAGGAGTGAATGAAGCACTCTCGGAAGAAAACATTAATGCCTCAATCATCGCTCGAGCTGAAATTCTTTAAGAAAAAATTAGTGTGGTTATTAGTTCATACTCTAGTTGTATTTTTGTGGGTAACACACACACATACCAACGTATTTATTTTGATCGCGCATAACCTAATTCTGTTAACAATTCATTGTTTTTAATTTCTTAGATGCGGTCGTAATTAGATGATTTAGATCAGGGATGTGCGAACTTTCTATTGTTTTTGAGGTGCTGCGACCCACCCAGTGGCTTACGCGTAGTTATTATGTATTAAAATTGTATGTTTTCTTTTCTTAACGTTTGTTTTCGACATTGCAGCCCTCTTTTAAAGTATGACAGATTACTATTTTTACTACAAAAACACAAAATTGTAAGTCGAATGCTTGAACAATAAGAGAAAATCCGTGAGCCGATGAATCTGAAGTCGACGTATGTCCTAAATTTGTTCGCTTCCAAGTCCAACTCCGTCGCGGGACATCGACACCAGAACCCAAGCCTATGGAAGCGGGGATATGAAATGCTGTCTCAATAGCCAATCCCATGCTATTGCGGGAATAACTGATCGTCAACACTTTTTCTCTCTTTCTGTCATCATGTGAGAAAAATTCATTTATACGGTTGACATCGCAACGATCGGATTTTCCCCTGCAGTGGCAGTGAACGTGTTAAGCGTCATTGTGCGCATCCAATGACGGTACATGTATCGTCTACACACTTATGGAATAATTTTCTTTAGTAAACACACGCACTGATTGTTAAAATCTTATTCTTTAATGTTTCTGGCTGCGATGTTCCATAAATATGGTTTTTTGGTGTGCGTGTCTTATGTCTTAGTAAAGGATGTGACGGCTCTATCCGCGTTTTTCACATTAAAAAACCCTCTTGGGGAATTTTTGGTCTTTAAAAACTACTTTATTAGAACGCACCCTCTGAAGAAGAGAACGTGAAAATGTAAATTAGGTCTATTATATAAAGTCTAGGCTTTCAAGTTAGAAAGAGAGAGATAGGATAGATTACTAGCGGAACAGGGATTAATCAAATTTATGGTGCAACGCAGATATTTGCTATTTGATAATTGTAATAATTAAGGTGACGATTTACCACTGGAGATTGACTATAGATTAGATGGCTAGGAAGGCAGTGTAATCGAACCAGAAGTAAGTTTATTGGTAATTAAAGTCTTCTCATACCTCGCGTACCTCGTTAATTGTCTTCATATTGCTTCAGTTGGGTGCATCTCTTAGTTTTGATTGATTGAACTTATGTTGTTGATTGCGTTACAAATAAATTAAGTGATTTTTAGAATAGCTAGTCTTCCTTCCCTTTCTCCCACATATCTAGGTGTGGATCCGAGATCCTTACAAGGCTGCCAGCTCAAAAGGTCTTGGCGGTCCACCGGGCGATCGAGATCGATGTAATGCCTACCCCTGATTTTTGTTTTTGCTAAATTTACTAAGTTCCTCAGGTTTTCCTTTACGTATATACTCTTAGCAATCTTTCACATCTGAATTACTTTCTGTCTGACTCTATTTGAATGCAATAAAATGTCCACGAAAGAGTCAAAGCGTGTTTGCTCTTCGTTTCCCCCGATTCGAAAAAAAAAAGTTAAGTATTTAAAACACTTATAACAAAATAATTAACAGATAATTCTGAATTCAGTAGAGAAGAGTCGATAATATATATTCTGTTCAAGATGAAAGAAAAACAAAAATACAGATGTTATAAATTTGAAGAATAATTTGAATCTAAGAATTCCATTATTTTTAAAAAGTGAAGATAAAAGTAAGCAGGTGTTAATAAACGTTGTGCACAGTAAACAACACGAGGGCTATTGGCTACGAGCCTCGTAATTTTGAGCCTTGGTGAAGTTGTGACGGGGCTTTATCGTACCTTTTGACTAATCCTCTTGGGGAATCTTTGCGGCCAGAATGGCATTTCAATCCAACCTTCTCAAGAAGAAAACGCAATATGCTGATTAGGAAATAGATATATAAGGGAGCTTTAGCATTCACGAGTGAGTCATATGGGAGTCATATAGAAGTGTGGCTTGAAGCCGGAAAGTTGAATAGAAGCTGTATAAAGTCGGATAATATTACATATTAAAAGAATAGAGTACAAGAGGAAGACACATAAAGCTTGGGTCCTAATCGCCGTGTGATATCGGTAAGAGATTGATTATTAAAGTTTAATAATAGAACGGATCCTAGCTTGTTAAGGAATCTACTATAGATAAAGATTCAGAGGTTAATTTCTCATAAAGATAGTGAATAGGATTTCAGGCGCTGTTTAAACTTAGTATTGATAATTACGTAATATCACTCTTGATCTGATTTTTCTAGTAAGACTTGTGTTGCATTGATTAATACATATTGAGACAATATTAAATTAGATTTATTACGGAGAGTTCGAGTGGTCAATCATTTATTCCTACCTATCTAGGTCACGTGGATGAAGAGAAGATACCCTAGAGCAGATGGGTATCACAAAGAGACGAGGACGACACCTGAGGTGGAAACTCTTCATCAAACTACCACACCACGCTAACAGGAGGGCTTTAAGTTTTGACAGATTCTCCTATATGCATAGTCCCTTCTCACGCCTACCAAGATTTCATAACCTTATGCATAGGCTACCACGACTTCAATTCAAAATAAAAGGTTGATAGCTTTGTGGCCTATCATATTAAGTGATATTATGCTATTTTAATAACATAGAAATAAAGTTAAATTACCTTCCATTGGCAACACCATAAGCTGCAATAATATGGGCATTCGCAACCACATCTGCTGGAATTATTTCGAGATTGACATCAGGTTTGGCTAAAAGAACTTTAAGAAAGCCCTTTCCAATCTAAAAAGAAAAAAGAAACTAGAGAATACTTTCAGTTATAAAATGTCGATTGTCTCTCTCGTTTCTTTTTCTTCTTAGAAAATGTATTGATTTAAATTGACCAATTAGTAACAGAACTTCATTTCCTGTTTTCCATTGGTTTGATTTCCAATGGCACGGAAAGCCACTGGATCTTTTTGTTTAAGCCGCCATTCCCAATGAAATTAGAAACGTATTACAAAATGTGTTTCAAATAGCTTCTTTGTATTGACTTTTAAAACTGGACCAATAAAAAAAGCAATCGATCCTTAAGTTGACTTTTGCCTAATATGTAATCAAAACATACTCCATAAAAATATGTTACATATCTATATAATTGTACGCGCGGCCGATCGGACTAGACCCAAAAACTCTCGGAGAGTTTTCCAATCCATCGTTGAACAGTTTATTACATTCTAATGGGTAGTTACGTAATAGTAAGCCATTATTTTTGGATACTTAAAGCCCGAACACTCTGTATATTCGTATAAATGTGGTACTTTCTGCGATGAAGAAAATTTGTACACAACTGCAGCGTTTCTCAAACTGTGGGGTGCGTCTCCTAGGGGCGTTATGATTCTACAAGGAGGCGCGAGCCTATTGAAAAGTTGAAAACAAAAGATTATTTAAAAAAATTATTAATTTTATGAAAGTAAACAAACAAAATACATTTTGACGTATTAAAAAATGTATATATTTAACATTAGCATTGATATAATACACTTATAAATGTATCCATACTGCACAACGTATTACATAATTAATTTTACAATACTATGTTCAGAATGTTTAACAATTACCAGTGACCCCCATGGCTTGCCATAAATAAAATTATATACAAAAATTAACACTTATCTTGATAATTTGTACGGTTTATAATTAGTCCATTAACCGCCGATTAAATGTTACGCGATTCGCTCCCCAATGCTCCCGTTCTTCTCGTAGGAGCGCGCATGTGGTGTATTAGAGAGGGGGAGGCAGAAAAGGAATAAATAAGGAAAAAAAATCTTCTGATATAAGTAAACACTTCACAAACACTCTGTCAAGGTACTTTTACTGTATTCCAAGACCTTCGGAATAATTTTATGGAACAGAAAAGAAAATATTGTATTTCGGAAAGACGTATATATACGTCTTGTGCATGTAACGCAATGGTTGAGCGAGACGTATATATACGTCGGTGGCACTTAAGAAATTGAAATTGTATTGTAGCTTTAGCGTCAAAATATAGTATTATGGAATTCAGTGTATTGTTGTTTGTTTGGAGAGGGGGGGGGTGATGAAAATTATGCTTGAGTATTGGGTCGCTAATATTAAAAGTTTTAGAAGCACTACGCTACTGATTTAAAAACATTTTAATATAATTGCTTTAACTTATAATACTTAAATTCATATTTGTAAATAACTTCTCAAAAAAATGAAATGAAGGTTACAGTTTCACTCAACACGTTATTATACTCATCAAAATAACATTTAGCATAAACTAAAAAAAAAGGGACCTAACTAAAGGGGGCCGGCACATTAATTTTCGAAAAATTATCGCGCGCGATTTTCACTTTTTAATATTATCTAAAAGTTCAAATATTTCTGTTTAAAATTACATATGCTATGAGGAAATACGATAATTAGAAGTATTTTTTTTTTTTTTTTTAAATGAAGCTACTCCTTGAAGTGCATCAAATGAGCTCTGCTAGGAGCAGCTGTGTTTCCCTTGCATAAGTTGCTGATGAGCGTGAATACATAAGATGTTCATGTTGAAAAATTTGACTCGTTTGGGATAAATAGACTAAATTGGACTTATACAAAAGTGTATGTGTACATGTCTTTTAGATTTGAAAAGAGAAACAGAGAAAAAAATGTTAAATGATGGGAAAAGCCTAAGAGGTCGTAACCGACTCACCGACGTTTTAATATCAAAAACTCAAAGAGATATTATAGCATGGCTATTAGAAATAATATCAATGATCTACACAGCATGAAAACTTCTGTCTAGGCTGTTTATTTTCATCTTCTGGTTTCAAAAACGAGAGCCCTCAACATGGACTGTATCCTACGATTATAAATGCCTGGTGCAAGTTTCAAAAGACAAAAGCTGAATATAATGAAATGAACTGTGATTATAAACACATAAGCCATAATGAATTAAATGAAGTCAATTGTTAGAGCTCTAGGGGATCCTATGTTAAGAAAATGTTTATATGAAACCCACAGAGCTTTACCCTGAATCCAAATGAGTCTATTAATAACACCATATGGTCAAGGATTCCAAGATCTACATTTGTGGAAATTATAACTCGAAAATATTAGAGGTAAATATTGCTATTGCACAGTTCAATATGAGCCATGTAGCAAAATTAATTTTCTTAAAACATTGTGATATTGAACCAAGTTATAACTGTGTGTCGTGCTTCAAAAAACTAGATACACGTAGGATTTGTGTAACCCAACGAAAGCATTTTAAGATTCCCCAAAAGACAAAAGTGTAAAAAATAATGAAAAAAAAAAGAAAATTAGAAAAGTCTTTTGTATGAGTAGAGAGTTAAAAAAAAGGTTTCATTTATGCTTCTAGAAAGTACAAAAAAAAAAGTAAATGCTCAAAAAATTATAAATTTTACTTTAAAGCCTGTTTTCTCAAGTTGTAACATTTTTCACTTTATGTACCTTTTTCTCAAAAACTACTTATTATATAATCCTAAACTTTTAGTGAGCCGACATTTAAGATGTTTAAACATTTTAATGGAGGGAATTAGATATATCCTGCAAACCTTTTAGATATGGCCTTTTAAACTAAATTTTAGGGGGGAATTAGACAATTTTTAAAAAATTCATAATTAATTTAATTTTTAACAAAAAGACAAAATCTCTCGTTAAAGTGTTATTTATAGTACACATAATCTACTGTAAAACTTTTCTTCATGAGAAGTAAGTAGTTCCTGAGAAAAAGGTACATAAACTTAAGCAATTTAACATGGGCTCCTATGGACGTGCTGGACCCCCTAAGCTCAATGACGCAGCAGCCCATGAGGGTCAAGGTCAACCGTTTACGTTTTAATTACGTGACCTTGAGTGCTTAGGTTCATAAGCAGATGTTCCTGTCAGGTGGTCAGTCTGACGCGAAACCCCCAGTGTTTATTTCCCAAGCAAGCTACATGTACCTTTTTATCGACCCACTTACGGAATGAAAGGCAGATTCAACCTTGCCCCGCCCAGGACTTGAACCCTGGACCTGTGGTGAGAAAGCGCGAAGCGCTACTACTTAGCCACTGGCCTTCAACAATTAGTATACAGATGAACAAAATGTGCGTCAGTTGTCAAACGGGGTATTTTCAATGTAATCGACAACGTGAAATTAGAAAATTTCCTGTTATTGTTACAGTCATTACTGAAATGTTAATGATGGCAGCATTGAAGGGCAAAAAATGTTGATAATTTATTTCAATCCCGTTTGGAGAATTGTTTGTTGCAACATCATTCTATTATTCTATATTGTAATAACATTCTACTAGCTGTATGGCCCGGCATTGCACGAGCTTTCTCTACTTTTCTATAAATTTTCCTTTCCCTTCTCAAAATCCCCACTTCCAATATTCTTTTTCGAAATTACTCTTTTTCTTTGTTCCTTTCACCTCCGCTTAGCCCGGCTTTGCATGGGCTTTTACCGTGTGTATAAATGAATCCCCATGGAAAAATTTCCTGTTTCCCTCAGGATGATAGCACTTTTTGTGTGTGTTTACGCGCGCAATGTGAGTGATTATTATAACTACGTCATTAAAATTCTCTTTTTCAAAATCTTTTAACTTCTTTTCGTTGTAAGACAGGTTACTTTCTCTCCCTCCATTGAACCCAGTGTTGCACACACATATTCAAATGCATAACATATTGCCATGGAAACTAACACATTCAACATTTTAACAATAATTTCCTTTTTAAATTTTGAAGCAATAAAACTGATTAAAAATGTTCATTTAGGAATTAATTGTGACATACCGTTTGTTTAAGTAGCCGCAAAAGAGAAAATCTTGTTTATTAAACAAACTTATTAAATATTTTTAAAAATTATAAAATAATTAAATTGATATATAATATAAGATATATATTATTTTTATTTTATTAATTATAAAGTATTTTTTCTATAAGTAATTACAATAATATATTTTATATATTATTATAATATGATATATAATATTTTATTTATATAATATATTGTATGTCATATTAGAAAACATTTTGTTACAAATTTTTATATAAAATATCATTTAAGATTTATTTTATGACAGATTTTTACAAAAATATTATTTATTAATAATTACATTTATAAAGTATAATATAAACATTGTTATAATTACGGTAATTATTTTTTAAAAGGTAAGAGAATTAAAAAAGAGTTAAACTTTTTTAAATAAATTTATTTAGTTGGGCTTTCTGTACTATGAAATAAATTTTTCCTTCCCTTCACAAAATCACCACTTCCATTATTTTTTTTTGAAGTGTCGTCTTCGTCACATCACAATAGTTCAAAAATTTCGAGATGCACGCCAAAAGCTCTCAAGTAAGTGAACAGTTTGACTTTAAAATTCACTCACTCACTTTGCAATTTTTTAGTTCTCGGAAACAAAAATGTACCTTTTTTAAAATAGTTGTATATTGAAGAAAGACAGAAAAATAGAAATTTTTAAATTTACAAAATTCCATAACTATATATTAAATGTTGAATTAAAATTGTGAGCAATTTTTAAAGTGTTCGACACACGGGAAAACAGTTTAATGCAAATATTTTATAAGTGAAGAATTTATTAATTGTTTGATTTAAATTTTGAGTATTTTTTAAAAATTTGTAAAAAAATGTTTTTGGCATCTTATTTTTTAAATCACTGATTCTAAAAGATCAGAGTGTGAACTTTTTAAAAATCATTTTCATTTAAACGCATCGATTTGGATTTATTTTAGAAAAAATCGTAAAATATTCTTGGCGAATTAAAAATATATAAGAAAAAAAAAGGTGAAAAGGCTGGAAATTCATTTACATTTACTGAATAAAATCATCCGAAGAAAAAATATACTATGTGATAAAAATATATTTCAGAGCTTTCAAGATTTTTATTCCACTGTTCTTCAATAAATCATTTTTAAAGCAGGTAGAAAACTGTAGGTTGTTGTAAAAAAAATAAATCAAAATGGGTTTGGAATTTTCATTCACCAATCAATCGTTACATAAAGAGTGTTTTTTTCCAGGTATAGACGTTTAAGTTGGCATTACTTTCCAAGATGGCGACCGATTTAACAGCTGTCAAGCTATTTATTCTCAGTTTGGTTTGGCAATTCATCATGAATAGACTCACGCTTGAACAACGCTTTCAAATTGTCGTCGAATGGGCCCAAAATGAGATTGCCGTTGTTCCCGATTTTCTTATGCGAATTTTGTTTAGCGATTAAGCACACTTCTGGTTGAATGGCTACGTCAACAAAACTGAGAATAAATCACTTTACAGCTGTTAAATCGATCACCATCTTGGAGAGTAATGTCAACTTAAACTTCTATACCTGGAAAAAAAAACACTCTATATTGTGTGCGTGTGATTAACTCTCGCAAATAGGGTAAAAAGCGAAAAACACAAAAAAAAAAATTTACACCCGTAATTTTTAAGCAATTTTTCAATTCTTGTACAGATTACGGATAATCTTGTTCTACATACAGAAAACAAGTTTTGTGAGATTAATTTTATAAATAACGAAGTTATTAAACATTAAATTAAAATTTTTTGTACTTTTTGAAAAATCATAAAAAAAATAATAAATAAATCTTTTTTTTTAAATGACTGATTCTAAAAGAGAAAAGCATTAACTTTTTTAAGTGTAGAATATCATTTCATTAATGCGAATGAAAATTCAAACGAACGATTTAGAAATCATTTTATGAAAACGTATCAAATTTGACTCATTTTAGAAAAAATCGTTAAAAATAGAAAATGTCTTGGAAATTCCCTTCCCTCAAACTATCTGCCTTATATAGTTTTTTTTTTCCAGGAATAGAAGTTTAAGTTGGCATTACTTTCCAAGATGGTGACCGATTTAACAGCTGTCAAGTGATTTATTCTCAGTTTGGTTTGGCAATTCATCATGAATAGACTCACGCCTGAACAACGCTTTCAAATTGTCGTCGAATGGGCTAAAAACGAGATTGCCGTTGTTCCCGATTTTCACAAGCGAATTTTGTTTAGCGATGAAGCACACTTCTGGTTGAATGGCTACGTCAACAAACAAAATTGCCGCATTTGGAGTGAAGCTAATCCACAAGTGCATGTCAAAACACCGTTACATCCAGAAAAACTGACTGTTTGGTGCGCTTTATGGGCTGGTGAAATCATTGGTCGGTACTTCTTCAAAAACGATGAAAGCCACAACGTTACAGTCAATGGTGATCGGTATAGAGCCATGATTACTAACTTTTTCATTCCTGAATTGAACAATCATGATGTCCAGGAGCTGTGGTTCCAACAAGACGGCGCAACATGTCACACAGCTCGTGCCACAATCGATTTATTGAAAGACACGTTTGGTGACCGCCTAATTTCACGTTTTGGACCTGTGAATTGGCCTCCAAGATCTTGTGATTTAACACCACTAGACTATTTTCTGTTGGGCTATGTAAAGTCATTGGTCTATGCGGATAAGCCACAAACGCTTGACCATTTGGAAGACAACATTCGCCGTGTTATTGCCGATATACGGCCACAAATGTTGGAAAAAGTCATCGAAAATTGGACGTCCAGATTGGACTACACCCGAGCCAGACGTGGCAGTCCTATGCCAGAAATCATATTTAAAATGTATTGCCACAAGATTATCTTTCGAATAAAAAAATTCATGTCAATTGAATAATACATCGTTTTTTTATTTCAATTTAAAGTTCTATACCTCTAAAAAAACACCCTTTATAAGTAATTATTAAATATTTAAAATTTGAGTATTTTTTAAAATTCGTAAAAAAGAGTATTCGGCATTTTTTTTAAAAAACACTAAATCTAAAAGATGAAAGTACACGAGTTTCTTGAAAATCATTTTCATTTAAACGCATCAATATCGATCCATTTTAGAAAGAATCATAAAATTTGTAAAGTATCGTTGTTTTATATAAAAAAAAAAAGTAAGCATACCGTATCTCTCTCGTGGCGAAATAAATTATCTTTCCAATTACAAAATTGCTGGCGAAGTTATTTAATACGTGAATAAAATTTTGAGCGATGATAAATTTTTTTTAGCGATGATCATGTTTCGAACCTGGGTGCAACCGTTAGTAAAGAAGCACCTTAAACGATCGGGACGTGAAATATTTGGGAATAAGGAGTGAAAAGTCCTTTAAAATAAAAGTAAGAAATGTTCAATTTCACCAAACCTGGGTATTTTTAATATTTAAAGGCTCATCTTCTTTTCTAGTGTCGTTTGGTGCCGAACAGGTTTTCGCCACCAAACCCTCGGCTATTGAAAAATGCGTAATTTGTTGAAGTTTTAATATTTTTTTCGGGCTTCATTTTCAAGTTAATGTCTTCAACCTTCATCTATCGATTGCAAACAACGGTAATTTTTAAACAAAAAATATAACAAAAATAATTCTTAAATATTTCTCGCAAAAAGGGGAAAAATGGTAAACACATTTTTTTTTAATAAAACCTTAATTTTTAAGCAATTTTTTCAATCTTTGTGCAGATTATGGATAATGTCGTTCTACACGTGGAAAAAAAAGTTTCGTGAGATTATTTTTATAAATAAAGAAGTTATTAAGTATTTAAATAAAATTTTGAGTATTTTTTGAAAATTCATAAAAAATAGTTTTTGACATTTTATTTTTTAAATGCCTGATTCTAAAACGTAAAAAGCATGAACTTTTTCAGTGTAGAATATCATTTCATTAACGCGAAAGAAAATGCAAATGGAACGATTTAGAAATCATTTTCATAAAAACGTATCGACTTTGATTCATTTTAGAAAAAGTCGTAAAAAATAGAAAGTATCATTATTTTGTAAAATAAATTATACCGTATAGTGGTGAAGTAAATGCTCTTTCCGATTCTGTAATTACTTTTTGTCTGAGTGTGAAAAAATAAAAGTTAGATCACACGTTTTAAAAACGTCTGGGATAAAAAAAAAAGGTCCAAGAATTGGAACTTCACCACTCGGAGGGAAAAAAAGGGCCACAGGGGCAAAATTAGATATGCGTTTTCTGGTTTTGAATTAATATCTTATTAACTAATTGCAGTGTCGAAATATAAATGGTTAAAATAGATTCCTCAGATCATTCCCGATATTTTGGTACATTTGGCGAGTTTCTGCGCCGTGCGGTTCGTGAGAAAATAGATGTACATACAAAGCGACAGGCATACGCACATGTTTACCTACGAATTTTAATAGTGTAGAATTTAATTGTGCCTCAGATGTCTTTATCAATTGAGGCACTTAAAAATGATTTGAGTCTCTTTATAAGTAATTCATTGATTTCAAGTTTCTCTTGAGGAAAAAAACATTAAACTTAAGAATTTTACACTCCCAATTAATTTGCAGTGAATTAAAAATTGCAAAAAACTCTTCAAAGAAAAATCTCCACATACTTTGTAGATGACCACATTGCTGCATGCTAGTAATTTAATTTTTTTTCGTACTTGTTTTTTAGAACTTGAAATATAAAAGTGAGTTTCGTTAATTTCCCCATTTCGTTATGAACACGAAAAAGCGTTTATATATATAATAATATAATCAATCACATACAATAATAATCAATATAATAATAATCATGTATATATATATATATATATATATATATATATATATAATCAATGGGGTGTCCCAAAATACACACAATATTTTAATTTTGCGCCATTTGTGCGGTAAAGTTTGGCAACTACAAATAAAAACTACACTACAAGAAGAAAAAAGAGGAATATACCCAAAAGAACAATGCATGTTCAGTATTGATCAATATTTTGAAACGTACTGGCCATGTATTTTTCAGTTTGGGTGATCAGAATTCGTTACGTAAATCATGTGATTTAACGTCAATTGGTTTTTTTTTTTTGAGAATTTTGCAGTGTTAAATTTATAAGACAACAGTCTTCAATCACCTATGCCTTGAAGGAAAAAACTCAACGCTGCATTAACAAATCTAACCACATTTATGCAAAACGGCCAAGGATTGTTTCAAATAAAGAATGTGTATGTGCCAGCAAAACCACAGCTATGCTTGATAATAACCTTACTTGATAAAAAAAAAATACCGATTTATAACCTTATACTGCAGTGTTTCTCAAACTGTGGGGCGCCCCCTAAAGGGCTGCGATAACTTTACGAGGAGGGCGCGAGCATATTGAAAAGTCGAAAACAAAATATTATTTAAAAAATTATTAATTTACTGAAAGAAAAAAACGAAATACATTTTCTGATATATTAAAAAAAATTCACATTTACACTGATACAACACACTTGAAAATATATCAGTACTGTGTACAATGTATTTTATCAGTAATTTAATTATACTAATAAGCTAAGAACAAGGTTGATAATTATTCAGTGATCTCATGGGCTTGTATTAACACTCATCTTGATAATTTGTACGTTCTATAATTAATCCCTTAACTCCCGATTAAAAGTTACGCGATTCGCTCCCCAATGCTACCCCTTTCCATGTAGACGCGCGTATTTCGATGTTCATTTTATTTTATTTTTGTGGGGGGAGAAAAATAAATAAACAAATCCTCTGAAATAATTAAATCTTTCGCAAACATTGTCAAGGTCCTTTTATTGCATTCCAAAGCCTTCGGAATAACTTCATGGATAGCAGTGCACAAAAAAGTTCGTACTTTGGATAGACGTATATATACGTCCAGAAAATGAAGGCTTTGGCTGAGCGAGACATTTATATGCGTCGGTAGTACTTAAAAGGTTAAAGTCATATAGTAGCTTTAGCGTCAAAGTATAGTATTATTGAATTCAATACATTGTTATTATATGGGGGCAATGAAAATTATGATTGATTATTGGGTCGCGAATTATGAAAGCTTGAGAAGCACTGCTATTCTGTATACCTTATGACTCAGAAAAAATTACAATTTTTAATTATAACGTGTGTTTTATATGAAAATAACTCATTGTGTGAATTTCGGGACAACCTAAACATATATATATATATATATATTATTAATTTTATTACGTTTAAAATAGAAATAAATTAATAAAACTCCCTTTTAAATTAAATTGCGTGTTAAAAACCCATAAGTACCTACCTCCACAAAAGAACCTTAACGCGAACGATCCATAAGCCCGTATATAAACAACTTAATAATTAAGAGCCGCATCCATGCGTGGAAATTAAAAACACACAAATATTTACGAAACTTTAAACGAAAAATATTCTAGAGAATACTGGAAAATTTTTTTGGACCCTTATACTTTATTTTATTTTATTTAAAATCCTGTTTATATTAATGTGCCTTGCATTGAAGTCATCTTTTCAAAGCTAGAAACAAATAGGTCACAACAGCATCTAATATCCCCCACCCCACGGTATAAGTTTAACAAAAATGATTCATAACAACCTTTCATATTTGAAATAATATTCGTATTAGTATACATTTTTATTAAAGTCAATTTTTTTAAGAAGTATAAAATTATTATGTTGATCTATAGAAAAATAAAGTAAAAACTTACTGCTAAAATGAGCTGTACCAAACTCGAATATTCTTCTGCATATCCCTGAAAATGTTTAATGAAACCATTTTATACATGAAAAATTTTGCTTTAAAAAATGGATAAATATTTTAGAACTCAAGAAATCAACTGAGAAAATGAAACAAAAGTATTAAAAACTATTATGGGATCAATCACGATTTACTGATATTTAGTGTGGTAACAGCTTTGAATAATCATACATCTGAAGGGCAGTTGGAAAGCTAAAATCTTATTTTTTTGACAATTTGAGATTTTTACATTTTCAAATTGTATAGATTTTAACATTTCTAAAAATACGTTACTTTAACCTTTAGTGTAGCTAGAAGCCCTTAAAACCAATTTTTAAATAATCATTGAAACTGGGTCACACCCATTTGAAAGGCGAAAAATAAAAATAAAGTACTCCGTTTTTGCTTAAAAGTCTTACGTCTGATATAAACCAAAACATGTATCTTTTATTGTAAAATGAACCTTTTATTTTTTTTATTTACTAGTCAACAGAGGCCTCACTGTATACATTAAAATCAATTTATCTCCAATTGTAAATTTTGATGTTCAATGCACCTTTTCTGGGGAACTACTGTTCACAGGTATGTACATTTTTCATGATACATTTATAATAATGTCTAATGTATACTAAAATGAGCTTTTTGCAAAAAAACTCAAAAATTTATTTCTTACAAATTTTTTTACATGAAAAATAAGTCAAATTTCACTATATATATGTTTGATAAAATATTTCATAAATTTTTAAAAATTTCAAAACTATCTAAGAGCTCATTTCGGTCTAATGAGAAAGGTGTACTTTAACTGTATTAAAAATTTCAATCATAAACAAATAACAGATTTTGAGACAAAATTAATCAAAAACAGCCAATTTAACATTGTC
Source organism: Trichonephila clavipes (assembly GCA_019973935.1). Classification (NCBI taxonomy): domain Eukaryota; kingdom Metazoa; phylum Arthropoda; class Arachnida; order Araneae; family Nephilidae; genus Trichonephila; species Trichonephila clavipes. The sequence continues at coordinate 433,580 of BMAU01009049.1, read as the reverse complement.
AGTTTACAGGTAGAGATGGGTTACCAAGAAAAGGAAATAGTACTTTATTATCATCGAAAGATCCCAGTTTAAAGATAGTGGAGTTATAATTTAGCAAAGAGAGTGTCATGCCTAGTATTCCTATTAGCCTTAATATCTTCCAAAGAACTGTGACCCTCGGTGATCGTTATTTGTTAAAATTCTTCCCATCACGTCGGTTTTCTGAAAGCTGCTATGGGTCCTCAGTTTCTGTTCATAGATGTCAACACTTTGTCTTATCGTACTGAAGTTCTCGAGGATTTGTTACAGAGTTAACTCCTTAAGGTATCCGACTACGTTCGGAACCGTGATTTTAAAAAGACGCATAAATGGATAATTTTCATAATATTTAGTGTCACTTAGATTAGAATACATGTATAAAATTGTTTTGAGGACATTTTGACAAAAAATTATTTAAATACAATATTTCAGCAAAAAATTAACTTAGAATAACCTTTTTTCACAAAATGTTCTCTTTTTGTGAAAAATACTTCTATTATAATAATATTTTGCCTGTATATAACTCAGATCTCTCTACAGAGGCTCAACTAGAATGTTTGAAAAATTCACATTATTTTCAGAGTTACCACCAATTGAAATAATTATCGGCGTTTTTTTTCTTAAAATTGCTCTCTCTGTTGTCGTAAAATATGGATAAGCCCACTTCGAAGTTATGTATTTCAAAAATTCTATTTGAGCCTCTGTAGAGAGGTCTGATCTATATACAGGCACAAAATATTATTATAATAGAAGTATTTTTCATAAAAGGAGACTGTTTTGAAAATTAGTCATTCTGTGTTCATTTTTTGATAAAATATTGTACTTAAGTAATTTTTTATGGCTATAATATTCTTAAAACAATTTTATATACGTTTTCTAATCTAAGTGACACTAAATATCATCCATTTATACGCTTTTTCAAAATCACGGTTCCGAAAACGTTGTCGGATACCTTAACTGTCGGGTAATTTTGAAGAAAACGGTCCTAAAAGTACCTATTTTTTTATTCAAGAAAATATATAAAACTAAATGTGTGTTCAATATATATGTATTTATTTTTAAATTTTGGGTAACTTTTAGCTTGAAACATAAGAAATTAATTTTTTAAAAAAAAGCCAACATTTAGGGTATTAGGACTGAATGTCGGTTTTTCGGCAAAGTGAAAAAATTAAAAAAAAACACGTGTTTTAAACATTAAAGGAGAATTTTATTGCACTTTTGCATAATGTAAAAACAAATTAGTAATTTTCCTTGTGAGATAAATTTCAAAGCACGAGATAAAAAAAATCAACGTCGCACGTAACAGTATAGATCTATCATCACTGCTCTCAGATTTACGATCCAAACTTTCAAAACAAACATTTATTTCAAATCCTCTCAAATCCATTTATACTTAAAGTAGAATCCGATTTACATTTGGACTAACTCTGTAATGAATACAATATTAATATATATGTATATATATATATATATATATATATATATATATATATATATATATATTTTATCGCCCATGCGTATTCGCGCAACCCACGTGTACTCACGAAAAGCGGAACTAAGTAACCGAGCTAAGGTTACAAAAACATACCGTTAATATATATGTTTAATTCTGCTAACATCCAGTTTAAAATAAAATAACTATCTATAAATACGTTACTAATAATCTGGTACTGTCATAAGGTGAAAAATAAACATGATTTCCAACATAAGAAATAGATAGTTTTAATCCTTTTAGCGCTTTACTTTTGAACACTCCAGCCCGGAAATATCACGGGCACGAGGAATAGAGAGGGAAATTTCACCCCTTGATTTTGACAGGGACGAGAAGCAAGGGGTTAAAATAATCAACGTATGAATTAGGCAGCAAGGTCCCCGGATCATCTGTTGTTACTTATCCCACCCAATAGACGGTAACATCAGATCGAGGCCCACGAAACTCATTATGGCAAGAGGATAGCTATACCCCTGTTTTTAACCGTAGCTTTCAGCACCATGCAAGTGCTGGGAAGATTTTGTTCGATTTCGGCCAATTTTGAAGGAGACCACCCTGGTGGAAATGTTCAGAGGCTTCTCCGGCCACCAACCTCACGAGAGGAGTCGCAGTTCACAATGAATATTAAGAGACCCCCTGCCACACACCCATGTCTTTTCAAGGATTCAAACCGAGGCCCTACGGTAGCGATGACGATTTTTTCGAAAAAGATCGATTCACACAAAAAAAAAAAATCGAGGTCTAAAAGATCGATTTCTAAGAAATCGATTTTTTTTTCAAATCTGTATTTACAATGTAAATTATAAATCTATTTTATGAAAAACAAGAACAATACCCCCATAATAAACGATCTCTTATCAGTAAAATCAGGGAAATTTTTAGTTCAGGGAATTCAACAAATTGAATTATTTTTATTACCGTATCAAAGTATCAAGTATAGAAAAAGACATTTATTTTCTAAATGTATTTCTTACATTCAAAGGTTTTGAAAATAGATAATATAGCTTATAGTTCCCAATGCTTAATGGGCTGCGGTAGCCCAGTGGTTAAGGTATCCAACCATGGCAGGCATGTCATGAGTTCGATCCCAGTACCACTAAAGACCCGCCGTGTAGGGCAGCGATGCACGTTAAATCTGTCGAGAGCTGAAACGTCCTCCCGTTGGTGTGGTGTGGTAGTTAGGAGAGGGGGTGCCAGCTCAGGTGTCGTCCACGTCACTTGACCATGGTTCAAAATTACGTGGTCCGTCGCCAAAAGCCCTCGTGTAGCTGAACAGTGCGACGTTAATATTAACTCAACTCAACTCCCAATGCTTAATATCTAAGCTTTTTAAAAACAACAGTCTGTCAAGTCTACTTGGAACCAACGTTTCCGCCCATCACTTACGATGCTGCCGGCAATCGAAAAAGGTGCTCACAAGAACAGATGATTCCATGATACTCATATACATCATGGCTATTGAGTGAACGTGATGATAAATAGAGTTTTTTTTTTCTTGACAGTAAAGTATGGATAGTACATTTAACAAATTATATAGTACATTTAACTTATTATATTTTAAAGATAGTACATTCAACTAATTGCAAATAATTTTATGGTTTTGACCAAAACAGAAAAAATCGAATATCGATTTTCTAGGATGAAATATAGATTCACTGAAATTATTCAGTGCTTACATATCGATTTTTTTGGCTGATAAATCGATTCCTCGATTAATCGATCTCAAATCGCCATACCTATCCTATGGCACAGCAGCCAATGTCACAAATCACTGTACCGGTTGGGTGGTTTGGATCACATAAATCCATTCAAACCCATTAAGAAAAGATGTCTACTAGACAGACGCATCATCAGTCACTAGCAGTGATATCGAAGTCGTGATTGGCTCTACGAATGAATGCTCAGAAATATCTCTACAGAATCTTTGGCAACCTTGTAACTTTGGATAGGCAGACGTTCTAAATCAGTGTTCTCTGACTAAAGTGTGATACACGTACTTCAGTGGGTACACAGAGTAATTCTTGGGATTAGGCAAAATAATTTGGCTCATGAGTTGCTCATTTTTCTTCAATGTCGATGCTACTGAAAATCGAGTGGAGCTTAAAATTGAAGGTGGAAAAATTTGTTTGCTGGGGAAGAACCTGATACGGTCGGTTAGAGAAATTGCAGATTCATGCATGCATCTAAAAGTTTTTTAACACTGGTAAAATAAAAGAATTATTTACATCTTAATGGTTCTCTTTTTAAGATTTTACATTTGTATAAATATCGGATATCGAGAAACCTAAAATATCTATCAAATTTCCCTAATTGTCTAATTTGGCGAGAAATGTAGGTGCTCTGAGTCAATGGGCTCAATTCATGAAGTCATATGATAAAATCAAACACGTTTTTTTTCATTGAATTCAAAACAAACATTAAACTAATTGTACTTGTATTTTTGTTTTTGTAAAACTCAGATAAAATTTAAAATTTCATATTTGGGTAAAGATGTTTAAATGTTAGGGAAAAAAATTCTTCAAAAAGATTTTTTTTAATTAAAAAAAATCATATTTTATGTTTCTACTTTTAAATAAAATGAATTTTGTATACATATATACTTTTTAGGAGAAAGTTTCTGCAAAGAGCAAAACTTGGCAACACCGGAGCACGTGAACTGATTAGCTGGAAACACTAGATAGTTTTTGTAGTGTGACTATGACGTCGCATGAGTTTTTAAATTGATTGACTAGAATCACATGGCTTTCACTACCATGTGACTATGACGTTACACGAATTGAGCCCATTGTAAAGAGTGTTTTTTTTCCAGGTATAGAAGTTTAAGTTGGCATTACTTTCCAAGATGGCGACCGATTTAACAGCTGTCAAGTGATTTATTCTCAGTTTGGTTTGGCAATTCATCATGAATAGACTCACGCCTGAACAACGCTTTCAAATTGTGCAATTTTATTTCGAAAATAATGGTTCTGTGTGGAATTTTCACAAGCGAATTTTGTTTAGCGATGAAGCGCATTTCTGGTTGAATGGCTACGTCAACAAACAAAACTGCCGCATTTGGAGTGAAGCTAATCCACAAGTGTATGTCGAAACACCGTTACATCCAGAAAAACTGACTGTTTGGTGCGCTTTATGGGCTGGTGGAATCATTGGTCCGTACTTCTACAAAAACGATGAAGGCCACAACGTCACAGTCAATGGTGATCGGTATAGAGCCATGATTACTAACTTTTTCATTCCTGAATTAAACAGTCATGATGTCCAGGAGCTGTGGTTCCAACAAGACGGCGCAACATGTCACACAGCTCGTGCCATAATCGATTTATTGAAAGACACGTTTGGTGACCGCCTAATTTCACGTTTTGGACCTGTGAATTGGCCTCCAAGATCTTGTGATTTAACACCTCTAGACTATTTTTGTGGGGCTATGGAAAGTCATTGGTCTATGCGGATAAGCCACAAACGCTTGACCATTTGGAAGACAACATTCGTCGTGTTATTGCCGATATACGGCCACAAATGTTGGAAAAAGTCATCGAAAATTGGACGTCCAGATTGGACTACATCCGAGCCAGCCGTGGCAGTCATATGCCAGAAATCATATTTAAAATGTAATGCCACAAGATTATCTTTCGAATAAAAAAAATTCATGTCAATCGAATAATACATCGTTGTTTTATTGCAATTTAAAGTTCTATACCTCTAAAAAACACCTTTTAGAAGCAACTAAGGTAATTATTTGAAAGTATATCACTAGACCTTTTTTCTCTATCTCTATAAAGATCATAAGTGGATCGAAGTTTAGAAAGCCATTCTACCAAGCAACAATATTAATCGTTAAATTTATACATCTTCTAAACTATGTTTTTCAAAAATACATTAAGGGAGAAACATGTGACCAAGAAATATGTTTATTGAAAAAAATTGCTCACCGGCAACGGCCCTTTCCATGTCGCTGCAATAAGTGCTGGTCTTGCAATAACCGTTGATATGCCAGGGCATTTTTCACGTATGAGGTTCTCCGAAATGCATTTGCAAAAGACATAATGGTTTGGGAATTCCGGTTTGATTTCTGAATGAAGTCGTTCTAAAGCTTCATCTTCTCCCTTCCTAAAAATTATAAGTTTAAGTTAATAAAATACCTGGAGAAAAAATATGAAAACGAACAGTTCCACACTTCGAAAAATAGTTTTGTAAAGCAACGCGTTATATATATAATGGGTTTTGTAGAAAAAAGCGGAAGCTTCTGTCTAAGTTTATTTAGTTAAATTATATATTTACAAGAATTTCGCTGAAATTATGCTAAGCCAATATTTCTTTTAAATCGAGAAAAATCTGAGCTTTGGAAAAAATGCAGCTTTTTCCGTAGCAAACTATGTAACGGAACCTTCTTTCCTGTTATAAGTTTAGCTCACTCTGGGGATTGAGCATTCGTAAGGCTCGGACTCTACATGTGAATAGATGTAGAGGCTGTTAAAAACAAACACAACTAAGCTCCTAAAATATTTTTATCAACTAGTTCAAAGTATGAGGGAAATAGGCTACCTTTTGGCAGCCAAGCTAGTAAGTCCCCAAGTGTGAGAGCCACTTCGCTGGTTATCACCATTTAGGGAAGACTTCCACTACCAAATTCCAGTTTAAACTCTCGTCAGGCACTAAATGCTGCCGTGATTTAATTTAACCGGGAGTACCAAAACCAAATGGATGCTCAAGGGATGTACATGTCAAACGAGGCTAGCAAGCTACCTCTAAGCCTCCGAGCCGACGGGTGAAGATCAACTTTAATACACTGCTGGACAATTGCTAAGGACAGATCACAAATTGCTATGTAGCATAACATTAAGCGAGACATGAGGCCTAGTAGGATAAAATATAGTTGCCACACTGTTCAGACATTAGAATAAAGAATATTTATTGTTCTGGAAAGTACAAAAGCTGTGAAACATCTGAAAGAAAAAAAATGTTCATTTCATCTGCGTACGGAGAAATGGAAAAATGCATCTAAAAGTCAGCAGGCACCTTAAAGAAAGGTATCAGTACGGGATATGTCCACCGTGGAGTGTGATGCAACATTCCACACGTCGTATCATACTTTGCACAACATTATCCAGCATATATTATATCCAGCATATTTTATACCATTCCTCTGTGAGTGCACGGATGAGGGTGTTCTTGTTTGTCGGAGGATAGTTTCGACCAGAAACTTGCCTCCCCCAAAGCATCCCACACATTTTCAATGGGGTTTAGATCTGGAGAACGCGCTGGCCATACGAGACGTTGAATACCCTCGCTGTCTAGACAATCCTGAACAGCGAGTGTTCGATGACATGTTGCGTTGTCGTCCATAAAAACAAATTTATCACCGACAGCACCACGGAAAAGACGAACATGAGGAAGTAGAACTTCATCAATGTATCGTTGGCCCGTCATGGTCCCATTCGCAACCACATGTAGGCGCGTGCGCCCATTGATCATGATGCCGGCCCACACCATGATACTGCATGTCGGATATCTGTCCTTTTCCTGGATATTTTCTGGACGATAAGCAGTACCACTCTCGCGCCAGATCAGTTGGCGTCTACAATCCGATGACAGACTGAACCTACTCTCATCTGAGAATAGTACGCATGTCCAGTCCTGTTCAGTCCAATTGTGATGCTCACGGCACCATTGCAAATGGGCAGTACGGTGCTGTCTGGTGAATGGGACACACACAACAGGTCTGCGTGCGTAAAGTCCTCCCCCCTCAAACGTCTGGCAACAGTTTTTCGGGAGATCTGCTTTCCTGAGGCAGCAAGAAACTGATTTGCCACCTGCTGAGCTGTGGTGCGCCTGTTCCTTTTTGCTGATAAGACGATATATCTGTCTTCTGCAGGCATCGTACTTCTAACACGACCTCCCCCGTGCCGTCTACTACACATTCCAGTAGTTTTAAATGACTTCCACAGCCGTGAAACAACGCTGTGAGCGATGTCGAACTCCCTGGCAACATCTGTTATTTTTCGCCCTTCTTCGATCTTTCCAATAATTCGGCCACGCATAAAATCATCTTTGTGATGTCGGGAAGACATGCCAAAATTTTAAGTTCGTCTATTAAATCTTTCCTGTAAAACTTTGACTTAAAACAACAACTGTCCACACGCGTCAAAACCTTTAAATTCTCTTATGAACGCTATCACGTGATGAACAGACGTGGTAAAAAAAATTTGTGCATACTCATACTTCTTCCTACTAATATCCCGCAACTTCTTCCTACTAATATCCCGCACTTATTCTAATTTTCCACATTTTGCTTCCTTTCATTTTGTGGTTGCTATGGATGATAGTGTTATCCGTCCTTAGCAATTGTCCAGCAGTGTACTTATATCTCAGTAGTTATGTCATCACTTATTTGTTACTCGTAGAACGGGAATAGCTCTGGATATGTTCCTCTGCAATAATGGATGAAGAAAAAGAATGACTAATCACTTTCTCAAGATTTTAACCATAGTCTAATCTTTATCTATGTCCCATCATTTACTAGCTTAAAGTATCCGACTACTCTAAAATCCTGATTTTTTTCAAAAATTGACAAATTCAATCAATCAATCTTATTACTAAATTAAGAACAAGTTTAATAATTATTAGGGACTTCAATGGGCTTGTCTTGTAGTGGAAAGTTTTTCAAAGGAAGGTTTAATATCAGAAATTGACACTTAAAGAGTTATTTTTTCTATTTTTAGCTGAGATCTATATTTTGTCTTCAAAGCATCTACCGCAGAAAGTCCGGTTTAACAAAGGTAGGATGTTGAAAATGGTAATAGTATACGAAGTGCTTTTGTTTTCTGTACAGATAATTCCTCATCCACCTCTACCCAAAATTCAAAGAGCGATTTATTACAAAATTGCCTTTTAATTTTTCACTGGATGAGAAATCTATCAAGATTTCTTCTTCGGAAGTTGAGAGCCCTTTTAGAGTATCTTGAAATAGATCCCTAATCCACTCGTAACTTGCTACCAAGCTGTCCTCATCCAGAAAATACTTTCTAAAGTTCTTTGCCAATATAGCTAAATGATTTTACATGTTTTAAAAACAACTTTCACATGTTGTTCTACAGATTTGTAAGTTTTAACACATATCGAACTGGGGCTTTTATTTCCATCATTTACTTCAGTGGTAAATCCAAAATTTAAGTATTTTGGAGAATATCGCCTTGTTTTAAATTTCGGAACCATGCTCGTTCGTCTGTGTACTTGTTGATTCTTTGTTATCATCGAATGTTTGCTTACGACTTAAAAATGTATGTATGATTTTGTTTTAATCTACTGCCGTAAATACTTAATTACCGTGAATTACAATTAACGTGCAAATTAAAAAATGTACATTCAAGCTAGATTCGGTAGCTATAGGAGTATCGAGTCGACCAAAACTGACTGGAATTGTACGAGGAAAAGCATTTTTACATGTTTTGCGCAGACGTCCGATAGGTTGCCCAGACTCACGCAAACGTACCCTATAATGCCAGATGTGATGGATATGAGAAAAAGCAACATTGACTAGACTATTTTTCTAATGACATTTGTACTTTGAGAAATGAATGATGAAGGAAATAAATCTTTAATTAAATATATCATTTTGCGATCTGTTCCAATTTAAAAATTAGAGAAAGAAAAATAACATAATAATAAGTAAGTAATATATATTTTAAGTAATTTTTCTTAATATATATATATTACTTAAAAGTTACATATACACAAAATTTAATATACTTATCGTATTAATTTGTACGGTTTATAATTAAGATCGTATTGTAACTTTAGCGTCTCTCTCTCAAAGTGCATTTTTATTGCAGTAAATACATTATTGTTGTACGGGGGGAGCGCGACAAAAATTATGATTGAAAATTGGGTCGCCGGTATTGAAAGTTTGAGAAACACTGCATTAGGGAATCATTTTCAGGGATTCAGTTGTTCTTTTCTTGATTAAAGTTAGTAGTTGCATTTGGATTATATTTAGAATTGGATAGCTGAATAATATTAACACAGCGTTATCTGAAGTCGACTCCAAACTACGTGAACAAAAACCCCATGAAATGCTCCTTTCTTCCGAAGGTATATACACAAAGATTTCACTAAAAGTCACTTGTTTCGTATCCTATGAATATCTGGAAGAAGTAAATAAGTGTATGAAGTCGCTCGTCAAATTGCGTAAAATTAGATCAGTCCAGCAAGCCTTATCTCATTGATTGCTGATTTTCATTCTTGGATTTTAAGTTTGAAAGTCTGTAGCTAAGCATACATATATTTAAGATTTATATATATATTTTCTTCACTATTATATTTCTAATAATTCTCAGTGAAATGACAATAAATAAATTTGCATAAAGTGAATGGATGACACTGCATGTTTTATACAATTAATAATACTTTATTTTATTTTAGTATCATAGTGTATGTCTAGGAAGACCTTTTATTCTTCAATAAATTTTATATCAATATTTAAGGTTTTTAAATGTATAGATATGGACTTGCTTTTATTTTATCATAGTTTACAAAATTTACTTTTATGCGGTACTGCTAATACTGTCTTTGTATTTGACGGGAAACATTAACCTCATGCTGTGTTCATGAAGTAAGTTGAATGATCTTCTAGTTTTATTACATCGATTTTAACTCTATAATAGTAAGAAGTCTATTAAATTTTATCGTTATATATTAATAGTATTGTGTATTTTATTTATATAGTAATAACTGCATTTCCATAATATTTCTGTCTTTCTCTATGACCCAGTGTATAGGCAAATCACAGGTGAAGATTGCCTAGATACAAAACATTGTTTAAACTTGCAATCTGGGTTCCTCAAGTCATGAGTTTGCTGTTGCACTACTTTGCCTAATATTTCTCACTGTCTTGATCTGTTATACTTAGGTTTATAACTATTTGTATATATTATTATGGATTATATATATAAAAATATAAACTTTTACTCACTCAAAATACTCCATGAATCTTTCAGCAGGATAGGGTATTCCGTAAATTCTTTCTTCGAGTATAAGATCGTGATTGCAGTTGACGTATGCCGTTGACGTGTCTACAAATACCTGAAGAGAAATAATAGATTAAAATAAAATTATTCTGTGAAATATATTTAATGTAGTAATTTTTCATTCACAAAAATGTATTGTTGTGTACAATTATATTTTTATATACTTACTTCACAATACTTCAATTTTTTGCACAGCTCTATAGCATTATTTACTCCGGCGACGTTTTGAAGAAATATGAACCTAGAAATAGAAGAAATGTGTATTTCTTTTGAATTTCCCCGCTTTTAGTAAAAAACAACAGACAGCTAATATACGAAGGCTATTTTTAAAGTACGGTCCATTGGCCTGTATAGTTCCTTAGTTCACGCCTGGGCCGCAAAGAGTCTCTGCATCACTAACCAGCATCCTTTACGAACACACTCGCGCCATTTCCAGCTCTGTAGCAGTCGCGTAAGATTCGCTGTGCGTCTTTAAAATGTAAAAGGTGATTGAATCACCCACCCAGTGTGAGATACGGTCTGTTATCCGTTTTTTGACTGCGAGAAACATGCTGGCTCCAGACATTCATAGCCAGATAATAGAAGTTTATGGCACAGAAGCAATGAATGACAGAAAAGTTCGAAAATGGGCCAGGAAGTTTAAAGATGGGCGAACAAACGTCCATGACGAAAAACTCTCAGGCCGATCCTCTGTAATCACTGATGATTTGATGCAAGCAGTTGAAACAGAAATTCGCGAGGAGATTCACGATAACCACTCTTTTGGAATTTCCGGACGTTTCTCGGTCGGTGGTGTACAAAATTGGTGACTGAAGACCTCAACTTTAAGAAATTGTCCCCTCGGTGGGAACCCAGACTACTCACAGCGGAACACAAAGAGAAGAGGTTTGCCATTTCATTGGACATTTTTGATTCGTTTCATGGAAGAAGGGGATGACATGTTAAGTCTAACCGTTACTGGAGATAAAACATGGATATCCCATATCACCCCGGAATCAAAGCAACAGTCGATGGAATGGCGACGCATATCCTCTCCCGTCAAGGTCAAAGTCAAACAAACGCTGTCAAAACGCAAGATTGTGGCAACAGTGTTCTGGGACCGGCGCGGTGTTTTGCTGGTGGACTTTATGCCACAAGGAACAACAATCAACTCAGGTGCCTACTGCGCAACTTTATGGAAGCTCCGAACAGAATTGCAAAACAAACGGCGCGGCATGCTGTCAAAAGGTGGTTTGCTCCTCCACGATAACGCAAGGCCTCACACTTCTCGAACGACTTGGGAGTTAATCGAATCTTTTGGCATAGAGGTTTTGAACCCTGCACCATACAGTCCCAACTTTGCTTTCCGGCTTTGATTTCCGCCTTTTCCGGTGCCTCAAACACAGTCTTGGCGGGAAGCGTTTCTGTGACAACGAAGAAGGGAAAGCGGCCGTGAACTCTTGGCTGTCCGACCAGGTGGCAGACTTCTTTGAAAAGTGTCTTCAAAACTTAGTTCTAAGGTATGACAAGTGCATTAATAAACTCGGGAACTGTGTAGAAAATTAGGTGAAAGTATGAACAATTCTAAAATAAAGGCTTTTTGAAATAAAATATTAAAGCTTTTTTTATAAAAAAAAAACGGACCTTACTTGAAAAACAGCTTTCGTAATTAAATAAGAGGTTCTTTTTTTTAAATTTTACTTTATTAGTTGAAATGAAGGAAGATGATAGAATGTGTCATGCAGCCCATATAGTAGAAATAAATACAACCAGTTAAATAAATCGAGAAATGATGCTCGGAGGAAATCGAGGAGTTATTCTGAATTGTTTATAAACCAACGTGAGAAATTCGCAACTAATGTAAATTGTACATGTTTGCAGTAATCTGAAAATTTAAATTTAATTGATTTCCATTACTTACTGTGCAAGCCCACAAAAACAACTATTTTGGCATGTTGGTGACACAGCTTGGCGATATGTCAACTTTAAATTAACTTTTTTAAATTGTAAACGTATAATAGAAATCCATAATGTTACAGCAGCAATATTTTGCCTCAGTTCTAAGGTCTGTTGTTAAATGAGCTCAGTTTGTTTGCAATACTTCAGTGTCAGAGAAGTCGTATCCATAAAATGAATTAATTTTAACCTCTTCTCTCTCTCTCTCTCTGTTGACGTTGTATGTTATACGTTCGTTTTTGTGCCCGTTTTGTCAGCGTTGCATGGTATACGACGCAAAGAAAAATGTTATCTTTGAAAATGAATTCGTCGTTACTTAGACGCCTTTTTAATTTTAATTTCCATGATATTTTTGTATTTTGGAATACTTTTACGAGATGTCACAACTGGTATTACTTTTTCACAATTATTGCAGCGAGAATTTTCCCCTGGAATCTATTACTAATAATATCTAATGAATCTCGTGATAGGTGTTTAAACTTCCAAATAAAAAAACATTAAAGATATTCTTTTTATATTTATTAAAAAAAATTTTCATTAAGTAAGCAAAAAATAGTATGTAATACAGGGTGTCCAGAAAAGGACTCCCTGATTTCAAAATTAAATATCTCGAAAATAAAGATCGATAGAGGAATGCAGTACACGGTATGTTTATTGTGAAAGCTGTAAGAATTTTATACAGCAGTTTGAAATAATAGTTACAAAAGGTGCTAACAGATGGCGCTGTACAGCTCACATGAAATAATCGTAAGAAAACATTCTTTGCGAAAAATCACATCACAATGTGTTCAAAATGTTCACCATTGGCACAAGAGAGGTGGCGCAAACGAAGAATGAAATTTGCCATCACATTTCGTAGTGTCTCAACAGAAATGGATTCACATGCCACACAGATCGCCGATTCAAGCTCGTCCAGCGTGGCGGGATACTTCGAGTAGACAATGTCTTTCAATGTGCCTCACAAAAAATAGTCACAGGGAGTCAAATCCGGCGAATATGGAGGCCAATCCATGCCTGCACCCGTAAATTTGGGATATTCCAAAGCAATGACTCGATTCACGAAGTATTCATCAAGAAAGCGAAACACTTGTTCGGTACGAGGTGGTCGGGCTCCATCTTGCATAAATCATTCTGCACGTGGTCGATTCTCTAACACTTGCTGTGTGACGACAAATTGTTCCAAAATTGTAACGTAACGTTCACTAGTGACCGTTTCTCGAATGAAAAAAGGGCCAATAATGCCTCTGCTGCATACTGCAGCCCACACAGTAACTTTAGGAGAATACAGGGGTTTCACTTCACACCAATATGGATTTTCGGAACCCCAAAAAATCGCCAGTTCTGTTTATTCACGAATCCATTCAGGTGGAAGTGTGCTTCATCTGTAAACCAGATGCAGCCAACATCAAATCCTTCACTATCAATCATTGTAAGCATCTGATTAGCAAAGTCATCCCTTTGTTGCACAGCTCGTACGGGTACGGCGTGGTGAGTTTGAATTTTGAATGGAAACATGTGTAGGCTCTTTCTCAGTAATTTCTGCGTACTGGAACGCTTCAAACCAGCCTCAGATGCAGTTCTACGGACGGATGATATTGGATTTTGCTGAATAATTCCAGAAACTGTGGCGAGAGAGAGAGAGAGAGACATTTTGAGGCGTAACTGCCGTTTGCTTGCGGCCAACATTCCCCACTAGATCATCAGTTACGCTTCCTGTTCGTTGAAATTTGGTGAAGAGCGTACGAATGGTTTTCGCATCGGGTCCTTTTGGAACATTAATTCGTGCTTGAAAACTGCGCCTTGTTGCCGTAGGACTCTCTTGTAACCTGTGGTACTCTAGCACCAGAAAAACGCGTTCTTCAATGGAGTACATGGTTTTAATCTCTTCCTTCGGTACGCTAACCTCCTTTCACGCTTCAATAGTGGAACTGATCGCTCTGGGCTTCGGATAACTGTTTATACTAGGCATTACGTAGGGTGATTAAAGCGCCATCTATTTGCAGCTTTTGTAACTAGTATTATTTCAAACTGCTGTATAAAATTCTTACAGCTTTCACAATAAACATACCGTTTACTGCATTCCTCTATCGATCTTTGTTTTCGAGATATTTAATTTTGAAATCAGGGAGTCCTTTTCTGGACACCCTGTACATGATTTCGTTTTTTGTGATAAATGGGATTTTTACGCTCTGATATCCAAGGTAGATTGTTATGTCATTTTAACTGTAAGGTACTATTTGCGAAAGTATTTTTTAAATAAATTATTTCAAATACTTCATTACTTTTTGTTGATATTTATTTTAAACACCTCAAAGCAATATAATTAATATATACATTATCACAGTGTACTTTTTAAAATTTATAACTAAGGTGCATTGCAAGGAAAACTGGAGATCAGTGAACGGGATATCACATATTTTTCTAACTATAATCAAGTAAAAAATTGCTTACTGATAAAAAAGTAATTTGCATTTTTCACTTTAGGATAGAATATATATTAATTTTGTACAAAAAAATGGAATTTTGGGGTTAGAAATTCGTGAAAAATCCGACAGAGAAGGGGTTAAAAATGAAACACATTTGGATTATCTAAAATAATTCCGTTACAGTCCACTTAATTAATTCCCACACACTTACAAAAGATTTTTGTGTGTATCTCAGTCAAAGTTGACACAAACATTGATAGTAAAGCAAAGATTTCCGTTTTAAATGTTACATTACTTCAGACATATAAAAATAGAATCCAAAATTATGTTGTTATAATCTATTTTTAAAAAAATAGTTGAAGAGAAGTTGGCAGTATATATTGGTAGTAGATTATAGAACAAAGACGTTTGTCTTTTTTACGATATTCAATTGGCTGTGACAGATAAGATAAACATTTCACACTTAATTAAACCGAATGTATTTACAAATTAAATTGAGAAACTGAAAAATGATTATATCATTTCAAAAATTGAAATTCCTCGACACTGAAGTACAACCCCAACCAGAGCAAACTGATGGGTGAGAAAATGACCAGAAATTAGGATCGAACGAATTTCCGGTAATTTTAAATTATCTGGATCTGTTGATCCCTGAGTCAAAGACCGAAAAATATTTGCTTTGTTTCATGTAGGGATGGAAACTACCTATAACTGCTTTTCTACTAAAATCTAGCTACACATTTATATCAATGGTTTAAATCTTGAGAATCTTGGCTATGCAGGGGCCTGAATTTGCTATCAACACTTTTCCCAATACCTTTCGCTAGGAACAGATCATACTGCGTTCGATGACGAAGTCGAAGCAATTAAAATAGCTGTTGAACATCTAAATGCTCGTTTTACTTTATTTGACCAAGCAGTTATACTTTCAGACTCTTAGGAAGATATTCTACTCTTAGAAAATTTTTTATCAAACTCCAATCTCTATGGCTTTTACTCATAGTAGAACTCTCTTGAAAAAATTGATGAAAAATCCTGAGAAATTATTCTGCAGTGGATCTCATTTCATTGTGGGATCCCCGAAAACGAAAAGTCGGGTGAACTTGCTAAATAAGTGAGACTCCATTTAACTTTGTCAGCTTCATAGATAATAAGTCGCATTCTTAAGGCTATCTTCGGCTAATGTTAAAGAATAGGGGCCAGATTCAGAATATTTTTTTCAGATATAAAAGTATTCAAGCATTAATATTATATATTCTAGCTACACTATCCTGTAGAGAATCACTTATTATATATATACTCATTTTTATCCGAGTTGACACATTTTTTCTTTTATAAAATGTGTTTTGCATTTCTTTTCCTATACCGTAATGCTAAATGAGCTATCCCTTCCCATTTTAAAAGGAAAACCTAATTATTTATGAAATATTTTGAAATTTTAAAAACACTACATTATAAACAAATATATGAGTTACAATGCCACACATTTTTATAAAAATTGAGGCATTATTTCTGTCCAAAAATGTGCTCCGAGTCAAGTTCACGCTATCGTACATCTGGCGGAAACAGCTTTAAGAACATATAGCAGTTAAAACTGGAACGAGGAAGAATGAGAAACCGTGGACGGAGGCCACATTCGAAATCTCCCGGTCTGTCGAAGGGACAAAGCTGTGGCTGGATTCCGGTTTGAGACACTACATGACTGTCTCTCTGGTCATCCTTATAGACTATGATCAGTGGAGGATCCTGCCTGCCCCTCTTCCACAGTGGGGCATTGACGAGTACGGAGCATTTCCGCTACTGTCCAGTCTTTATGAAGATTGTATCTCCTCCCGATATTGGGAAGATAGAGACTTGGTATTCGATTTCAATCTTTAACTTTTGTTTTTCTGTGTTCTTGTAATTTTATTCTGCTTTGCTATTTTGATTTGTATAGTGTTTATATCTCCGTTTAATCACTGAACAACTTTTTAGGATAATGACTAGAACGCTGCTGCACTTCAAACAAATGACTTCCTGGTAGATACTAAATCATCGCAGTTTAAGATATGGAGAGTAGGTTAATTCCAGTGCTAACTTTGTATGGGAAAATAATAAAATATCTAGCAGAGATGAACTCTAGAGAGCTTTCAAGTATAAGATGCCGGGGAAGTGTCTAAATTTTAAAAAAATATTTTGCCGATGTCGGCTTAGGGAAAAGTTTTGTTTTGTGAGATGATTTATATATATACATTCCCAAGAGAAAAAAAATTGCATCAGTTAGTATAATCTGAGAGTTATAGGAAGGAGTATATTAGCTGGCTCATTATAAACCAGGGAAAAAGTTAAGTTATCTTTATTATAATTATTGGTCACGCATTTTATTGCAGAACATGCATAAAATGTCGAATAAGAAGCCCGGAACGGCAATCAGATAAAATTTTCATTACACTTGTGGGTAGGGCCCCGTATCTTTTTCATGCAACTAATGTAGGTTTTACTAGAGAAATTGTACTATCTTCAGAGAGAAAACTTTTGTATTGTCTATGCTAATTTCATCAAAATTCCAAATGGCCAGAAGAAGTACCTTTAAAAAGCTTTTTGACCAAAGCAGCACATTATGCCCTTTCAGAGATATCCATGCGTAATGGAATCCAATTGGTAGATAACAATTTTTTATATGCTTTATTTCATACATTCGTCAGAATTTGGCAAGAGAAACATAAAAGCAGCTGTAGAGTTTCTACAGTTTATGAAATAAAAGTGCCCAAAATCCATGCGAATGTTAAACAAAAATGGGAACAAAAATGAAATTAGGCAAGGTGATTAAAAAATTATCATGTGAAAATTATCAATGATGCACATGATTAAAAAGCAATCATAACATTATCAATGATACACTTGATTAAAAACCAATCATGACATTATCTATGGTACACATGATTAAAAAGCAATCATGTCATTATCACACACACACAATGGTACACATTATTACAAAACAATCATGACTCTTCATGTGCCTGGATTGAAAAAACTTCAATCCCATGATTATTTTAGTGATTGTTTGCCACCTTTGAGGATAGTTTTGACACGGTGATGTAGAAACGCCTAAAATTATGATGAGTTATAGTTAAAGTAATCAATGCGTGATTGCTTACATGAATTACTTCACATTTAATGGAGAATGATCGTTGATATTATTTTCATTTTAAATGCTTCCTCTCATAAAATGTATATTTATTCAATGTCAGTTCGTTTTATTATAACAACATCTTCAGGCAACTATTGTCAAAAGGCAAATGAACCTCCATTTCATTTTTAGTTTTGTTTTGTATACCGACAGCATAAAAGTCATCTCTACAAGTTTACGCTTAAATAACTTCAGACAGTGTTAACTGTAAACATAAAACTGATACGCTGTGCCACCTGAAAAACAAAACAACAAAGAAACTTATTAAGTTATCTTATCGCATATTGAAAAAAACCCGGGTTTTTTTTTTACGATAAGAATTTAAAAATTTTAAAGTCTTAAGCTGTAAACATAATTTAGACTACCAGTATTATGTGAATTGAATCTTTTTATAAGTTCTAGATTGCAGTTTTTTTTAGATTAAGGTATCCGTCTACATTCTGAACCATGATATTAAAAAGCGCATAAATGGACAATTTTTATGATATTTACTGTCACTTAGATTAGAATACATGTACAAAATTGTTTTAAGATATTTTGACAAAAACAATTATTTAAATACAATATTTTTGCGAAAAATTAACTTAGAATAACCTTTTTTTAAAATGTTCTCCTTTTATAAAACAAATTCTTCTAAAATAATAATATTTTACTTATATAAAGTAAAGACTTCTCCAGAAAGTCTGAACTATGATTTTTGAAAAATTCACTTTATTTTCAGAGTTACCACCAATTGAAATAATTATCGACGTTTTTTTCTTAAAATTTCTCCCCTCTGTTGTCGTAAAACATGGATAAATCCACTTCTAAGTTATATATTTTAAAAATTTTAGTTCAGCCTCTGTGCAGAGGTCAGAACTATATACGGACAAAATATTATTATAATAGTAGCATTTTTCACAAAAAGAGAATATTTAGAAAATGGGCCATTCTATGTTCATTTTTTGTCAAAATATTGTGCTTAAATATTTTTTTTTGTAATAATATTCCTTAAATTATTTTATATACATTTTCTAATCTAAGTGACATTAAATATCATAAAAATTATCCATTTATACGCTTTTGCAAAATCACGGTTCCGAACGTAGTCGGATACCTTAATGTAAAGTTAATTTATTAAGTGCTGAGATTAAAATGCTGAGATATTTTAAATATTTCCATTTATATTTCCAAAAAGATAAGTATACCTTAAAGGCCTGAAGAAACTGATGCATGCTGCGCAGTGGAAAACTATCGTTGCATTTTCTGTTACTTTTAGTAAATCCTCCTCGCTCATTCCCATGTTAGGCAGAGCTATATCTCCGGCCACAACATGGACTTTTTCTAAAACACTCGGATTAGTCTTTTTCAGTTCATCGAAGAGCTATAATAAATGAATGGGTAATTTGTAACTGCAAGATAAAAGGTGCAAGAATGTAGTTATTCTGATTTCTACAGCCTAATTGATGAAAATAAATAATTGTACTTACTGGTCTGCTGAAAATCTCCTTTCTCCGTTCGTGTGGATTGACTCCGTTTTTCGACCTCAGAAGAATATATATGGCTTGAATTCCAGGAAAGCATCGAAGAAGGATCTCTAGAAGAACCTGAGAATATATATTATATGATCAGGTTTTAATAATAAATATGTAATGTAATAAACAAATCTAAGTATGTGCAGAGCCAGAAACGAAACCAACGGGTTTTTTTTTTCATATACTTAACTAAATATACATTTCAATTTAGCAATACCTATAGACGAATTTTCAACAGTACATTGTAAGCCTTAAGGTAATCGACTACGTTCGGAGGCGTGATTTTAAAAAAGCGCATAAATCAATAATGTTCATGATATTTAGTGTCACTCAGATTAGAATACATGCATAAAATTGTTTTAAGGACATTTTGACAAAAATAATGTATTTAAATATAATATTTTGGTAAAAAATTAACTTAGAATAATCTGTTTTCCAAATGTTCTCCTTTTGTGAAAACTGCTTCTATTAGAATAATATTTTGCCTGTATATAGCTCAGACCTTTTTACGAAGGCTCAAGCAGAATTTTTGAAAAATTTGCATTATTTTCAGAGTCACCACCAATTGAAATAATTATTCCCCTTTTTTTTTTAAAATTCCTTCTCCCTGTTGTCGTAAAATATGAATAAACATATAACCCACTTCTAAGTTATATATTTCAAAAATTCTGGTTGAGCCTCTGAACAGGTGTCTGAGCTATACACAGGCAAAATAGTATTCTAATAGAAACAATTTTCACAAAAGGAGAACATTTGTAAAAAAGATTGTTATAAGTTAATTTTTTGCCAAAACATTGTATTTAAATAATTTTTTTGTCAAAATGTCCTTAAAACAATTTTATGCATATATTCTAATCTAAGTGACACTAAATAACATGAAAATTATCCATTTATACGCTTTTGAAAATCACTGTTCCGAACGTAGTCGAATACCTTAAATATCGACGCCCTTTGATGGTTAATTACAACAAAAGTGGTTGTATAGTAATACTTCGACTTACGCGAACCCGGAGTTACGCAATTTTCAAATCTCGTCGATTCATCTTTTCTTTTCTTTTTTTTTTCATTATTGTAACTCAGGAAAAATCAGTGCCAGAGCCTGATAAAATTAATTACGTAATTGAAGAAGTTGTCGATCTTACCAGGCAAATAAATTTAGATGTGGATAGAGACGACCTTCAAAACTGCGGAATTTTCTCAATCAGGAGTTTACAATTGATGAGTTCATAGAAATGCATGGGCAAGAGAAAGACATGGAAGAAGCTGCATCTTTAGACCCAGTTCAATCAAAAGATCGAATGACGGTTGGGAATTAGACGGAAGTCCTCAGTTTCATTGAAAAATGCTATAAATATTAGAAAATACAGATTCCAACGACGAGCATATTTATTCAACATCACAAGGAATAAAGAACTATTAGCATGCTGCGAAGAAATTTTCAAGAGAGAAAAAAATATTTGAGTTGGCAGAATACCTTGTTAGATTTTATGAAACTTTCTACATCAAACTTTCAGTTTGAGATTGTGTAATTGTGTAATCAAAGATTTTATAATACACATTTTTTTTAAATTATTATTTTTTTTCGTCTCCACTCCCAACTAAAAGTAATTTATATGTGCGAAATCATACCCCGACTTACGCGATTATCACTTAGTCCCGCCTATCGCGTAAGTTCAGGATGCTACTGTGTTGAATTACAACACATACAGTGGGTGATCGGTTAACGAACATAATCCGTTCCTAGACTATATTCGCGACCGAATTGTTCGTTAACCGATCATCGTTTCACCATAAACTTCTATGTGAAATCGATTATTTCGTTCTGGAGACACTAAAAATTAAATTTTAAAAAATGTACAATTTCTTAGTAAGTTTTTTAAAAAATAATACATACATATGGTCTTGCATATTAGTCAGTCCTTTTCATTTTTTGCTTATGGGGCGTTGAAGAACATGTCCAATGTCGATTGCTTTTCTCTCTTTTTCAGGATTTTCCGGAAGTAATTAATAGCATTGTCGTTGTAAAGATTGTCAACCCTACTGAGATCAGCTTGGTTTGGGTACCATTCTAAGACCATTGCTCTGACATCTCCCACTTCTTCAAAAGATCTTTAATAGCAGATGTCGGCATTGGTTCTCTTCCGTTTTCCTCTTGTTCAGAAGGAGACACATTTCGATGTGTTTCTTGGTGTTCTTCATTCAAAATTTCTTGGAGTTCTTCTATCGTCAGTTCATCTTCAGGTCCCATTATGAGCTCTTCTATGTGTCATCCTCGTTCACCTCCAATTCCAGATCTCTAGAAGTTGTCAAAATTTCATCCATAATTTCAGGGGTGTATCCCTGATCACCTCCGAATATGTGTTCGTTGTCCAAACACAAAAAAAAAAAATCTTTCGTGAAAGTGTTCGTTAACCGATCACCCACTGTATAAGGAATGAAAAGACTCCAATTTCCGAGCAACTGTTTTATTTATTCCAGAGGTTATTATTGCAAAGTGAAGAAGTCAGTAAAGATTGGATACAAGCTTTAATCTGTGGTGGCAGGGACAGATGAAGCTCTCGGATCGATTTTGGTGGGCCTTCTTGCAGAAATGTCTGGCTAAAATTTTGAGTTGGTAGCAAAACGCCTTCCCATCATGTTCCAAATGTGCATTGTGGAGGAGAATTCGATCTGAATTGATGTTAATTTACCCCGCACTCCAAAGCAACTGGAAGGCAATTGGGGATGGACTTTGTAATTTTGAGCCACAATCGTATGAAGAAGATGACATCTGAATTGGCAACTTCTCCAAATCTTCCACTCAACATCATTGTGAGTACTATAAGTCTTGACAGATTTAAAGTGCCTCGGTCATTTTATTTGGCGGATCTTCAATGGTATCAAGACTTCAGAATGTCGGCTAAGAAGTTGGACCTGTGGTCTCTAGCTACCGAGCCGAACCTATGTAGCAAAAATTAAACAATTTGCAGTTGTATTTACAATGAACTAAACTGGACCATGAGATCTAGAGTTAAGAAATCGAGACTAAGAAAACACAAACCGCCGTCTTAAGATTAACTCTCACCGCTTTTTTTTAGTTGTGTACCGAGTTTTGTAACCTTTGGTTAGTGATTAAATGTCGTTGGTCAAAATAAATCCCTTGGCTTTTACTGATTTGTTAACCTTTTGAACTCGGAACAGTCTCCATACCGTTTCGTTTTTTTTTTTTGTCTTGTCTCCTTTTGGATTTCAATTTTTTCTAATATAATCTTAATTGAGTAATCAATAAGATTTTATTAATTTTTTTCAATGTCAGAGTTGAAATATGCTCTAACACAAAACCAGTGAAGTACACAGACTAAAAAATCGTTTTACTAGTACTAACTTACTCGTTTACTACTGCTAATTAACTACTTTTAAGAAATCTTAGGTGGAAATACCAAGATGTAACATTAGTTGGCCTATGAGAGGTGTTTGAACCTTTATACTCCAGCCTTGTGCATGCCACTGCAATAAATTGTTTGCAAACATACGGATACATTATTAAAATGATTTCTTTATTCTAAAAACTATTTCTATTAGCCTGATTCTCACAAGAAAAAAATAAAATAAATTAACTGACTTCTTCACCACCAGAAAATTGCAAATTCCAGTAATAGCTTTATATTTATTTTAATTCTAAAGCAATTTCAATAATAATTGAAATTAAAATTTTATTGCGGCTACTTTAGTATTTTATATTGCAACTTTAGAATGTTCGAGTGAAATATTTTTTATTACAAACTGAGTCCTGCGTTCTTTTAAAAATTTCTTACCTCATGAGCAATCTTACCGCCTCCTTAAGGGACAAATATCTCTGGATTTGTTTACACTTCCTAAGCTGTGCATTGTTTTTGACCTCTTGCGAATTTTTCTTTTTAGCTTGTGTTCGTATAACTATATCCAACTAATATGTTTGCTTCCTATTCACTATACTCAAGCAATTTTGCCATGCCTAAATCAACCTCAAGAACATTTAAAAAGGGTAAAGGACATTTCAATAAATGTATAGGGTGTTTTTTTAGAGGTATAGAACTTTAAATTGCAATAAAACAACGATGTATTATTCGATTAACATGAATTCTTTTATATTCGAAAGATTCTCTTGTGGCATTACATTTTAAATATGATCAAGCTAGGCGTAGATTCGTCGAATGGGCCCAAAACGAGATTGCCGTTGTTCCCGATTTTCATTAGCGAATTTTGTTTAGCGATGAAGTGCACTTCTGGTTGAATGGCTACGTCAGCAAACAAAACTGCCGCCTTTGGAGTGAAGCTAATCCACAAGTGTATGTCGAAACACCGTTACATCCAGAAAAACTGACTGTTTGGTGCACTTTATGGGCTGGTGATGGGCCACGACGATACAGTCAATGGTGAACGATGAAGGCCACAACGTTACAGTCAATGGTGATCGGTATAGAGCCAGGATTACTAACTTTTTCATTCCTGAAAAGAACAATCATGATGTCCAGGAGCTGTGGTTCCAACAAAAGGGCGCAACATGTCACACAGCTCGTGCCACAATCGATTTTTTGAAAGACACGTTTGGTGACCGCCTAATTTCACGTTTTGTACCTGTGAATTGGCCTCCAAGATCTTGTGATTTATCACCGCTAGACTATTTTCTGTGGGGCTATGTAAAGTCATTGGTCTATGCGGATAAACCACAAACGCTTGACCATTTGGAAGACAACATTCGCCGTGTTATTGCCGATATAGGCCACAAATGTTGGAAAAAGTCATCGAAAATTGGACGTCCAGATTGGACTACATCCGAGCCAGTCGTGGCAGTCCTATGCCAGAAATCATATTTAAAATGTAATGCCACAAGATTATCTTTCGAATAAAAAAAATTCATGTCAATCGAATAATACATCGTTGTTTTATTGCAATTTAAAGTTCTATACCTCTAAAAAAACACCCTTTAGATGTAAAAAAGACAGTAACGAATGCAGTTAAGGCTTATTGAGAGAGAGGAAATTATACTGATGATGTAAACAATTCTAACTATGGAGCTAATTTATCTGACATTAAAAAGAAAGACGTAAATACGGATGTTATCGATTCAAATGATAATTAATGGGGTTTTACAAATGTGATTGTGAGTGCTGATATTTTAACATGTCTTTCGAATCTGTGGAATGCTGGTACTGGGAAAAAACAGGATTTTGTGTAATGCTCAATGAACATTAATTTGGTGAAGCTGTTTAGTTTTATTCAGAATATCCTTCTTTTAAATATTATATGGGTTTTTTTAATTACGAGTAGTTTGACAATTCTGAAAATTATAAAATCAATGTTAAGTCAATGTATGCTATGCAATGCTGCTAGACAAGCAAGTGTATATATGTGGAGCAAATTTAAAAAAGCAGAAATTCTCGGGGAATTTTTCATGATAGAAATAATTTACCAGTTGCTTTTTGCAGTCTATGAGACTCATTTTTACAGATTTATCAAATCCAGAAAATTTATACTTGGTTGCAGTCTAAATCCCGATGAGATTGTTAACACTTTAAGCGGTAGGTTAATTTTCGGCTTCATGATTCTCTGTAGTGAGTTCTTTTTTAAGGAATCCGTCTACGTTCTCGGAACTGTTGTTTTGCAAAAGCCTATAAATGGATAGTTATTATAATATTTAGTGTCACTTAGATTGGAATACATGTATAACACTGTTTAAAGAATATTATTTCAGTAAAACGTTATTTAAATGCATTATTTTGGCAAACAATAAGCATAGAATTACCTATTTTCAAAACTTTCTCCTTTTATGAAAAATGCTTCTAAAGTAATAATATTTTGCCTGTATATAATTCAGATCTCTGTACAGAGCTTGAACTAAGACTTTTGAAATATAAAAATTAGAAGTGGATTTATCCATATTTTAATACAACAGAGTGGGGAAGGAAATTTTAAGAAAAAAAAATACCGATAGTTATTTCAATTGGTAGTAACTCTGAAGATAATGTGAATTTTTCAAATATCTTAGTTCAGGCTCTCTGGAGAAATCTTTGCTTTATATAAGGAAAATATTATCATTATACAAGCATTTTTCATCAAAGGAGAATGTTTTGAAAACAGGTAATTCCAACTTCATTTTTTGCCAAAATATTGCATTTAAATAATTTTTTATTCTAATAATATCCTTATAATAATTTTATACATATATTCCAATCCAAATGACACTAAATATCATGAAAATTATCCATTTATACGCTTTTTTTAAATCACGGTTCCGAACGTAGTCGGATACCTTAAGAATCCCAAACATTTTTTTTTTTCATTCAGGACAAGTGAATATACCGAAAAACATTAAAACAATAATAGTATATTTTTAAAATATAGTATAATTTTAGGCTCCCCTCCAAGAGCCAAACCTCATTTCTGGCGATTGTTTCCACCTTCTTCTCTCTCTCTCTCTCATCATTGTTTGCATTAGAAAATTCCTCCACTCGTAACCACTCGTTTTCGCCAACACGCCGCCATCTTGAATTATCGTAAGTTCACTAGCTTTCATAAAAATATTTGCTACGGCTCTTCTACTTAAGGTATAAGACTAAAATTAATACTATTTGCTGTTAATAGAAGGCCTTTACCTCTCTGCAAAACCTTAGATGTTGACGTACACAAACCGCTTTACTACCTGAGGTTAAAAACACGAAACGTATATACACGTTCATCCTACCTCAGGCTCAACTTCTCACTGACGTATATATACGTCGTTACCAGTTAAAAGGTTAATAACATGATTTATTCCTGTTTACCAAATAAAAGCTTTTTAAAAATAGTCTTCTCTTTAGGTAAATATTCTCAATATCATAGTTTAATATACGTAATGTATAAAAACTACAAATTTTAAGAAACTCAACACTGAGCAGAGTAATTTCATGATGAAAGTATTGAAATGCCGCGGCAAACGTTGGTGGTTCAAAACAAAATATTCTTGCTGATAAAACACTAAGGTGACTAGCAATCCAAGAATTCTTAAAGGGAAGCGAGAATTATGAGGTAGTGAAAAAAAATAAATTACAGTAATATGGGATAGAATGTTCTCATGAAAAATAATTTTACATAAACATTTGTTTTCTCAAAATGTGAATTTTTCGCATTCGATGTACCTTTTTTTAAGAAACTACCATTCATAGGCATGTAATTCTTATATGATATGTTCATAATATTCGTTAGTATATACTGAAAGAGGCTTTTCTGTAAGAAACCTTAATTTGCTTTTATAAATTTGTTGAGTGAACAAAGACTCAAAATTCATTATGCCGAAAGCAATACTTTACAAATTTAAAAAAATTCAAAATTACCCTAAAAATTATTTCTTTATAAAAATAGGGTACTTCTTACTTGTATTAAAAAGTTCAAATGTATATCTGTTATACATTTTGAGAAAAAATACATCGAAAATAGCCATTGTGACATTGTTAGTATAGAACAGTGGTTCCCAAAATTACTCATGGATTTATTTTTACACCAAAATCTTTTTCATAAACCCCCACGTGACATAACTCTATTTCAATGCAAAATAGAAAAGTATAAATGTAACTTTTATGTCCTAAAAGGTAAATGCTAACGTAAAAATAAAGCACAAATAAAAATGTCTGATATTTGAAGTACTATTTATTCAAATTACAACGCAAGGAAATATAGAAACATTTTTTTAATGGGGTGGGTGAACCGATGAGATGATTATCTTCCTCACAATACAAAGAATAATACTGCTTTCGGTTCAAAACCAAAGAAAATGTGTTGTGTATTAACTTTTTATTTCTTGACTCTTTTTATAGAGCCATATTTTAGACCAGTTAGTGCATGTAGTTATTGCCTTCTGTTCCTATGAAATAGGAATAGAATACTGCACCCGCAGTTCACCCGACTTCCAATGTGCGACGTTTATCATTATTTGTACTTTTATGTACCTATCTGAAAAACTTTGTTTCAAACTTTTTAATTTTTACTCTAAATTTATTAACACGTAAAAATCATTACTGATGTATTTTAAATTTCCTAATAATGGAAATGGGATACAAACGTTTAACTTTGTATTAAACCTTTCACGGATCTTTTAACATTGTCCACGCACTTCCTAATTAATAAGTATTATACGGACCCCCTTCAGAAGTACCGTAAAATCCGGCGTATAACGCGCCCCCCGCTTTTTAAGAAGAAATCTGAAATGTTAGTATACAACACAGTGCTTCTCAAACTTTCAATACTGGCGCCCCCCTTTTCAATCACAATTTTTTTATCTCTCGCGCCCCCCTTATACATTATAATAATGTACTGAATACAATAATAACGCAATCTGACGCTAAAGCAACAATCTTTATTATAAACCGTACACATTCATGGCATAAGTATGAAATTTTGTATATGTTACTTTTAAGCAAAAAAAAAAATATTAAGTAATAGGATAATTATTATGTTATTTTTCCTTTCTCTAATTTTTAAATTGGAACACATTACAAAATGCAGTGGTTGCTTAGAAGACAAAATATAGATATCAGCTAAATGTAGAAAAAGAACTCAGAGGGTCAATTTCTAATCATAACCATTCCTTTGAAAAACTTTGCTCTGTAAGACGAGCCCATGGAAGTCGCTAATACTTATTAAACTTGTCCTTAATTTAGTATTAATTAATTAGTTATAAAATACTCTGTGCAGCACTGACACATTAAAAGTATACCGACTGAAGTACTCGCTCTTTGCACAAGTTCATTTATAAGAAAATAAAACATTATTGATATAATCGGTTAATTGTAAGGAGAGTAAAGCCAAGTGTGCGACAATGTTTACAAAAATGTAAAATGATTTTTTTTAAATGATTGCTCAAATTATAATTAGTTTTAAGCGAACTGTAATTTTAGGCCTCAAAAAATTAGCATTTAGCATTGATGTTGAATAATGAACAATAAAAAAAATTCTGATGAAGAATAATTGTATTATTTTTAATATTTAAAGCGAAAAGACTTCAGCATGTTTTAACCCTGGAGCAGGCACGCACTCGATACTAATGGTCGAGCGGGGTTATTGAGTCACCCCAATCCTTTTTTTATAATTATTTTATAGCACACAATAAAAATAGTAATTCCAGTGAATAATTTAATTAAGAGAAAATATACTCACCTACTTTGAAGGACACAAAAAATATTTCGGAAAAAAAGTTATCACACCGCGAACTCAGACAAAACAAGTACCT
The DNA here is from genome assembly GCA_019973935.1 of Trichonephila clavipes. Taxonomy (NCBI): domain Eukaryota; kingdom Metazoa; phylum Arthropoda; class Arachnida; order Araneae; family Nephilidae; genus Trichonephila; species Trichonephila clavipes. The sequence goes on along the minus strand of BMAU01009049.1, from coordinate 404,780 downwards.
TAAGATCGTAAAAAAACGTCTGTCACTCTCAAAAAAGACGGCGATATGTGAAAAATATATTTTAGTTCACGTTAATATTGTCAAACAGGAGGATAGTGTCAGGGCCATTTGTAACAGTTAAACAGTTTTGCCAGAATTACCGATTTCGTGCACTCTGTACTCGGCGTGACCGCTCCCGGATTAAAAGTGTATTTATTACAATATGGATGTTCTAAAAAAATTATGTAAAACGTTTTTCATTATGCTTGGCTTAGAAATCCTTCAAACTTCCCTAAATGAAAAAAAAATACATAAGAGCAGGGACGTAACTAACCGTACAAGTAAGCTCGAAGGTCAAACCGCAGCAAATACATTCTGCTGTCAACAGCTGATGGCAATAATATATAACAGTGATGAACTTTTTATCTTCCTAAAATTTTTTTTGATTATGGGTCTGGGTTTTGTCTTTCCTTTGAAAGAGTAGCATTTTCGCTTTGAAAAGAAAACGTAATAAAAAAAATCTCTCCTCATGGGATTGCAGCAAATCGAATAAAACGTTTTTTATTTGGTTATAGTATCAAAGATAGCTAAAAAATGAGGTTTTGAAGTAGAAGCTTTTATTTTTGATGATGTAAAATCACAGATAATATATATATATATATATTATTTCCGTGTAAATATGTATATTTTTTATTATGCAAGAAAGTATTTTGTTTTACTTCAGTCTAGTAAATATTTTTTTTAAATGTGCCAGACTTGAGAAATAATAGTATATTTCTAAAAGTAGAACTGTTTTAGTTCACAAGATATATCATTTCTTTTAAATAAACAGTATTTCGATGTGTGTAAAAATAAAAAAATTTTATGCTCATCTCTTTTGTTATTTTTAAAGCTATCGTTTTTATACCCGGCGTATAAAGCGCACCCTTATATTTCGATCTCATTTTTTTGGGGCTCAATGTGCGCGTTATACGCCGTATCTTACGTTAAGTAGAACCTTTAGAAATCCACTTTGGAAATCTATGATACAGGGTAGCGGTCGCCAAAGTGATGGTCCGTGAGAAAATTTCACTGGTACCCAGAAAAATGTGTGGAATATACTTACTCACCACTTAAGGTTTTCCGACTACGTTCGGAACCGTGATTTTAAAAAAACGCATAAATGAATAATTTTCATGATATTTAGTGTCACTCAGATTAGAATACGTGCATAAAAATGTTTTAAGGACATTTTGACAAAAAAAATTGATTTAAATATAATATTTTAGCAAAAAATTAACTTAGAGTAACCTTTTTTCCAAATGTTCTTTTTTTGTGAAAAATGCTTCTATTTTAATAATATTTTGCCTGTATATAGCTCAGACCTCTCTACAGAGGCTCAATTAGAATTTTTTAAAAAAATCACATTATTTTCAAAGTTACTACCAATTGAAATAATTATTCGTGTTTTTTTTCTTAAAAATGCTCCCCTCTGTTGTCGTAAAATATGAATAAACCCACTTCTACGATATAAATTTCAAAAATTCTAGTTGAGCCTCTGAAAAAAGGTCTGAGCTATATACAGGCAAAATATTATTCTAATAGAAGAATTTTTCACAAAAGGAGAACATTTGAAAAAAGATTATTTTAAGTTAATTTTTTGCCGAAATATTGAATTTAAATAGAAATGTTTTGTCAAAATGTTCTTAAAACAATTTTATGCATATATTCTAATCTAAGTGACACTAAATATCATGAAAATTATCCATTTATGCGCTTTTGAAAATCACGGTTACGAACGTAGTTGGATACCTTAAGTTATGTTTTAAGATGCATTGAAACATAATTCAATTCATAACAATACGTGAAAAGTTATAAAAACGCTACTTAATAGAACAACGCCACGGTAACTAAGTCGTACTGCTGTAGCTATATTGTTTTTGCAACATGTTTTGATTTGTCTCATTTCGTACTCTTCTAATGTTTCACTCTCCTGTACATTGTATATATATATCAATTGAAGCATTTAAATGTGGGCTTACGGACTATTGAGCTCAATATACAATATGTTCAATATATTAGTTGGGTTATTTAGGAAGTTTTTGTGTATTTTCTTTTGTTAATTGGGATTTTTTTAGATAGGTATGATCTTAAATCTTAGCCATGTGCATATTTTCTTTTATTTGATATTTATTGCGATAAAATTAGTTTCACACTCTTTTCTAAATTTCTTCTCTTCTTTTATTTTAGATTTCATAATTTGGTTACAATTAATAGTTTCATTTTATTAACTCGGTACATTTTATGTATTCTTTGATCACAATTTTTATAAACATATTTAATACATAAAAAATTCTATTAGTGGTCCACGGGATTTAAAAGATTAATTTACTGGTCCGTGAGGTCAAAAGGTTTGGCGACCTCTGGTACAGAGCAGGTGTACTTAACAATTTTTCCCGTTGAGCCACATACATATGACAGACATTTTTAATGAGGATCATGGAAAGAAAACTCAAAAGACCAAAACAGTATTGGACAAAGCAAAATTTATAAAAGTATTAAAACTCTCAATTTCGGCTCTTATTTTAATACTTTATTATATTCCTACTATCAAACATGCGCTAACAAATATTTACTTTAATGAGTTTATTAATGAGCTATGGAGTAGTTACGATTTTCTTTCATCCATGATCAAACCTCTTGTTAATATTCTACTTTCAAAAGAAAATAAATTGATAGCAAAATTGATAGATTTGATTTCTTCGTTAATAGAATTTCTCGCTGAACTTTTAGTGCATTACACTTAAATAATTGAATTTCTAAGTGCAATGGGTCATGGCCGGGACACTCAGAAAACGACGGCGAGCCGCATGTTCAGTATCACCAGTATAGAGGGTTCTGACACCCCTTTAGAAAAATGGATTATTATCTTCGATTAAATTAACTTAATAATATATTGCTATAAGTTTAAACAAACTTTTGGTGTACCCGGTATATATCAAGTAATTGGATTCTATGCTTTAATTAGTTTTTATTTAAAATAACAATTGACTATATAATCCTTAAGGTATCCCTCTACGTTCCGAACCGTGATTTTGCAATAGCGCATAAAAGGATAATTTTCTTAATATTTCGTGTCACTTAGATTAGAATATATGCATAATATTGTGTTTAATATATGCATAATATAATTTCTATATGCATAAAATTGATTTAAGGACATTTTGCCCAAAAACTTTTGTTTAAATACAATATTTTGGCAAAAAATTAACTTAAAATAATCTTTTTTCCAAAAGTTCTCCTTTCATGAAAAATGCTTCTATTATAATAATATTTTGCCTGTATATAGCTCAGACCTCTCTACAGAGTCTCAATTAGAATTTTTGAAATATATAGCTTAGAAGTGGGTTTATTCATATTTAACGACAACAGAGGGGAGCAATTTTAAGAAAAAAACGCCAATAATTATTACAATTGGTGGTAACTGAAAATAATGTGAATTTTTCAAAAATTCTAATTGAGCCTCTGTAGAGAGAGGTTTGAGCTATATGCAGGCAAAATATTATTATAATAGAACCATTTTTCACAAAAGGAGAACATTTGGAAAAGAGATTATTTTAAGTTAATTTTTTACCAAAATATTATATTTAATACATTTTTTTGTCAAAATGTCCTTAAAATAATTTTATGCATGTATTCTAATCTGAGTGACACTAAATATTATGAAAATTATCCATTTATGCACTTTTTTAAAATCATGGTTCCGAACGTAGTCGGATATCTTAAAGAGTTAAAAAGGCATGTTTTGCATCTTGGATATATTTTTTTGATTTTAAACAATTTAGGTGTTTTTACCAGCAAAACTATAAGTAGCCGTATCTCTCTTTCTATATCTAAATAGAAAAGTGACTCATACGCACTAACTCATTTGAAGATTTCAAGAAATATAAGAAGTGCAGGCTTAGATTTTGGTAGGCATGTTTCTTTCATTTAGAGAATATCGGCTAAGAATCTTATTTGCAGAAAAAGACTATATAAAGATAAATTACAGGGGCCTAAGTAAGAGATAATCAATTAATCTAGGGAGTAGAGATTCACTGAAAGTTGCTTTGGTGGAAATCCCCTTGATTATTAGGTTAAGTGAGCGCAAAAAAAAATCTTTCTACTTCTATTTTAGATATAAATAGAAATTAGATATTATAATTTATGTCCTTTTTATATCAAGAGGCGATAGTTACAGCTATAAATATATTTTTCAATATAATCAAATTCTTAATGCTAGATATCATGAATTCACATATATGTATAAACAGTATATATTTATACAACATCGTGAAATACCCGGTGAAGCGGGTGGGTAACGGCTAGTTTAACTATATTTATTTGACTTCGTTTTCTAAAAAGTTCTTTCCATCGAGATAAGTTTACACACAGTTAATTTAAAATTAATCACAATATTGTCTAAATTTTATCTCATTAAATTTTTTAAATTCCATCTTGATTGTTGTATTTGTCACATGGGTGGTGAATTGGTATACCAGCAAAAAATTTATATAGTTGTAAAAATTTGAATATATATATAACTATTGCTTTTACTCTCTCATTAAATTTTATTATTTTTTTTTATTACTGGTTAACTAATATATAACACAAATATTTTTTTTACTAATCAATATTTTTTCCTAATATTTCCGAACATGTTCGGAGTACTTTTTGACAAAATAACATATTTAAACGTTATAAAGGCATTTTTAGGACTCAATACCAATAAATACTAATATTTAACTAACAATATTTAAAATAAATTGCCTAAATTTCACAAAAATCATAATCATAAGGGAAATTTTAGCAATGTTTTTGTAAGACTTCAAAGCAATTAGAGAAAAACTAATCGACTTATATTAATAAAACTCTTACCAAAACAATCTAAATGCTTTTATCTAGAGAATGAACTAAAACTTTTACGTTTTGTTAAAATTTGAAAATTTTAGAGTTGATTGAGTAAACCTTATAAGAAAAATCACATTCTTTATGTTACCATTATTTAAATAACAAGCCCTAACACAAAAAATATTCATACAATAAGTAATATTATAATACATTCTCTAGAAAATAGCATAAATATCAAGTTCAAAAAGTTTTATAGAAATACATTTGTAATATATTTTGGGTAATCAGACTCGCCATGATAGATTTCGAACAATTTAAATCCCCTCTTCTGGTAGATCAAAGACCCACTTCCGATTTTTCTAACTTAAAAAAAAATGATTGTAGCTTGGCCTCTAGGTAGCGTAGAAGCAAAACAAAGTAAATTTTGTTAATCCAAAATATAGCTCTATTCAATAAAATAGGGAAAAAAAAATATTTGTCTTGACCGCATTTGGTCATTTTCAACGTTTTCGGATACCTTAACTAATTTGGTTAGTTATTTCATAAAATATCTAGTAATCTATGAATAATACGATTTATAGCGGCAGCTCGTAATAGCAAATAAATAGCAGATTATTTGGAACATATTGACAAATATGGCTACTATTACATAAATGGCGGCACTTACCACACCAAGGAAACCAGCAGCTCCAGTTATGAAAATCGATTTTCCATCGTAAAATTCTGTAATGCTTTGGTATTTATTTTGATTATCTTTAGATTTTTGCATTTTAAATCCTTCAAACTTGAACCGGAGAAAAAAAATTATAATTTATTTGTTAAGTGTACTGAAATATTAAAACATTTTCTTTGTGTAAAAACCCCTTCTGTAATTTATAAAAGGAAGTACAGCATATTTATATTTTCGTATATTTTTTCCTGTTATTATTGGGGAGGGGGAAATTATTACTCTAGCGCGTGTGTGTATTCATATAGATTAATAGCAGATTTATGAGTGATTAAAATGAGGAAATCAGAATGGTAAACATAATTTTTATAAATACTTCCCTTTTTTTTTTTTTTTTTTTTTGGTTTGGACTATTTCACTCATGTTATATAGAAAATATATACTTTTATTAGCGTGCCTTGTCATTGCATAAAGCTAAAATTAGTGCAAAATTCTTGTTTTTTTTATCAAACTAGAAACACGACGACAAGTATTTATAGTATGGTAAAAAGATTGACATTTATCGTATCTATTTCAAAATCTTTTGATTCCAAACAAATTAGGGCGTGTACTTTGCATATAACTTGTAAATGATATTACACTGTATTTTTTACACTTCATTTCCTTCATTATCTCCAATGTTATTCTAAGAACCATTATCTGAATGACGTTGATAGTAACGTCTTTTGAAAAAGTACATATAACTAAAAAAATGGGATTTTGAATGAGATATTTCACAAATTTGGATAAATATTTGTAATTATGTAGCAAGTTATTGATCTTCATGTCTGACGACTCATGGAACCCTAAAACTGTAACCTTTTCTCCGGGAGCCCCATTAATAAAAAGGCCCCTTAGATCAGCGTTTCTCAAATTGTAGGGCACCCTCTAAGGGGGGAATGATAATTATAGGAGGGGGTGGCGAGCTTATTGAAAAATCAAGAACAGGAGATTATTTTTTAAAAAAATGGTTAATTTACAGAAAGCTAGTGAACGCGCGAAATACATTCTGACATAATAAAAATAATGAAATACAAATTGATACAAATATAAAACACTTATAAAATACATTGTGCAATACTGATACATTTATAATTAATTTAACGATACTAAGTTAAGAACCAGTTTAATAATTACCAGTGACCCCATGGGCTTGTCATATGTAAAATTATATACAAAAATTAACACTTATCTTGATAATTTGTAGGGTTTATAATTTAAACTGCCGATTAAAATTTACGCGATTCTCTCCCCAATGCCACCGTTTTTTAACACGTGGGCGAGTGCATGTGGTGTATTGGGGTGAGAAACGTAATAAATAATCAAATCCTTTCCAATAAGTAAATCCTTCGCAGACGTTCTCAAGGTCCTATTAATGCATTTGTGACAAACCTATACGGAACTTTATCACTAACCTTCTGAGTCGTCTTTTTTAGGGAAATTTAATTCCCCTACCTATTTCCAATCAGCTCCAAAAAGAGGACAGGATTCCTTGTTATGCAGATTAGATAAAGTATTTAAGTCCAACGGAATAGTAAAGTAAAAAGCAGTAGGAGAGAGAGATTGAAGCAGAAAGGTATAATAGTGAAGTTAGAGATTTATTATTGCAGATTTCTAGGTGGATAAATCTCAGGAAGAGCTGAGCTGAGCTGCAGTGTGGTAAATATTGATTTATAATTAAAGTTTCATTAAAGCTTTATATTAGGAGTGAGATTAAAGTTAAATGTTCAATAGGAATATCATCGAATATAATTCTGGGATCTCTTATCGCGGTAATCTCTGCGTGATCGATATTCTAATTGTTAATTAATTGGATCATTAAATATTTAAGTTAATATAAAGGAAAGTCCCTTTTAAACCTCATATAGCTAATTTGAATTATTTGTTATTAAAAGTCTTTGATTCTATTTGGGAAAGATAACCAAATAAAGAAAGTTATTCATTAAAATGGCTACTGGTTCTTCTTTGACTCTAAATCATTCTCGTTCTCAAAGTGAGATCCAAGGGGATCTTCACACATTCCAAAGCCTTCGGAATAATTTTACGCATAACAGTACAGAGAAAAGATCGTACTTCGGAAAGACGTATATATGCGTCCGGGACAATTAACGTTTTCGCTGAGTGAGACATTTATAAGGTGGCACTTAAGAGGTAAAAGTCGTATGGCAGCTTTAAAGTCAAAGTATAGTATTTTTGAATTCAATACATTGTATTTATGCGCAGGGGGTGCGCGATGAAAATTATGATTGGATATTGGGTCGCAAGTATTGAAACTTTGAGAAGCACTGCCTTGGAAGAATATATCTTAAAATAGTACTGGAAGTAGATCGAGATGTAATAGGTACTTTAAATAAACACAATTAAAGAAACATACTGTATTTTCTTTATTCAGAACTTTAACATCATATTAATGTAAAATATTCATTAATAGCATCAAGGCTGTCTTCGGCTAATGTTAAAGAATAGGACCAAATTCGAAACATTTTTTCAGATATAAAAGTACTCGAACATTAATATTACATTCTAACTTCACTGTCCTGTAGAAAATCTCTGATTTTATCATATCACGCATTTTTATCCTAGTTGACACATTTTTTTCTTTTATAAAATGTGTTTCGCATCTTTTCTCCTATACCGTATTGTTAAATGAGTTATTCATTAACACTTTAAAAGAAAAAACTAATTATTTATCAAATATTTTGAATTTTTAAAAACACTATATTATAAACAAATATATGAGTTAGAATGTCACAAATTTTTATCAAAATTGAGTCATTTTTTTCTGTCCGAAAATGTGCTTCGCGTTAAGAGTTCACGTTCATGTACATATGGCGAAAACAGCCTTACTTCATGCTCAAGGTGTTATCTACCTTTGTATTATATTCAGTGAATGAGATATGAGTTCACTAATTTTACACCAATTACCGAAATCTAGGCCTGAAGTGGTTAGAACCCACGACCTTCGGATTCGTAGCCTAGTAACATATCCACTAGATTAAAGTGAGCACCACTAGATGAAAGTGAGGCTGTTACTGGCTTATTTAGACACCGCTACACTACTCTCCCACCAGTGAGTCGGTGGATAGGTGAACGATATTTTTTTTATTATGGAGAGCGTGTTTTTTTGTTTATATATAATTATTATTTTTATTATTATTTATTTTTCTTCTTCTTATTTTTTTCTTATATTTATTTATCTTATTTTTCTTGCTTGCGGTAGATGGCACCACGACAGTTCAGAAAGTTGCGTTTTCTTAATTCAGTCAAGGTCACCAATGTAGTGGTTAGAACCCACGACTTTCGGGTTCGTGGCCTAGTAACATATCCACTAGACAAAAGTGATCACCACTGTCCGGAGGCTGTTACTGGCTTATTTAGGTACCGCTACAGGTCTATTGAAGCTATCTGCAGTCACATTTCGTATTTTGTGTTAATTTGTTTCTGTATTTTGTTTTTATTACGCGTACATTAAGAAATATTTTAAATGAAGTACATTTTTTTCTTCTTCGTCATCATTTTGCGGTGTCTGGCGAAGGTAAACGAGATCGTGGAATTCATTTACTTTTAAGAAATAAGTTGTTGTTAGTGGATTGCAATATATGTTTGTTCTCTGGTGAGGCGCTCGCAATCTAAAAGAAGTTCAGCAGAAGCCTCATGACTATGGCATTTAGGACAGGAGGAAAAAACCTTTCTATTCTCAGAGAATGTGAAGCTCTTAATGTGACCGCTAGCAAAACTTGAAACAGTTGTTTGGACGGCTCTATCACATATGACGTCAAAGGTCCAACCAAGTTTTTACTCATGCACACTAATCATGAGAGGAAGGTTCTCTCCATTTTTCCAAATTCGTTTTCTCTTAAATATAGTTTTAGAAGGGTTAGGACAATAGAGGATGGCTGCAGCGCACCTTTGTTAGTTTATTCGCTATTTCGTTGCCATGTACGTTCACATGAGACGGATCCATTAAAAATGGACTTCATGTTCTTTGGAGATAGAACTTTAAAAAGACGGTATAATGTGATATACTTTTCTTGCCTCTCATAAGTATCCAATTATCAAGGTGTGGGAGAGAGCTACGACTATCTGATAAATTTCCCAATTCTTCCAAATCTTTCTCTGTTAGATTGGTTTCAAAACTCATGTTGATTGCAAATAAGAAATACCCTGTTCAGAATGACATTGAAATGTTCATAATTCTGTGGGATATTTCTGTGTATTCTACAAATTTGCAGAATAAAATTTAGGAACTTCACCTGATGAAATGCAGACAAATTTCAACGTCAGATCTGTGTGACGAATCTTTAAGCGATCTTCTCATTAATCCTCTTGGGGAATCTTTAGGCTAGCTCCAGTTGTGAGTTGGAGTGAACACGGATTTAGGAACTTGTCATACAAATTCCATAGAGAACGTGAATATATTTTGAATACATATTTAGCGTTTTCTTTTTATATATATAATAGGTGTATACTATACTTTAGAGTAGGAATCTTCCCGCTGATTGCTCTTTAGTGGCCTCTCATTTGAATTTGAGGCAATTTCAGAAAGAAATATTACCTTATCTACTTTTTGTCTTAAAAAATGTCATTTTTCTGTTATCTTTGATAGTTAAAACAGTTCACTGATGTGTTTGATAGTCATTTGAGATGAAATTTTCTGAAAACAACGAATTTTTGAAAAGTTTTACTGTATCTTGAAAAATTATGAATACAAAATATCTGACTATGCATAAAATCTCATAAATTTTTGGGGGAAAAAAAGGGACTCTTAACTTTATTAGTTTTACAAAGTATTTTAATTTGACTCCCATATAACTTTTTTGAATATATATATATATAATATATAATATATATATATAGTCTAATTCTCTACAGACAAGAGATAAACAACATATATATATATATATATATATATATATATATATATCAAGGCTTAGAGTAATGAAAAGTTCAGTCTTTTACCAAATGGTACTTTATTTCAATGACTTAGCAAGTCGTTCGGTCAAACTGACTGTTTGGTGCGCTTTATGGGCTGGTGAAATCATTGGTTCGTACTTCTTTGAAAACGATGAAGGCCACAACGTTACAGTCAATGATGATCGGTATAGAGCCATGATTAATAACTTTTTCCTTCCTGAATTGAACAATCATGATGTCCAGGAGCTGTGGTTCCAACAAGACGGCGTAACATGCCACACAGCTCGTGCCACAATCGATTTATTGAAAGACACGTTTGGTGACCGCCTAATTTCACGTTTTGGACCTGTGAATTAGCCTCCAAGATCTTGTGATTTAACACCACTAGACTATTTTCTGTTGGGCTATGTAAAGTCATTGGTCTATGCGGATAAGCCACAAACGCTTGATCATTTGGAAGACATCATTCGCCGTGTTATTGCCGATATACGGCCACAAATATTGGAAAAAGTCATCGAAAATTGGACGTCCAGATTGGACTACATCCGAGCCAGCCGTGGCAGTCCTATGCCAGAAATCATATTTAAAATGTAATGCCGCAAGGTTATCTTTCGAATAAAAAAATTCATGTCAATCGAATAATACATCGTTGTTTTATTGCAATTTAAAGTTCTATACCTCTAAAAAACACCCTTTATAAAATGAAGGTTTTGAGAAGACATACAGCTAAAATTTGCTGTATCAGTTTGAGTTTTCTTTGATTCAATCTGATAGCTAATAATTCCTTTCCTAGATTCCGGCTATTCCCTACTATTAGAATAATTATTACCGTGAGAAGTTATTCGTCTAAAATTCATTGTGCTTCGCATTCGATTTGTCGGTTCAAAAAGAGGAGATACATCCGCTTTTTGGAAGTTCAGTGTCAGGTTGTCTGTATTATATCTTTAGGCACCAACAAAGAAATGTATTCTGATTATTTAATTTAATGATTTTTCTCGTACCTTGATTTAGCCTAGTACTCAATTCATAATTAATTCATTTTTCTTGTGTTAGTGATAACTTCTTACTGTTTTTCGTCATGTGTCAGACTCCATTCACAATCTTTAGATTACTTAACACTCGGAGTTGAATAGCCAGACTTTGGGGCAGAGAGGTTACCCCCGTTACAAGTCGAGCTTTGACAGATCTACACAGTGGGTCTTCATCGGCACCAAGAATCGAACCCACGAACTCGACGAAAACAATGTCTTCCACGAATTCGCGACTTTAAACACTTGACTCTTACATCTATTTTAAATCAGGGTAGATGAGTATTTTACTATCATATACATAAGTTTCCTGGTCTGGTCGACCGGGTGGCATGGTAGGAATATCGTTAGCCTTCAGCATCCAAGATTGCGGGTTCGACCCCGGTCCAAGTCGGTGAATTTCATTTTGCAGAAAATCGACTGGGTCCATGTTGTACGGCATGTAAAAGATCACCAGTGTCTGTTTGGCTTGAATGCTCTCGGCAAAATTAAATCCTAGTATGGATCACATCATCAAAGCTCAGGTGCCTCCCTCTAGAGGAATGAGTGAGTGAATATTAACGTCACACTGTTCAGCTTCAAGAGAGCTTTTTTGGCGATGAACTTAGTAATTTTGAACCACGGTCAAGTGAGTTCAGTGTTCAGCGACAACCTGAGCAGGCATCACCTCTCCTAACAACCACACCACACCAACAAGAGGACGTTAGAGCTCTCGACAGGTTTAGAGTACATCGTTCCTCTACACGGTGGGTCTTTAGTGGTAATGGGTTCGAACTCGTGACAAGCCAACCACGATCCGAAACCTTGACCACTAGGCTACTGCGGCCACCCCTGTAGGGGGGAACTGGGTGGCAAAATTACCTGCGTTGATTGGTATCTGCCTATTTGGTGCGGCACAAAAAAGAGATACCAGTTTCCGGAGAATGTACTAGGTCTGCAATGTTAAAACACCAATCCGCAGCCCATTAGAAATAAAAAAAAAGTTTTCTGGTCTTTTGCAACAAACAGGGAAACAGGAAATGTGTAGTTTTTGCTATTAGTTAGGAGTAACATTAAATGGAACTCGTAAAAATATGCACTAGGGAAGGGATGGCGAACCATTGACACGCGTGCCATTGGTGGCACGCGGCACAATAGTTTGGGCACGCCACCGATCAAAACGGTTTGCATTTAGTTCCGAAACTATATTATTGCAATTAACCCGAAACTTTAAAAACAATTTCAAAGATAAAAATGAACACGAGAAACCAGACAAAGAAGTAGTTATTGAAGAATTAATTTCCATAATTGATTCTTCAATCAAGGAGTTTTCAGTGAGATTTTCACAGTTCAAAGAATTGTAAGAAATGCTCAAGTTTATTATGTACCCGATGTGACATTATTTGATAAACTGAACTGGATCCAATTCGATTGGTTGGAAATTTGAAATGCAACTTATATTGATTTCTATAGTCTATTACAATATGGATTCAAAGATTTATTGAAACAAGGTAAAAGTTGGAATTAATTGAAACAGAAAGATTAACAAGCAGTATAAGTAAAAGGGCCATTAAAGAAATTTTGGAAACAGGGAATTCGATTCCAGACACATTTAACTTAAAGAAAAAATGGCACGTTGATCCAAAAAGGTTCGTCATCCCTGCTCTAGGGCCATAGTTTGATGCAAATGAGGATTAATTAACCATGAATAATAATTAGAATACACCCATAATGTTTTATTAATATTCGTTTATATATTTGCTGTTGACTTCTGGAGGAAATCTGTTTAACTAGTATTTACCAAGAAAAATCCCATGCCTAAAAATGCAATACGCTTAATATATTTACGGGAAATCTTAATATGTTCGACGGTGATAAGAAACTATATTTAAACCCAATAAGAATCTACTGTGAAGTAAACTTTATTTATTCTATCGGAGACGTCCCTAATACTCCATTTATTTCCTTTCTCTTTACTTATTTAATAAGGGCTGCATGCCTTAAGAATTTTTTTCATTAAATTATCTCTCATGTATTAAACAAAAATATAATTTATTATGATATATATATATATATATATATATATATATATATATATAAATGTATATAAATCAACCACAATTTTATAATTAAGCAAAAATTTCAAATTAGAATCCTAGAAAATAAAATCCCATTTCAAAATATGAATGACGAATATAAAAAAATTATAAAATACCAACGTTTATTCAAGCGAAATTAATAATTTATAAGATAAAAATTTTTAAAATATCCAAGTGCAACCTCAGACTTAGGATCGATGTGTGGAGTTAAACTAGTTTGATATGGCGCCAACCTTCCCCCAATTCAAGTTCCGTTTAGATATTTTCAAAATTTCGTATAAATCTCATATATACGCGTTTTTTCTCATAAAGTAACGAGTGTCTGGAACTCTTAAGGTATCCGACTACGTTCGGAACCGTGAGTTTGCAAAAGAGTATAAATGGGTAGTATTTATGATATTTAGTGTGACTTAGATTAGAAAACATATATAAAATTGTTTTAAGAATATTATAACAATAAAAATTTATTTAAGTAGATATAATTATTTAAGTATAAATTATTATTTAAGCTTAATATGTTGACAAAAAACGAACATAGAATGACCCATTTTCAAAATATTCTCCTTTTGTGTGAAAAATGCTTTTATTATAATATTTTGCCTGTATATAGCTCAGACCTCTGTACAGAGGCTCAACTAGAATTTTTGAAATACATAACTTAGAAGTGGATTTACTACAACAAAGGGAAAAAATTTAAGAAATAAATGCCAATAAATATTTTAATTGGTGGAAATAATGAAAATAATGTGAATTTTTCAAAAAAAAATAGTTCAGACTCTCTGGAGAAGTCTTTACTTTATATAAGCAAAATATTATTATTTTAGAAGCATTTTTTAGAAAAGGAGAACATTTGGAAAAAAGATTATTCTAAGTTAATTTTTTGCCAAAATATTGTATTTAAATAAAATTTTTTGTCAAAATGTCCTTAAAACAATTTTATGCATATATTCTAATCTAAGTAACACTAAATATTATGAAAATTATCCATTTATGCATTTTTTTAAAATCACGTCTCTGAACGTAGTCGGATACCTTAATGCATTTATTCATATAATCCAAAATTTATTTTAAATTCTTTTCTGCAAACGGTTTTTAAAATGGTCTAATAAAAACAGTATTCAGTACTGAGAAAGTTGTAATGCCGGGAGGGGCATTTAGTCGATCCCGATCGACAGGTGGACCGCAAAGACATTTTTGTGTGACCGCCTTTACTAAGACTTAAGACACGCTTACTAAAAAATCATATTTATTGAACAATGATGCCAGCTAAATTTCAGAATCACCTTTTCACAATCGATGCGATTGTGTTTACTCAAGCAAATGATTCGATAAAGGTTTAGACGACACATGTACCTTCATTGGAAGCAAATGATGATCCTTAGCACGTTCACTGCCACTGTAGGGGAAAAAAAATACCCACTCGCCGACTGAAGGGGGAAATAAATAATGATGTTTAGCTCTTCCCGCGCTTCCACGGGATTGGGTTGTTATGTTGACGTTATGTCCCACGGACTTGGTAGCGAACAGATGTAACTACATACACGGTTTCAGATTCATATGAGGGTTAGGGCAAAAGTCGTGACAACTATTTTTCTTTCCTGAAGATTCCAATCGAATTGGAAAATGTGACATATACAGACGAAAGAACAAGGTATTAAAAACATGTGTGGACAATGAATAGCACTGAAATATCGTCACACACTAATTAATTACGGTAGTATACAAGACAATATGGCCTTCACGGTGCAAAAGAATGACAACACAGTACACATAAAGTAGACATGAGTCGCTTTTCTTCTTTATATATGTCGCAGGAAAATGATGAAATTAAGGTTTTCGTCAAATCCTTAAGAGAGATGATCAATTCACGCAAGATGTTAAAATAACGTCTCTTTGGCCTTTCCCTGATGTAAGTGATTTGATCAAATCCCCGAACTGTTTTAGTGATATGATAAAATGAACAAGTCGGTATTTTTTGAGCTCCATTTTCGCTTGTTACCACTCTTTTTTATCTCTCTTCTCTCCTCGTCCGTGCCAGGAAGCGCAGGGCTTCTGACGCGACGCACCAAAACAAATGACCTAAAGGTCATTTTCTTAGTTTTATTTAGTTATATTCTTTGCATTATAATCTTTCAATTGATATATCACTTTTGTATGCCTGAAAGTTAGAAACTGGATGAAACTTCTGTGATGGTCCTCTCCTTGGGAGAACATCTCTCGAAGTATCAGCGTGAGGTAGAGGCGTAGGATTAATGAAAGAACTTGAACGACTTTATTAAGATATTCAACTTAAATCTTTAACAAATTAAATTATAATAATTAATATGAGAGAATCTGCGATGAAAAATACGCAAGCCACAATATGTATATTTATAATAAGACTTAATCTAATTCAGACCTCTACCAATAGGTGAACCGCCAATCATTGATTCTAACATTAAATAATCAATCCTACCTTTTTACAACTTAGAGAAACTATCAATCTTGTCCTATGCTTAATCTTGTCTTTGTATGCACTGGTGTGCAACTTGACCTTCATATATTCAATCACTAATAACTTCTATTCACGTCACGTAAAACTCATTCAGACTTGAACCACAATTCCTCTATTAGACGTCAGCTACCTGTCAATTTCCATCTACTATCACAAATTCCCATACATTGCCATCTCGCTTACTCTAAGTTCGGATATTTAAAATCTTGTTCATTTGCATCTTTCCTTCACACTTCACTTCTTGGAATTGCCATTAATTCTGGCCCAAAGAACCCAAAGGACATGTTAAAGAAAAGACGCGTGAACCCGTCACACTTCAATTGAAAAATTTAAACAAACAAATTAGGGAATTCGACCAATCCCTCTTTATAGATTAAAAAAAAGCTTTTTGATAATTAAAAAAACACTATTTTAAAAAGGGAAATAATAACTAAAAAAAAGATGTTATAAATAAAGCAGGATATTTCTTAAGTACTACATTAATATGTATAATTTTCAAAAAATGTTTGAAATTCTACTATAAATATCCTTTTTCAAAAAAATACCAGCTTCATTATCTAATTATTTTGTTAATTAATTTCGAATGAATAATTTGTAATTCAATGATTATTGTTGTATTAAATACTCTTTATAATGCATCATATTTGCTAAATATGAACATTTTTAAACTCTTGACAATATTGTTTCATCATATCACGGAAACAGGGTAGGAATTTGATCAAATCACTTACTTTCCTCAGGGAAAAAAATCGTCTTACAGAGTTCTCTTATTTCAACATCTTGCGTGAATTGATCATCTCCCTAGGAATTTGATGAAATTCCTAATTTAATTATTTCCCTGTAACATATATAAAGATTTCAGCAACCATCCTTCAAAAGCTTTAAAATTTTGATTTGGGCTTGAAGATTTGACTTCCGTGAGATGAATTACTCCCCCTTAAAAAAAGTTATAATGGTAATTTAAACATTTAATTTTTTAAATAAATCTGGTAGTAAAGCGATTAAAATTTACCATAAATAGTTATATCCTTTTAAAACTGGTGACACTAAAATTTTGAATTACCATGTAATTATACAACAAATAAGTAGGGGCTTCTTCAAGTGTATAGCTTTAAGCCTTGGAAGAATCCCCTTCCCTTCTCAATGTCAGCACTTCCTGGTTTGTGTGTGATTTTTTTTATCAATGTCATTGTTGTTGTTGTGTGTTTATTACTGGGATACATACGAAAGACGTGAGATAGATGAACAGAAACATATAACACAACCACAGAAGAATACAGATTTATTACAAACGATAATCCCAGCGTATAACAAGAAGAGGTGCGCTGCTTTTCCTTTCGAGACGGGAATCCATTTCAGGCGAAAGACCGACTTCTTTCCCAAAGACGACACAACCAAGTCTTACTCGGGATTCGAACCCACTCGGTTACAAACCGAGGGTCATAGCCACCATACTGGCTGGGCGACATCAATCAATGTCATTAAAATTTCCTTTTTTGAAGTTTAATCCACCTCTTGGTCCCGTCAGACGGGTTGGTTTTCTTTTCGTATAGCCCGGCGTTGCACGGGACTTATCAAGTGTGTAACTTTTTGCCAATGAAAATTTCCTGCTCTTCACTCGGTGTCAGCTCTCCCCGGTTTGTGTGTGATTTCTCTATTAGTGTCATTAAATTTCCCTTTTTTCGAAGTTCCTTTCATCTCTTTGCCCCGTTGGGCAGGACTGCATCCTCTCCGCATAGCCTGTGTTGTATGGGCTTTTACCGAGATTATAACTTTATTCTCTTCGAAATTTCCCCTTTCCCTCTCAATCGCAGAACTTTTTTGCGTGGGAGATGAGGGATTTCTATTGTCATCAAGATTTACTTTTCCGGAATTTCTCCACTTCTTTTCCTTGCTATACAGGTTTCTTTTCCCTCTGTTTAGTTGCACGGGCATTTTTTCGAGTATAAAACACTTTTCATCAGGGTAACATTGTCTCCCTTTTCGTAAGATTTTACTTTAAGTTTCTATTTCGGATCAATAATTTACAAAAGTAATATTGCTTTAGTTAATGAAAATATTATGTCAAAACAATAAAGAGAAAACGTTTTTGGCACAATATATATATATATATATATATATATATATATATATATATATATATATATATATATATATTACTGTGTAACACATATATATAACAATATATATGTATATATATATACACATATATATCTTATGTATAAAAATCTTCTTTTCGTGTGTTTGTGACTTAACTCCTCCTAAACGGTTGGACCGATTTTGTAAACATTTTTTGTGTGGGTTCAAGTGAATTCCTAATAATAGTACCGTACCATCAAATAGAATGATTTAGACTCACAATTCGGTCCAATAACGCAATTAGTTAAAAAGATATTAATTAAAAACCTTAAAACGCATAATTGTTTTACCCCTGTGTGCTGTTTATTCTGCTAATGCGCGGCAAGAAAAAAAGAAGGAAGAGGGGAGAATTTTTTCAGATATTTTCGTCATTTTTAAAATTGCAATCTGATTGTTCTACCAAAATCAGACAAAAAAATAATTACAGTATTGGAAAGATTATTCATTTCGCCACGAGATACGGCATATATCTTTATATATATATTTCTTTTGTGCGTGTGTATGTGACTGAACTCTTCCTAAACGACTGGACCGATTTGGATGATAATTTTTGTGTGAGTTCAAGTGGATTCGAGAATAGTTTAGATTCGGAATTCGGTCTGATATCGCAATTAGCTAAAAATGCACCAACATTATGTAAGGGCGCGCGATTGTTCATAAAAAAATCGGGGCCAATGTTCTTGAGGCCACTATTTTGAGCGGCAAACTTCGAGGGGAAGTTGTACTTCTACCACAGATCCCAATGATTCTTTCAAGCTCACCTACCCATTCAAATGTTTGCAATTTCCATTTCACTTAGTATTTGTTATGACCATTAATAAGTCACAAGGTCAAACAATGACAATTTGTGGCTTAAATTTGGAAAACCCTTGCTTTTCACACGGCCAATTATGTGTTGCATGTCCGAGGTTTGGCAAGCGATCGTATTTGTTGGTTTATACCCCTCAAGGATTAACCAAAAACATTGTACATTCAATGGCGTTACGATGAATTTATTTTTTGTGCATTAAAAAAATATACCTGTAGTAAAAATAGCTCGAGTTTTATCTTTTTTACCCTTTAATCAAAACAAGTTTATTTCTATTCAGAATAGGTTCTATACTCAACTTAATTCATAGTAAATACATACTTGCACGCTATCGAAAGGTCGAATTGTGGTAACTGTACATGTGATGATGTCAGGTATTGCAATATAACTCTCTTTATAAAAAATTTCATCAAAACGGTCCAGATTGTTACAACTTTTTCAAAAAAAGTTTGTAATTTTCGGATTTAAGACGTGTGTATAGGACAACGTCTGTCGGGACCGCTAGTAATAATATATAATACAATTTAAGTTGTAGTAAAATGTTTCAAAATACGCATATCTCTTTCAAAGTAGGAATTTTTTCTATCAGGCAGTAGGTCTCCTTGCAGCTAAAAAGAAAGCATGTAAATTTAAATGATAGTGGGAAGAAAATAATCTAAAGACTAAGTTCATGACCACCGTACTGAATAAGATGGGGTCTTAAATGTAATGAAACCATAAATCCATAAAGAGATGTAGAAATATGGTACTCTCTCTTAAACTATAAAGTACTTTTCTAATGATGGTCCGTAACATGTTTTTAACTTGATGCATGTCAAACAACAAATATTATCGAAAATTATTACATGTTTTATATTAGATTTCTCAGTTATCATATGCTTTTAAAAAAATCTGATAGTATATACAGAATTAAACATATATTAAATATTTATTCTCTCAAACGTAGTACCATTTATTACGCAATTGAAAATGTTTACTTCGAAAATTGTTATTGCGAAAAATAAATATTAATGCTTGTTAGGAGAAAAATTTCTTATCTAATCACACACTTGCTAATGTCGGTTTATAACGAGAATTGTGTTTCACTAAAAACACACAATTGCAGTTATTATGAAATACATCTGTAAAATCTTTGAAAACAGTGCACTTTTGATTACTATAGCATCATAAACAAATTTGACTGTTTGTTTGAACTTTGCTTTCGTCTATTGAGCCGTAATCATTTAAAAAAATAAAAATGAATGATACGCCTTTTCATAGTCTAAATGTAAGTAATCTTAAAAGAAAACAGACGGATATATTTGTTCACACACACACATTTCGTAACACAATAATCCTCCTGATATTGATAGCGTTCATTCTGTCTACTTCATTCAAAATCTTTATACTGGTAAAGATATCTCTCTTAAAATAAATTGCAATTTTAAAGAATTTATGAACAGATATATATATATATATATATATATATATATATATATATATATATTTGTATTAAAATTTTTTCACCTGAATTTCTGTAAGTCTCGTCCATAATCTCAAATGGAGGAAAAAATTCATTTTCTTACTAATTTAATTGATTACAATTAATTAATCGAGAAAGTACTACAAATTAAAGAACTCTTTATATAAGTAGAGGCAAATATATGTGTAAATCATATGATGACATACTGAGTTAATTTAAATTATCTGAATTTTCAAATCATTCATCTGTATGAAAATAAAATAATTTTTTGCGTATATTTACACTAAATTTCCAAAAAGAATCATAAAAAAAGTTTAAACTTTCATCAAGCAAATTAAATTGTATATAACTGATCGCTTTTTATTTTCCATTACACTGAATTTCCAAAGAGATGGTTGATGTAATTCTAAAGAGTGAAAAAGGTACTGAGAGAGAGAGAGAGTGTTCTATACTCTTACGCGCGCGAGAGATAATTTAAACAGTCAGTTATAAATTAGTATTTACCTATTGCTGCTCTGAATTTCATAAGATATCTTTATAATTTGAAGAGGAAAAATAGAAAAATAAGTCAACTTTAAAGAATTGATGAGACCAATTTTCAAGTCATTCCAGAATCAATATTTCAAAATGCAGCGACTGGATTCTGTTACTAAATTACAAACAATTCCAAAAGTACTATCTTTTGTCCTCTATGCATTTAGAATAAATCTTCAGGAACATCAAACTATACCAACGGAAAAGAATGAAAGACCGCAAGGGTTGTCGAGCAAAAAATTCTCTCTCTGTATTTCAACTGTAATCATATTTTACCACTGTTGCGGCTTTTTTTATTTCGTATACGGATTTTACAGCAATGAACCATGGGCCATTTACGCCTTTTCTTCATTTGACCTCGTTGTGTTTTTCATTGTTGTGGATATGCTTTACATTAGAAGAAAAGCATTGCAACTCCTCATAAAAAACTTCCTTCTAATGCCACCAACAAAAGAACAAGAAACTGCAAATGCAGCACAATATATGGATTATTAGCATATACATTTACTATCGCTCTCGTGTATTGTGTGTACAGTTCTTTTTTCTTTGATCAATGGAGTGAACTTTCAATCGATACAAATAATTTCATTCTACGTTGTTCGGGAGTTTTTTTGAAAGTGCTGTACGGATTCATATACTATATTTTCTCTTATGTAGCAATGCCTGTTTTCATCTGTTTCTTTGTGCATGTGTGTTTGCTCAGAGGAAGGATCTGTGATGATCAAACGATCTTTAGACCTTCTGCTGGAGCTGAGAGCTTTTCACGTATCACAAATTCGAAGGCAGCGAAGAATGTTTTGCCATCTCCAAAAACAGACATTAGAAGCGAATGCTATTTTCAACGAAATAAGTTTGCTGTGGATATCGAAAAGTGTTTTTCGAGGTTGTCTGAATGTGTATGAACTGGTAAAACAGCCGTGGGATGATAATAATCGGGTAATGATAGTCTTTGTATTAATGGATATCGTGTTTGATATTACTTTCTTGTTAGTACTATCTATCTACGGTGGCAGGGTTTCTGAAATTAAAAATAAAATTCTAGATTCTCTAATTCGACTAGGAGTGATAAACCAGTCACGGATACAGGGGGAGAATTATCTTGAAGATATTCATCTTTTCATAGCAATTGTCGGAAATTCTAATATCTCAATGACACTGTGGAACATTATGCCATAAAGAAAGAATATAGCTATAAACGTATTGAGTGCAATCGGCTCATACTCAATTGTTATATATCAATTGAACCAATAAGAATAATTTCGATCTTTTTTCTTTCATTTTTGAAAAAAAAATGATAATTATACTTTTCAAATTTTAGGATAATTATAGAATGGGATAGCTTCTTCTTCAAAACCTACATAGTACATATTAATGCAGTGCTTCTCAAACTTTCAGTATACGCGACCCACTATTCAATCATCTTTTTCATCACCCACCCCCTCCGTACAATAACAATGTATTAAATTCAATAATACTATACTTTGACACTAAAGCTACAATACATTCCACTTTAACCTCTTATGTGCCACTGACGTATAAAAACGTCTCACTCAGCCAAAGCATTAATTTTCTGGACGTATATATACGTCTTTCCGAAGTACGATCTTTTCTGTGTATTACTGTCCATAAAATTATTACGACGGCTTTGGAATACTTTAAAAAACCTTGATAATGTTTGTGAAGGATTTATTTATTTCAGATGATTTGCTTATTTATTTCTTTTTCTCCCCCTCAAAAAAACATCAAAATAAGCTCGTCTACGTGGTAAACGGTGGCATGAGGAAGCGAATTGCGTAACTTTTAATCGGTAGTTAAGGAATTAATAATAAACCGTACAGATTATCAAGATGGGTGTTAATACAAGTAAATGGGGTCACTGATAATTACCATAACATGTTCTAAACTTAATATTGTTAAATTAATAATAAAATATACAGTGTACAGTACTAATACATTTATAAGTGTATTTATATGAGTGTAAATGTGTATTCTATATTTTATTATATCAGAAAGTATTTTGTTTGTTTACTTTCAGTAAATTAATAATTTTTAATAACCTTTTGTTTTCACCATTTTAATATGCTCGAGCACCCCTTTTAGAGTTATCACGCCCCCCCCCCAGGGGGGCATGCTCCACAGTTTGAGAAACGCTGGATTAATGAAATGAATGTAAGCACATCAGAGTTATATAAATACCAAATTTTTAATGTATAATATTTCAAAATAATATTGAGTGTGAGAGATTGATTGCGAGATGCAATAGCCGTATATGATTTGGACTGTATCAATATAAATGTATATCAAACTATTTGTGAAAATTATTTGTTTAGTAATTCCACAGATGATATCAGCTTCAAAAATCTAAAAATGAAATCCTTAAATTTGAAAACAAGATTATAAAAATATTTAATTGAATTTGCACGTTTTATTAGAATCAAGAACCAAAGCTACGAAAAATAGTAGAGTTGCCAGATATATTTTCAGAATTTTGTTATGAAATATATTAACGCATTTAGTTGCTTTATTTAATAACACGCAGAAAGTGTTTTATTCATACATTCAATGCAGAATTATTTTCAATCTTCAACCACTATTTTTATTTGTTATATTTTAGCCTACAAGGTAATTTAATTTAAACAAGCTGATGATTCTATGATTTGTATTATTCTTATTTCTTATTGCTCAGACAAAAATATTAAATTGTTTTTTTATACTAGAGATTGTAAGCGAATTTTTAGAATTTATTAAATTTTATTAAATTTTGATGCTTCATTTAATAAACTGCATTTAATACTTTCTCAGAATACTGTAGGTTTGAAAATGTTTTTTTTCATAATTAAAGTAGTGGTTTTCGTTTTTTTCAAGTTTATTACGTGACGAAATCATCGGTGAAGTCCGTTGTTGGGTTTATTAACGGTTGCAAGAATTTGTTATTCATTTACTTCAAAAAGCGCGAAATTCAATATTTTTGAAAAACGAAGATAAAAGGGCTTTGCTTTTTTGTTAATTATTTTTGTCAAATAGTTATCAAGCCTACTGGAAAACTATATCTGTTTTTAAAATAAAACAAAATAAAAAAATCATTCTTACATTAAATAGTTTTTATTGAACTATATAATTGTTATCATTATTTATGATGTCTCCCCAACGTGATAGCAATTTTTATGTCCAATTTTTTAAAAAAGCACCCTATCTCAAAAGGTTAAAAATTGAAACAGCACTTGTCTGATATCTTTTTTGCTTTATGAAAAAGAACAGGATAGAAACAAGTGGTTATCGGAAAGATCTAGGTCTGGGTAGTATGGTGGGTGCGACAAAATTTCCCAGCCTAGATCTGCAAGTTTCTGACACGTCTTCAAAGCAGCATTCAAAACTGTATGATATCCTTCCTGTTGAGCATCCCCCGCCTCTTTCCTTGAAATGATGTTTTTAACTTATCCAATTGCTAATTTAGGTTTCCGTTCGATTTCAACAGTTCAAAACGTATTGATCTTCGTATGTCTCCCCCTCCCCCATATACATAACTTTCTCTTACCCAGATTCAACTTCGGTTCAGATTTGGAGGGCCAAGTTTTCGGGTTTACACTACGCACTTTTCCTTGGAATTTTTCCATAGGTACTCCACGCTTCATTCCCTATTATCCTCCGTCCCAAGAATGTTCCGTACAAGTAGAGATGTGCATATAATGACACGATTGCTCAAATTCTACTCACTTTTCTTTTGTGGCACCCTTGTCGAATATTTCCACACCAATCCTGGCTTCCGAATGGTTTGCTGAGCTGAATCAAGCCTTCCCGCAATCTCCGATGCTGTCAGAATGGACTTTTCTTTAACTTGACAATATCATCGGCGATCAAATATCGTTTTAGAAAATTTAGAATTGTTCTACTTGGAAGTTTTCGAACCGACACTTCTGCATAGTCTGTGAGAAACTGTACCTTCACCAAAAACTTACAAAACATTTTTATACGCGTCTGTGATTGGTCACCAAGTGTACACGATCGTGTCTCACTTAATAGAAGCATGAATAATTTTCGTTTTAGCTCATTTTCTAGGCTATTTTGTATACTTCAGCGAAATAAAGAGAGAGCCTAATGTGCCTCAAATAAATATGCGCATCTTTGTTGAACCTTTCTAGTAATTGGAATGGACATTAATATAAAATCTTCGTACAAGTCGTTTATATTAAAATCTTACTAATGTGTAAATCTGTTATTTATTTTTCTCTCTTCATTTAGTCAAATTGCAAAAATTGGTACTTACGTACTATTGCAACCCTATTAGCGACGTTGAATAACACAATATAAATTCACAAAAACGGTATATGCTGATGGAAATATGGAGTACAGAATCGAAAAATACTACGTGAAAAATAATAAGTAATTATATAAGTAAATAATATTCAAAGAAGAAATAGAAAATCTAATTATAATTATTTAATTTTATTAGTTATTATTATCTTTAATTTTATGCTATGTACTATTTATTATTATGTATAATAATAATAATAAATAATTGTATTATTAAAATTAATTTTATAATTAAATTTTTTTATTATTGAGAAAAAGGTATATCTCTCAGATTCGCTTTTCAGTATACGTACGACAAGTGCGAAATAGCGGTTGCCAATTTGGCGAGGTATCTTGAAAGTTGGCATGGTTGTGAGATAGTACATTAGTACCCTAAAATCTTTTATAATATTCTACACTCAGCTATGTGGACTATTAAATATTTCATTTTATCAGTTTATGCAATCCCCCTTACAAGCTCTATTTCATTCTAATTTAAATATATAAGTCCAATATTTTCAAATATTATATTATATTTGTGTGTATATGTGTTTTTGATTCATTTTATTGTAATTTTTAACATTTGTCAAAGATTTTAAATTTACATTGCTGTCATTTCTTTTCATTATTGTATGTATTCTGTAATACAGTTTCACTAGACCAGATGGGGATTAGTCCCACCACCACCACATATTGCTATACAGGTATCGACTAAGAAAATAAAGCGAATATGTGTTTTGTGTTTGTGTTATTTCGGTTGAGAAATGTATATTATTGAAATATACAGATAGCTTTGCTCTGTAGAATAAAAAAAACAATACATTGCATTT
This sequence comes from Trichonephila clavipes, assembly GCA_019973935.1. Taxonomy (NCBI): domain Eukaryota; kingdom Metazoa; phylum Arthropoda; class Arachnida; order Araneae; family Nephilidae; genus Trichonephila; species Trichonephila clavipes. The sequence continues at coordinate 378,649 of BMAU01009049.1, read as the reverse complement.
TGTAGAAATTTTATTATTTTATCCTTTTTAAATAAGGGATCGTAGTTATTTTTCTTATTAAAAATGAAATTGTGACAAAAGTAATTATTAAAAATAAAAATCTTTTTTTATTAGATATAATGATGAAAACACACATCAATTATTGTTAGTGTGTGCAATATTATTCACAAAAAAACCTTTTATTTTCCATTTACGTAAAATTATAAAAACGAAGTGAAATAAAACAGTCGGATTTCAAATATTTTTTTTTCATAACTTGAGAAATTTAACATAGAGTAATACTTAATTTCCAGTTTTAAATCTGCGTAAAGTAGGACTACATTCATTCTACTTTTGTTTGGGTAAGGTAAAAAAAATGGTAATTAAAAAAAATAATGCTTAAATGCACATGTCCTCTTGGTAAGCTATGAGTAAGCATGTGTGTGAATAGCATTTAAAATGAAATACTATTTTTCTAACACAGAAAAAAATTAGAAACTTCAAGATAAAATATTTATTATATAATTTTGCCAGAAAGTTTTTAGATCGAAACTCAGGAAGGAATTTAAAAAATCAATATCACCGTCCTTATTGTATAAATTTGTAAAGGAATCCTTTCTGTAAACTTGGTATGAAGAATACATAGCATCATTTTAAATTGGCTTTCAATAAAGGGATATTGCATTTATAATAGGGTGAGTTTTTGGAAGTGATAACTTCTTTAGGCGCGTTTTGCTGAGGAGTGAACTTGAATGACGCGTTTTAAAAAGCCAAACATTGTTACGCTTGGGTTTGTAACGCTCAAAACAATGGATCGGAATTTTCCATAACAATGTTAAGTCCCTCAAGACTTGTTACAAGCATAAGAAAACACATTCTCAGCAATTGGTACATGTTGCGTTATCAAGAACAACAAGTCTTGAAGGACTTTACATTGTTACGGAAAATTCCGATCCAAAATTCTTCCATGATTAAGAGAATCTACATCACTCAGAGATGTAGAAAATGAATTTAAAAGATTATCACAAAACAAACTTAAAACAATCACAAATATCTTCACAAACTTCATTTCCACAAAAAAATGGAATATCAATATACACTGGTGTGCAAAAATTAAGGACGAAGTCGAAAAATTAGCATATCAGCTGAACGAAGAGGCAGAGTGGATAGAAAGACCAATCAGGAGATTAAGTAAGGTGATGTACGGTAGCACATGCGCAGATATGCAGGTAGACGTAATGGGGGAGTGTCTGAGTAGTATAAAGCATGTTGTTGGTGTAAGATCAGTATTTCTGGCAAAGAGATTGCACGCCGTATAGCAGTTAAAATCACACCGAGTTGCTGCCTCAGCGAGAAATGGCGAATAATTAATCTGTTAGACGACATCTGGATGCTTTTACCCGAGGTCGAATCATTGGGAGAAGTTGGAGGAAGGCCGCAGTGTGACAAGTGTGGCTGCAGAGTTCGGAATTGCTCACAGCATCGTTTCACGACTTTGGAGACAATTTCAAACTACAGGAACAACTATCCGGGGGTTCAGTAGTGGTCGTCCACGAGGAACCACACCCGCAGATGACCGGTACATTGTCTTACAGGCCAGAAGAAACAGGTGGCAGACAGCGGGAGAAATCGCTAGACACACGACACAGGCGACTGGACGACCGATATCGCGTTTTACCGTGGCCAGAAGACTGCACGGTGGGGGTCTGTTTGCACGACGCCCTGTACGGTGTGTACCTTTAACGCCTGCACATCGGAGAAGGCGTTCTCTGTGGTGCCGGGAACACCGGAATTGGAGAGACAATGAATGGGGACGAGTACTCTTTACAGATGAGAGCAGATTCAGCTTGAGTAGCGATTCTCATCGCATACTCATCTGGAGAGAGCGGGAAAGCCGCAATCATCCCTCGAACATCATTGAAAGGGACAGGTATGGAGGTCGCGGTGTTCTCGTTTGGGGAGGCATCATGCTTGGTAGTCGTGCAGACCTTCACATCTTCGACGCAGGTGCAGTCAACGGGACCCGTTATTGTAACGAGATTCTTCTTCCATATGTGCGTCTTTTTAGAGGCGCTATGGGTCTGCAGTTTCTTTTCATGGACGACAGTGTGCCATGTCATCGCACAGTAGCTGCCGAACAGCTCTTAGAGAGTGAGGATATTGAACGTATGGATTGGCCGGCACGATCTCCGGATCTCAATCCCATCAAGCATGTATGGGATTTTCTAGGCAGACGCTTGGCAGATCGTACCTTACCACCAGTAACGATTCGGGAGCTTCGATTGGCGTTGCAAGTCGAATGAGCAGCAATGCCTCAACAACTCATTGACACCCTCATTCTCAGCATGGGCAGATGCTGTGAAGCCTGCCTAGCAGTCAGGGGAGATCATATCCCCTACTAAAGACCGGATGTTTCTTGCTGGACACCCATCACAGGGATGTTTCGGCCTTCAGTCGCATTGCGCTCCATGCTACTTTTTCAATCCAGCTTCTTTTTATCCCACTGATTTCTCTTTTAGTAAGTGTTGCTTACATCACACATGTCCTTACGTATTGGGGATCTTACGGTATTAAATGTGTTGATTTGGAAAGCTTTTGTACAAAGTTATATGGAAAAAAGCGTCTCGTCCTTAATTTTAGCACACCAGTGTATTATTTGAATTGTCAAAGTTTACGTAGAGATGCTTTGGAACTCGATGACAGTGTTACGCAACATGTAACTATATTACTTTTAACTATTTATTTTTTAGAAACTTGGATAAATAATGAAGAAAGCATAGGTCTTCCAAATTTTCATTGTATTGCTAAATTCCAAAAACACGATCACAGAGAGCTGGTGGAGTTGCTATATATAATAAATTAAAATTAAAAAGAAAACTATATTTAAAAGCAACCTTTCATTTAAATGCGTTAAAAAGAATAAAATAAACTTGTCCTTTAAAACTTTGTTACTATCAACTTATAACGTCTTTATACAATTTATCTAAGCCAATAAAAAAAAGAGTTTGTGTGTTTCAGCTGTACCGGACAAACTAAGCAACCCAGAAGTTTGAAGCTTGACACGTTGAAGCTGTAGGACATTATCCTGAGCACCTTGAAGAGTGTTTTTCGAAATTCACTCTAGATTTTTTTAAAATTTAATTTGTAAGCGATTTTTCAGCGAAATGGTGATATGACGTCATCAGACGTGTCACTTAAACTTGCGAAAATTTATCTTTTATAAAGTTTTTTTTTGGGGGGGGGATTTATATATATACATAATAAATATATTTACTATGGTTGTATTTATTCGTTTTTTAACTCTTTGTGGTGGAAAGAAACATTGTCTTTCGAAAAAATCGGCCTAAAAAATGTTCCTTCTAAATTTTATTTTTTGAATTGGCAACACAAGTATGATAACTGTAGATTTTTTTGATGTCGTCGATGTGTTGAATCTTTTTGCATTCAACGCATTTTATCCTTTTACCTAATTTTTTTAAAAAAGGGATGCAATTTTAGAAGAAATTGATACTGTGACTCACACAAAAGTTAGTTTTATGTCAAAAAATAATTTGTGAAGCTTTTTGTAATCAGAAGCTTAAGACTCTTTGAAATATAAAATTTTTTTCGATTTTCATAGAAGTCTTAATTGTTGAAGTTATACTTCTTATTGCGTGTTTGGGAAAAGGATGAGGGTAAATTTTTACGATGTGCGTGGACACCGTGACGGATGCGCTCACATACCGTCACGGTACCGATGCGCGCGCACACCGTGGTCTAATATTGTCACATAGAAAGGAACAAGGTGATGTTACCCAATACAAGATTTATCTTGTCGTAGTATCTTACACGGACAGCACCATAACTGAAGATTAATATAAATTCAATTTACATAATTTGCAAATGTCCATAATAGTGATTAAAAATAACAAACAAGTATCTGGGAGGCTCGAACCTGAACCGTCTGCATGATAGAGCAGTGCTCTAACCGTTCGGCCGCTCAAAGCTTATCAGCTTGTGACTATATTTTAACATACCACTTATGTGGTGCTAGGGGACTAATATTTGGGGGATCGTTATAAGTATTGTTATACACCATATCTTTTAGGACGCATCCCCTCCCCGGTGTATTCCCCCCTCTACAGCTTTTTGGCCAATATCTAGGCCCTCGAGTCTGACAGTCCATTCGGACCTAGCTCATTTTCGATCCCTCTCGATCTGCTCTTCCAGTTATTATAATTTCAGGATATCATAGGTCTATTTCTTCCATAGTTTTTAATTTTTCAACTTTTAAAAACTTTTTTAATTTTTTTAAACTCACAATATCGTGGCTCCTGTTCGAGTCTCGGACTTGAGATTTGAATCAACTGTTCCACTCGTCGAGACTCATCCAGTCATCTACTTCATTCCCATTGTGTAGGCATGGGGAGGGCTTAAGCACTAAAATATCATGCTCCCATGTTAATCCTATGAGGACTGGAAAAAATTTCACCCCCTAAGGAATTGAGCTTGGGACTTGATTTTTGGAGAGGGCCGCCATATTTTCATATTAGCGTGAGCTTTACGTGGAATTGGTCCCCTCCGGTGCTTCCCCAGTAATAACTCGAATCCTATGCCACCGTGGTCGACCACACCGGCTGGATTCGATTGTTTTCCATATGAGCATCCTAGATATATTTTTTCAAGACCATATGCCCATTTCTTCACCTATATTTAACATTTTAAAATTATTTTATAGTTACAATACTTTTTAAATTCCACATAGCTCCGAGGATTTTTTAGATTTGTTAATGAAACTCAGACCATAGGTTCTCCCCGTTGAGCTGTCTCATCTGCTGTAATTCGTATGTAGATAGTGGGGGGCGTTATCACTAAAATTAGAATCCTCATGTTATTCCTATGGGGTTCGATCTATTGATGACATCACGATATTACATAAATAGGAGGATAAAACTTTGGAATCCTCTATTACTCTGTGTATCGTTGGGAAGTACGTGACCATTTACGTCACAGTTGTTCCCCTCCCGGGGGAGTTAGTTTCGTTTTCCTTTCCCGAGCTAGCGCTGCCCCATTTGCAATTACAGACTCCGGACCGGTTCGAATGGCTTGTTTCCTCATAACCAGGCCAAGTTTCGAGTTGCTGGGTGCCTTGCTTCTATTTTATTTGTTTTAAATGTTTTACGTATTTTAAAATAACCATAACTTGGGGCTCGGTCTTAATTTTCTCAGGAACAATTCTTCCCACCGAGATGTTGAATATGAAGTCTCAGGTGTCACGTTTGGTTCACTTCATCTCCACATACAGTTTGCCGAAAACCTCTATGTTATTGGTCCTATTGCCCATATGCGGGGGTGTTTAAATTTATTTAAATCGTGATTATCTCGGATTTGGCTGATCCGATTGACTTAAGGGTAGTATCATTCAACTCTGCTCGTGACCTCCTTTCGCCCTTTGCCCAGCTTTTCCTGCTCAAGATTTTTAGAAAGATTTTAATCTTGCTACGTCAAAGAAGTATAACTTCTTACGAGCGTACATAAGTAGACACACACACTTTTTTTCTATACTCATCTTTTTTCTTTTTAAAGCTCTCGAACCTGTACATTTCGGTTTAAATTTTTGTGCTGAAAGTTGACGTTATACGCCGGATTTTAAGGTATGTAAGATTTTCTGTTTTTTTTTTTTTTTTTTTTTGTTATTGTTATTGTCGTTTCTCAAAACAGTTTGTAGCATCATTAATTAACATTCCTTCTCACAATCTGTTCTTCATGTAGTTTTTAGCTAATTGTACATATACATGTGCATTATATACCTTTTTTACATATAAATACATTGCTATAATATTTTCTGTCGTTGAAAATAAAGATTTTTGTTATTCTTCCTTCATCGTCAAATTCAATGTTTTCTTCATTGTAGAAAAATATTGCTTGAAGTGTAACGGAAACAAAATTACACTAAATTCAAACTAATTGCTATCGACAAATTGGTAATATTGTGAACCATTTTTTGTATGTCACTGTTTATGGCCTTATGATCTCTATGACCGATAAGATCTCATCTTTGTTTTAAATGAAAAAAAATCATTTTTAACAAAAGCTATCTGCTGAACTATGATGAGGTAGACCTTGAAACAATATTCTTATACTTTCTTTTCTATTCCTTTAAATTCAATGTTGACCTGATATTTTTGTCACGACTTAACTTTGTTTCTGATAATCTTGCAATATATTAATCTATCATTTGTGATAAAAAAAGGTTTTTGCAGAAAAATTATGCACTTCGAAAAGATTTTCTCGTATCTCCTTTTAGATTTCTTTAAAATTCAGAAGATTTTCTCGTATCTCCTTTTAGATTTCTTTAAAATTCAGTGTTGGTATGATTTTACGTCTGATGGTTTAACGTTGCTTTTGATAATCTGTTCCTCATATAGTTTTTTGGAGATCGTACACATATTTTATATATTATCATACTGCCGGTATGAGATATATATATTTCAATTATCATTATAGTTATTTATGATTATATGTATTCATTTGTTTGCTCATTGTAATAGAATTACAATTATTGATAAAAATATTGCGAAAAAGTATTCTTTTAATAATTAATTTCTTATTAACCTTTTTTTATTGTTTGTATCAATCAGTACTGTTGTTGATTTTATATTATTTCAACGGCGACCTATTTTAGATAGATTTTTGATGTGTAACATCTTTCCTCTCGGTTGCTGGATATTTGTTGGGAGTGATTTCGTGAAAAGGGGTGGATGTGTGTAACAGGATGTGGCGTAAGCGCGCGCAACTTGATTTGACCAATGAGAGTGCATGACTGTGTATTTTCACTCCCCTCGCATGGGGGTCCAACTCTAGTAGTCATCAAGCACTCGAGCGCTTGACTCTAAATCCGTTAGTCACGATATTGGGGACATTCCTGGAAGAATGGTATAATGACTGGAAAAGTGCTATAAACGCATTCAAAAATAAAGCGATCTTCTTCTCTAACATTAAAAAGCTCCCCAAAATCCATGTAAATGATCTACTAATACCCTGGTCTCAACACACTAAGTACCTAGGCGATATGCTAGATAATCACTTCACTTTCAAACAACACATAACATATATTAGAAATTAATTTAAAGAATCTGTCTGTAAAATTTACCCTTTAATCGTAAGGAACTGCTTTGAGCAGAGAAAATAAACTGCTTATCTACAAACTCATATTCCGACCAATTCTGACATATGTCGCTCCAATTTGGGCCCATGCAGCTGGATCCCATATTAATCAAATTAAAGCTTCTCAAAGCATCATCCTTCGTCAAATCTTAAATGCTCGATGGTTCATGAGGAGCACTGATCTCAGAACCGCAAGTAAAATGCTGTCAATTAGACAGTTTATTAAAAAGATTGCAACAAACTTCTTTCGAAATATTGATAAATCTAGTAATCTCTCGATCTTGGATATTGAAAAATATATCCCTGATCTCGAAATTCAACATACCTAGAAATATTCTCTTTCAGGAAATTCTCTTTCCCCTCTTCATGTAATTATTTTTCTTCTTTTTCTAATTTCCCTTCCTCCATCTTAAATGCTTATTTCACCTCTTCCCACGAGCACCCCGTGGTTTAGTGGTCAGAGACATTCGCTCCCAATGCTTTGCATCGGGATCGATTCCCAGATTCTGATTTTTTTCAATTTTACTATTTACTCTTTAATTTTCCTTGGAAAATTATTCCGACAGATCTCTTTTTATTTAAATGTTCCTCTACTATTTTTATTCATGATAGTATCTTTTAATAGCTTTTAAAAAAGCTGCTTTCTGTTTTTATTTTCAACTATTTTTCGTGATCCTAGCTGCATTCGCATTGGTCGATTTCGCCCGTCCCACCCAAGAACGATTTTCTAACTTCATTTTCTGTGCTTTCTGCCGACTTTGATGCTTCTTTTCTCAATTTTAATGCATTATACTTTTTATTTTCCCCAAATTTCCAGTATTTTTATTTTTCATTTAAAGCATTTAGTTTTAACAAAGGGCAAAAGTCAATCATTTACAGTTACCCAAATACCTACTCATATGAAGTTGTAGCTTGAAATAGCTGGGTACTCAAGTCATCCACCCACAGATATATTGGGGGACATAAGTGCGGCAGAATGCTTATTTGAAAATGGACAAACAGTGATTTCGATGGTCGTATACATTTCTTCGGATCAAACGGTTAAAAAATTTAAAGATTTCCTACATTTTGTACTTTTACCATATATTGAAGGTGGTTCTGCTCTTTTAAAAAAATTATCACCCGCTTCCCCTGATTTTGAGTGGTGATTTTAACTTTAATTTCAGTTTGCCAAAAGCTGAGCCGCTCATAGCTTTTATGTATGATGAACTCAAGCTCGAAACGACCACAAATTTGAATGTTTCGACTGCTAACAGTGGTACTGTTATTGACGCTGTTTTTCAACGGTTTTTAAATACTTTGAAATCACAAATATGTGTGTCATGTTTTAGTTATCATTAAGTCTATTGTCTCCGCTCTTCCCCAAATTGAACAAGAATAATTATTTTTGATAAAACAATGCATTTTTTTACTCCTTTTGTTAATTAAATACAATTTTCTTTAAAGAGATGTAATTATTCAGTAGAAAACTATTTCCAATCATACCCAACTCATATTTTTTTCAGGAAAAAAGTTAATGTTGCGTATTTACTACGATAACATCTCAGATGTTACACATTATATGCGACTACTGTTAGACTTGTTTTTTTTTTATTTTAGTTCATACTAATTTAATTTTTTAGTTTTGTGTTACATCTCTATTACTTTATATTAGATTTATTACAGAGATGTTATATCTTATTACACCGTTCCTCATGTAGTACTAATTTAATTTTTTCCTGTTGATGGCTTCCTAATATTTCTTATTTATGAAATTATTTTTTTTTAATCAGTTTATCATCAGCAATTTTTTCTTTCGGTTTATCTATTTAACGTTATTTCACCCATAGTTCAATAGCAGAAACTTACTACTGCTATTACTTTTCTGATATAATCTTTATTTCTGTTTGCATTCATTCATGTCTGTTTACTTTATAGCATGCTGATTTTCTCTTTTACATTGAAGTATTTGTTTTTGTTAAATTATTATTTAATTGGCGCGCAAAATTGTACTTTTTTAAAATATATTTATAATTTAAACATTAATTTACAAATATTTAATTTTTGGTTATACTACTTTACACAAGATTTTACCCTCCCTAAAAAAATATTATAATTGCTGTAATAGGGGAATTTTTTATGTTTTTCAAGCTAAACTCGTGCAAAGAATGGGCATTTCAGCTGGAATGTAATATATATAAAACATATTATTATAATTATTTACAGGAAAAATATTTTATAATTAATATAATAAAAGTAATATATATCTTATATATTAATTTAGTTATTTTACAATTTTTTAAAAATATTTAATAAGTCTTTATCAATAAACGAGATTTTTTTTCTTTTACTGCCATTTTTAAGCAAGCGGTATGTTAGAAATAATTGCTCAATAAACATTTTTAATCATTTTTTTTATTTCAAAACTTAAGAAGGAAATTATTGTTATGCAACGATTGATTGAGTAAATGAAAATACCAAACCCCTTTTATTATTTTAAGCTCTCAGAAAATAACTATTGTTAAAATAATGAATATGTTAGTTTTGTATAATATACTTTTTTTTCCGTCAAATACATTTTTAAATGATTTACTAAACACAGTGGAACGAAAACTATAAAATTATAATAAAATATTAAAATATTGTTATCAGACATTTTTTTTTTGGTTTTTGAATGTTTTTTTAGTGAATGTAAACATATATATAGGATTTTCACCATATATATGTATATATATATATTAGGTTGGGGAAAAAGATATCCGCTATTTTTTCGGTAGATGACTATATTGTCGATATCTCGTGAAGTATCGATCAAACAGTTTCAAATTTATGCTTGTTGTCAAGGTGACATTTTACACTAAAAAAAATTATTTTGCTGTTTTTTGTTTGGTCCATTCAATTGTGAGTTACATGGTGTTAAAAGTAGAAGACAACAAGGAGAAAATACGGTACATTTTACTGTTTTTCTTTGATAAAGGCGAAAATGCAAGTGAGGCGGCTGAAATTCTGAATGGTGTTTATGGTGCCAATACTGTAACAGCTAATTACGTGCGATTTTGGTTTCGTTGATTCCGTTCAGGCATTTTTGATGTTAGAGCTGCCCCACGCCCATCATCGAAAATGTCGATAAAATCACAGAAATAATCGATGTTTACCGGCATGTTAGTAGTCGTAGCATCAATCTGGAACTAAAGATTGACCATAAAACAGTTTTAAGCCATTTGAGCAAAGCTGGATTAAAAAAGAAGCTCGATTTTTGGGTGCCACACCAAATAACACCAAAAAACATGATAGATCGAATTTCCATCTGTGAAACCCTAGCCAAACGGAATGAAATCGACCCATTTCTTAAGCGAATGGTGACTGAGGATGAGAAATGGGTCACATGCGACAATATTGTGCGAAAACGATAGTGGTCATGGCATGGTGAAGCAGCTCAAACGGTGACCAAACCCGGACTAACATCAAGGAAGGTTCTACTGTGTATTTGGTGGGAGTGGAAAAGAATAACTCGTTATGAGTTGCTTCCGTAGGGCCAAACAGTAAAGGCGAAGTGCTACATTTATGGCTTCATATTTTTCTTGGTAGAATTCTTTAGGCAGCATTTGAAAATTTCAATTCAACTCAAACGTTTCATGTCTATCGCTTTTCTGATATTTACTTTCGCTATCTGGATTAATATGCAATATTTCAGCAGGTTTTTCAATTGCTTGATCAGTTTCAACTTCCTTCAATAGAGATCACAGATGCCATTTATATATATATATATTCTGCTCATTTACATTTATAAACCATAATAAGTCGTACAACACAGCAATCATTCACATGGAATTCTCATGGAAAAGAAAGCAACAGAAAAGTATTATTTACATCTTTCCTTAAAGAAAAAGAGACGGAGTGAAACATACCATTAATTTTGAAGGTCAAATATATGATAATCAAAAGTAATATTTTAGGGGTAAAATGAAACGTAATAAAGAGAAATCTCTCATCGTGGGATTACAGCAAAGCAAACAAAATGTCATTTTTTATTTGGTTATAGGATCAAAGATAGCTAATGAGCGTTTGAAGTGGAATCTTTTATTTTTGATGATCACCAGATGATATATATAAATTACATCAGTGTAAATGTGTATTTTTTATTATGTCAGAAAGCATTTTGTTTTACTTCATTCCAAAAAAATTATTTTTTAAAATCTTTTATTTTCAATATGCTCGCGGCCCTCTCACAGGGTTATTGCGCCACGCCCCAGGAGCGGCACCTCGCAGTTTGAGAAACGCTATATTAACACATAGATGATAATTTTTTTAAAAAATTCTTCAAGGTGGCATGAAATCCACAGCAATCTGTTAGTGGCTTCATTATTTGGGATTTATATTTTTCATAATTTTTGCAACGGTAAAATACACTATAACAAGATGTGAGAAATGTTATGGCCTTCATTTAAATAACAAACTATCAACTGAACTTCAAAATCAACACATGATCGCTGTAGCCGAGTGGTCTAGGTATCGGATCGTGGCTGGCTCTGTCACGAGTTTGAGCCCAGTACTGCTAAGGACCCACCGTGTAGAGAAGCGATGCACGTTTTATCTGTCGAGAGCTCAAACGTCCTCCTGATGGTGTGGTAGTTAAGAGAGGGATTGCCAGCTCAGGTGTCTTCCAAATCACTTGACCATGGTTCAAAATTACGTGGTCCATCGCCAAAAGCCCTCGTGTAACTGAACAGTGCGACTTTAATGTTCACTCAATCACACATAAAATCGACGCTGGCCAAAAGGTTTAGATAATTAATGATCCCTCTGATGACAGCCCTATTAATTTTGCAATCAAATTTTTCTCGTTATTAATTCGAATTATTTTAGGTGCCACTTAACTCAATGGCGTAACAGCTCATGAGCGCCAATGCCTACTGTGCTCAACTCAGTATGCGCGACCTCGGGCCCTGAGGTTCATGTGCAGATGTTCCGGTCAGGTGTTCAGTCTGACTTGAAACCCCCAGTGTTAAGTTATCAAGCAAGCTTGGTAGTCATTAATCGATCCATTGAAGGGGTGAAAGCTGAGTCGATCTTGCCAGGACGGGGTCTGAACCTCGAACTTGTGGCGTGGAAGCGCGATGCACTAACCACTCAGACACAGAGCCTCAGGTGGCACTTAGCTAATTAATTTTTGTCTTGATGATGATATTTATTTGCTATGTTCTGCTTTATATTAAATGTACATATGTTATTAACAATCTGTATTAAATTTTTGATGCAATGAGAATGTGTTCAAACGCTGACAGCTAAATTTGATCGAGTTGTTATAATTTTCAAAAATAAATGCTGTTTGTGTGATTTGCAAATGAACTTAAGATTATTGATATATATATATATATATATATATATATATATATATATATATATATATATATATATATATATATATATATATTTATATATTTAAATATATAAAAACAATCACAATTATCAATTGAAAAATTGAAATATATGAATCCCATAATACCAAAACACTTCAGAATATCAATGGCGAATATAAAAGATAATATTCCATCGTTTTCAAACAAAATTAAAAAAAAAATTATAAAATAAAATAAAATTTATAAAATATCCAAGTGCAATCTCGGACTTAGGACCGATAAGTGGGGTTAAACTAGTTTGATGGCGCCAACCTTCCCCCTATTGCAACTTGGTAAGTTAATTGGAAAATATCCAAATTTCAAAAAAAAATTTAAAAATTAAAATTAAAAAGTTAAAATTAAACCATTATACTTTAAATTAAAAAGTTAAAATTAAATCATTATACTTGAAAAATAAAACTATTCGCCATCGCATTCTGAAAGATATTACAATATTAAAATTTAAAAACAATTTTAAAATTTAAAAACAATTTAGTACTTAATATAAGTGAACCATCAACGCCCAAGATGATGCACCCATTTTTAAAATAGTTGTATAGGTAGAAAAATAAATATTTGTGAGATCCGAAAGTTCAAATCAAAAAATATTTGAGATCCGAAAGTTCAAATTAAAAAAATTTAAAATCAAAAAGTTCAAACTAAACAATCCGAAAGTTCAAACTAAAAAATTCGAAAGTTCAAGCTAAAAAATCTGAAAGTTCAAGCTAAAAAATCTGAAAGTTCAAGCTAAAAAAACTGATAGTTCTATCTAAAAAATCTGATAGTTCAATCTAAAAAATCTGAAAGTTCAAACCAAAAAATCTGAAAGTTCAAGCTAAAAAATCTGAAAGTTCAAGCTAAAAAATCTGAAAGTTCAAGCTAAAAAATCTGAAAGTTCAAGTTAAAAAATCTGAAAATTCAAGCTAAAAAATCCGAAAGTTCAAACTAAAAATTCCGAAAGTTCAAACTAAAAATTTCTAAAAACCAAATGTTCACATTAAAAACACAGTATATTCACAAATGAATAGAGTAAATCACTAAAAACTCACCAAAGAGTATCCCATCAAGAATACGATCCATTTCTTATAGCACGACTTTTCATATTTAATATATCAATTGCCACTATATATATATATATATATATATATATATCATGTTTTTAAAAACATGCATTTTACATTTAACAACAGATTTTCTTAAAATGTAATTTTTTCGTAATATCGTTCGCATTTTATAATTAAAAACAATAGTGGATATTTACATGAATGAAACAAGATCAGTAAACCAACTTAATACGGGATTTTATTTATTCTAAAATGTTAATACAATCAGAAAGTCTCCGAGGGGGAACTCTTTTTTATAAGCATTTAAATAAGTAATGATACGAAATCGACGAGCATTCCCTTCATAATCTTAATAACTGCATTATGTAGGTAGAAAAACCGTTGCTTTACAAAATTTTAGCTGGTTTAACATTTATGTAGTGATTCAACGCTATTTTAACTTATTTAATTTGAATCAACCCATGTTCCCTAATTACACATCGCATCATGGTCAATGCTAAATGAAACAAGAATCGTCAAACAATCAGAACTAACTTTTTCGCTTAGTGATAAATTTATTAAGTAATTAAGTTCACAAGCATAATTTAGGAATTAGGTTTACTAGAAAAAAAAGATCATCACAATTGGAACTTAGCTTGAGAGAGAGGGAGTGAAGATGGAAAGGACATGATAGTTTCTCGGTCCGGGGTTGGGGCTCCAGCGGTTTTTTTTCTAAATTCTTTTCTGCAAATCTGGGAGAGGCTCTAAGTCGAAATTCGGGTGCGTTCCCTTTTTATTCCGCACCTCATCACCCAAAAATCCTGGAGCTGAACTTTTTTCTCTCTCATGTATTTTTCCCTGATTGGTCACAAGGGCCGCGCACTGATACACCGCCTTAAAATTTATGCCTTCACTGAACTCAGAAAACCTGGGAAAAGTTTGATACTCCCTACCAGAGGAATTTCACCACATCCGGTCAAGGGGGACTCGAATAAAAATCTTCAAAAAACCAGGGGCGATTTCTAAAACCATGAACAATTCCCGGCCTCCCATCAGTAGATAAATGGTAAACCTTCTGAAATTTTGAAAAACAGCCCTTTTCCCCTTCATTCGTTTTTATAAATCTATTAAAAGAAAAACAAACTGTTATTTTCCAAAGAATGAGAGAATTGTAAATCATATTTGATTGATAATTTTCAAACTTACGCATATGATTCAAAAAATTGTGTACAATTGCCTCCGAAAGTCTGCGTACAGGCAATCATCTCACGCGTTTATATGCTAAAATTACTTTTAAAATCTCTCTTCAGAAAGTCAACGTGCCTCTCAAGGATATAGCTTTTTATTTTTCACAAATCGATACGCCGAGTAGTAATCGTGAAATTAGCAGATTGTTCCTGACATAAAATGACGACATATCCCCAATCTGTCAAGTTGGAAATTCGCTTAAAAATTGAGTTTAAAAAAAATCTAAAGTGAGTTTCAAAAAAACCTCTTCGAGTTGAACAGCATCGTGACCGATAGTTTTAGCGCGCAAGATTCACATGTTTAGGTTGCTTAGTTTTTCTGACACATCCAAGAAACATAAAAACTCTTACTTTTATTAGAACACAGATTCTCCGCCAATAAGATAATTTTGTTTTGCTGTTGATTATTCTTTTATGAATTTTTTATGATAACGATTTCTTAGTTCAGTGGGTGATCGGTTAACGAACATAATCCGTTCCAAGACTATGTTCGATATCCGAATTGTTCGTTAACCGATCATCGATTCATCATAGACTTCTATATGAAATCGATTAATTCGTTCTGGAGACGATTAATTCGTTCACTTAAAATGAAATGATTTTCTGTTTTGAATGAAATCAAAACCCCAAAACTGATGGTCTAATTTGTATGAATATTCTATTAGAATTTTTTTTCAATAGAACTTTGAAGTTTAATAGGTAAGCAACATAATTCAGGACAGATGAAAAACGATTTTTAGTCCGTTTCTCACATTTCGCGTATTTTTACGGTGGTAGCGCGTCATCGGCACCTTTATATTTTATAGTCTGCACTGTTTGAAAAAATTAAGAATTCGCTTAATTTATTCGCCATGTCAACAAATCCACTCGCCCATAACTTATCAGCTGTCAAAAAATATTGTTATTCATATTGAAATTCAAGTATTCAAGTGTGTGTATTCATTTTAGTCATAATAATAATTATTGAATGACTCAAGTTTTATTTAGTAATTATCAGTACTAAGCATGCTTTAAACATTTCTCCTTTCAGTGATCTTATTTTGTATGCAAAATGATAACAAATGTTTAATATTAATTTTTTTTCCAGAGCCGTGATGTGTTCGTTAGAATTCGTTTTGTTCATTAACCGAATATGTGTTCGTTGTCCAAGCACAAAAAAATCTTTCATGAAAGTGTTCGTTATCAGAATATGTGTTCGTTATCCGAACACAAAAATCTTTCGGGAAAGTGTTCGTTAACCAATTTGTTCGTTAACCGATCTGTTCGTTGACCGATCGCCCACTGTATTTATGTGACAAATTGTTCATTTGTTCTATAGTTTTAAGCAAACTATAAATTATCATCAGATCTTGATGTATTATTTTTTTCAAGGGTCGGCAAACCGCAGCACTCTAGCCGCATGCGGCTGCTCTTTGTTACGGCTCTTCAGATTTCAAGCTATTTGAAGTATTAAAAAAATTATTATATCTACTGAAAATTATTGTTTAGTTTTCTCTTTCTCCTTTATAATTATATAATCAAAGGATTTGTCTTGTTTTCGAGTAAAATTAAACATTTGATTGGCTTAAGATTCAAGTATTAAATTATTTTCTGCATTGACAAAGTGTATTGAGAATCAGTGAAACTATTTTATAATAAATTCTAAAGTAGAGTAATAGTCTAATTTACTGGTAAAAATGCCGACATGGGACGATACTATTCTACGCGATTTCCAGCAACACTTGCTTATGTGCATGCATGAGTTAGGGCGCACTCTTGAACGTGAGCAACAGATACACTTGAACCTCCAATAGAAGTGACAAAAACACATTCCGTATTTTGTGACATGCTCAAGTCTTAGTAAAAAGAGAGTAGACATTCCTTTTAGAAGCAGGAACAATCAATGTCAATTTTAACTATTAGTAGTTCTATTAATTATTTCTATTTAATTATTAGAAAGTTCTTTCGGTATTATTCACAGGAACATTTTTTCATAATGCTTGGAATCTTAATAACAACATTATAATATTTTGACAAATTTTTCTCGTATCGAGCCACGAAATAAAAATATCTTCGAAAGTTCTTTGGAATAGAAAATGTTACTTCGCATAAAGTTTTTTTTAAAAATATTATAAGAGAAAATATTAATTGGAGCTCACACAACAGTCTTGTTCACGACTGCCTCCGGAGGCTCCCCTTTCCCTACTGCGCATTTGTATGTGGTTGCTAGTATGAATAAATGGCTCTTCATGTAAATGGCTCATCGTGTAAATGGGTCTCTTTAATACCTTTTAAATTATCTTTTTTTTCTTGCAACTTGGCTTTTCTCCCAAAATGTGTATCGATCGCTGATTTAGTAAGTTACAGTTTACTAATTTTTAAAATATCTGTTAATAGATGTTGTTTTTCTTATTATAGAATATTAATAAGTTCTTCATACTGAAAATTCACGACAAATTGAAATAAAGGAATGTTTTATTTCATTTATTTATTGTTAAATCGGTATGTATTTTTTCCAATTCCTACTATTAGCTCACTCTCTCCCTTTATATATTTATTTACATACACTGAAGTGTCACTGAATTAGGGACACCTACCAAGTAATGAGTTGGACTTCCTCTGGCCTTAATAACAGTTGCCACACGACGAAGCATAGATTCAACAAGTTTCTGGAAACGTTCCATGGAAATGACTTGCCAAATATTGGCTAAGGCTACCCATAATTCAGTAAGGCTCGCTGGTGCTGTGTGATAGCCTTCCATGCCTTGTTCCAAAACATCTCAAAGATTCTCAATAGGATTTAAGTCTGGGCATCAAGGTGGCCAACTTATAATAGAAAAGTCAGAGGAATGCCCATCCAACCTGTGAGAACCCCCCTGGGTTCCTCCCTAGACACTAAGATTAACTTGAGGCAAAGAATGACCAGACGCCATTTGTATAATAATAAATTATATTTATTCACTTAGTTCAAATATCAAACTTCTAATGACAAATACTTAACTAGATGTCTACGTCAAAAAGGGATTTACCTTTACTATTAAATTAAATAACGAAATGTGAAATTAATCAATTACTAAGTTCACTATCGAAAAGAGTTACCGGAATAGGAGGGTCGAGAAATACACGCACTTGAATTATTATCCTTCATTAAAATTGAATTAACTTTATTATACTAAGTTGGTGGTAAGCGGTACTAAATTATAATATATCACCTGGTTGTACTTATGATCTCTCCAGGTAGATTAATTCCTCTAAGGCTCCTTCGATGAATAATAACAGCAATACTCCTATATCGTAATCCAATTGAATCCTCCAAATCTCGTCACTAATGCTGCTGACTCCATAGCTTTCTTTTCCGCTAACTTACAACGCTCTCCTTAAGTACCTTATCTACTTTACATATCCCATTTTCTTCTTTTAGAGGTGATTGGTAGTATACGCGAATTTACAATCCCCAAAGACGCCTAAGAGTATTAGTGGAAAGGTGCCGTAAAGATTCGTCACAAACCAGCCAGTATCCTACCGGGACTTGTGAGAGGTACAGTTGTTTTGCTGAAAAACTTCATTATCGTGCGGATAACAGAGCAGCATAAACGAATGGAGGTGACCAACTCTAAGTACCGAATTGCGTTGAGGTATGTTGCTATACGCAACCAAAGATTCCAAACAGTGCCACGAAAAAACACTCCAATCCATGTTTGAGCCACCATGTGCTTGTACAGTTCCAACCTGGCATGCAGGATCCATGCTGCATGACCCTGATGCCATATTTTCAGCCTCCCGTCGGCGATAATTAGTCGGAATCGAGACTCATTACACCATGCTACTCGCTTGTAGTCATCTACATTCCAGACTCTGCGCTTTCTTGCCAGGTAAGACGTGCAGCCCGTTGACGAGCTTTGAGCAATGGTACTGTCCTAGGTCGACGGCTCCTGAAACCCATACAGTGAAGCGAGCGTTGCTTAGTCCGTTTACTGACTGTACGACTGGCACCGTCATTCAACTGGGTAGTAATTTGAGCTAATGTTTGGCTACGCACAATACGCCTGAGCCGTCTTTCACCACGCACTGTTAAGGCTAATTGTCCTTTGCAGCTTGAACGATCGCTATTTTTTTTGTCCACCATCCATGTAGTCTTGGTATACTTTTGATACTGTCGACCTTGAAAATCTTAGATGTCTGACGATTTCGGAAATTGAATAGCTCATGCGTCGCACACCTACAATTTGTCCGCTATCGAAGGCGTCTAAATAAGGCAATTTACCCATACTGGCGATTCCAACAACCAATTCAGAATTATCACATAAATCGCTATATATGCATTACCCGCATAAACGATGCGCAGCTCTACACAATTTGCATAGCCCTTGCTATCCTAATTCAGTTGCACTTTAGTGTACATATTTATCTTGTTTAAATTTTCAATCGTTAATAAAATAATTTCTATTCATCCATTCAAGTTCAAATAAATATTTTTAAACTTGTGAAGATCCTCTTTGATCTCACTTTGTGAACGAGAATAATTTTGAGTCAAAGAAGAACAAGTAGCATTTATATGAATAACTTTCTTTATTTGGTTATCTTTCCCAAATAGAATCAAAGACTTTTAATAACAAATAATTCAAATAGCTTTATGAGGTTTAAATGGGACTTTCCTTTATATTAACTTAAATATTTACTGATCCAATTAATTAATAATTAGAATATCAATCACGCAGAGATTAGCGCAATAAGAGATCCCAGAATTATATTCAATAATGTTCCTATTGCACATTTAACTTTAATCTCTCTCCTAATATAAAACTTTAATGAGACTTTAATTATAAATCAATATTTACCACACTGAATCTCAGCTCTTCCTGCGCCTAATTTATCCACCTAGAAATCTTCAATAATAAATCTCGAACTTCACTATTATAACTTCCTGCTTCAATCTCTCTCTCCTACTGCCTCTCACTTTACTATTCCGTTTGACTTAAATACTTTATCTACTCTGCATATATAACACGGAATCCCTGTCCTCTTTTTGGAGCTGATTGGAAATAGGTATGGAATTAAATTTCCCTAAAAAAGACGTCTAAGAAGGTTAGTGATAAAGTTCCGTATAGATTTGTCACAAACTTGTAGTGGATGACACTTGATGTTAATATAGTTTTTTCAAATATTAATTCATCAAATACCGGCTAATTAATTAAATTAATTACTGGATTTCGACGCCAACTTAGATACGTCTTAACTGTTGTAACAATGTAACTGTTAAAGCAATGATAAAAGTTTTCGTTGAAAACCGATTTTTCAGCCAAACCGGGTGTTCATTGTCACAACAATGCAGACAAACCATGCTCTTTTTTCAATTCCTACAATTAGTTCACTCCCTCCATAAAAATATGTAATAATTCCCTCTAGCATCCTTTTAAGTAACTCTTTTAATAATATTGAAATAATCTTTCAATTATTTAGTTCGAAACTAATACCCTGATCTTAATCGTAATCGACTAATATTATTACATCAGAAATCTCTGTCCCGCCCATTCTATCCAATCAGAATTACGATTTACATTAATGCCTCTTCGATAATTCCGTACTCGACCACGCCCCATCTTTGGTTCGCTACAGAAAATAACGTCCACTCGCCACGTCTTACAAATATTATTACCAATCTTCCAGAAATATTATTGAAATATGTCATATATATATATATATATATATATATATATATATATATATATACAGTGGTGGCAAAAAATCCTGAACACACTCATTTTTTAGCGTAATTTTTGTGTTTGGCTTCATTTTTCGTTGTGAAATTATCGCACTATCTTAAATATTGTTATTTATTTTAATGTTTTTTTATGCTGATTTCAAATCTACTACTTGTTTCTTAATGACTAAAATATTTTTTGTAGTAAAGCTGCCTGAACACAATAATGTGAAATATGTGCAGAATAAAACAATATAGAATAACATAATATGCAAAGAAAAATAACACGAAAATTCACAAATTCGGTATATTTAATATATATATAAGCATTTTGAAAATTACATTGTTGTCACATGTTAGAAAATCAATATTTTATGGGCCAGCCATTTGCTTTAATTACAGCTCTACATCTTTTTGGCATGGAATGCACCAATTTCAAAAGAAGATCTTTCGTGACAATATGGTTGAAGGAAAATATTAAAGCTTCAGTTAATTCACGCTTGTTTGAAGGTTTTTTCTTTTCTTTAAAATTTCATAACCAATTTTAAACCATAAGTTTTCTATCGGATTAAGGTCGGGAGACTGTCCTGGACAGTTCATTCTATTCACAGTATGGTCTTTCAACAATTTCTGGACTACCTTTGCACGATGACAAGGGGCGTTATCGTCCTGAAAAATCCATGACTGTTGCAAAAAAGATCTCTCGCAGTTGGTAGCAATTTATTTTGTAGTATTTCAATGTAATCCATGGCTTTCACTGTTCCGCTAATGATGTGAAGTCTTCCAACACCATGAGAAGACATGCAACCCCATACCATCACTTTTGTCGGGTACTTTACTGAGGGCTTCAGACACTTAGGGTGGAATTCCTCATGAGTGCGTTGTCTTACATAGGCACTACTTTGGTTGCCAGAAATACAAAACTGACTCTCGTCACTAAATATTACCTTTTCCCAGTCTTTAATATTCCGTAATGAATGTTTCCTTGCCCACGTCAAGCGCCTCTTGCGTTGAAATTCAGTCAGTAATGGTTTTGGGCGCGCTTTACAGCTTCGTAACCCAATTTCCAGCAGTCTTCCTCTACCAGTTCTTGGGCACACACTCACATTTGATGTCAAAGTCCATTGTTTCAAAATTTGTGAAAATTAAGCTTTCTGTTTGAAAGTGAAATTCTGTGCAATAACCTGTCTTCATGTAAAGATGTTTTTCTTATTCGTCCTGATCGCCTCCTGTCCGCAATAAAATATGTTTCTAAAATCTTTTCAAAGTTCTCACAACAGTAAAAAAGCCACATGGTACTTTAGCAGCAATTTGGCGCATAGAATAACCTTCTTCCTTCAAATGTATTATTTTGTACCTTTTATTCTCAGGCAGATATGAAAATTTAGCCATAATTCCAATATTTTCCACAAACGCACTTCAAATTGCTTTCTATACACTATTTTCCACAAGCACACAACTGCATTCAATACAATAAACCACATTTCACCTTTTTCTTTCAACCCTTTATCGCTACTGCTCTCTGATTGGTTCAAATAACGGAGCATTTCATTGGTGGAAAGCGCACTCACTCATTCTTACAGTGACCTTGTGCTTTCTTGTCAAGGTTTTTTTCAACATATCCATGAAACTATTTACTTTAGATGAAATTTACACACAGATTTGAAATCAGCATGAAATAATACATTAAAATCAATAACAATATTTAAGATAGTGTGATAATTTCATAACGAAAGATGAAGTCAAACACAAAAATTACGCAAAAAATGAGTGTGTTCAGGGTTTTTTGCCTCCACTGTATGTATATATACATTTATTATGTATATATATATAAAGAAACACTTATTATATATATATACATATATATATAAAGAAACATTTATTATATATATATACATATATATATAAAGAAACATTTATTATATATATACATATATATATATATATATATATATATAAAGAAACATTTATTATATATACATATATATATATATATATATAAAAGAAACATTTATTATATATATACATATATATATATATATATATATATAAAGAAACATTTATTATATATATATATATATAAAGAAACATTTATTATATATATATATAAAGAAACATTTATTATATATATATATATATATATATATATATATATATATATATATATATATATATATATATATATATATATATGGGAGACAACAAGGGGTCCAATACGTTTCTCTTATGGTTTATTTAACATTAAACAAAAATTAATTAAAAAGGTAGATAAGTTTTTACAGATAAGTTTGACGATGATATTCAGAAGGTAACGCCTGCTCGCGCACCTCTCGCGTTCTCTTTTCTCTCTAATGTCCAAGAGTTTTTGTTTCTCTTCCACTAATTCACAAGTTTCAGTTTCAATTCATTGCGCCTGCGCGCGAAGACTGCGTTGCTTTTGGCTGCATGCCATAACGGCCATTCTGACCGTACGCTGTCCGCAGCGGTACTTCCATGGAGACCAGAGGAGAATCTGAAACATAAAAAAAAAAAAAAAAAAAACGGAACAGACAAGGACTATACGACAAATATATAGAGATTAAACATATCATAATTTTTCTGAACTAGACAGTTTCTCCATCATGTGAAGGCACCTCTTCGACATCCGGAAGGTTCCACAGGAAAACATTGTTTTTCACAGGCATAAGAACGTCTTTTTCAACAAGTTGATCTTTGGTTGAACGCATCGATATTTTCCTCTGTAGAGTTCTGGACGTCTGTTCAAAACGATTTCTCTTCTTCCTTCGTTTCCACTGCCAAGGCTCAAAGATCCTTCGGAGCAACACAAACCGATGATGTTCACTCTTCATAGGTAAAGGGTTAGGTGAGCGGGAGATAAATTCCACGGAACTCGTTTTCATGGCACCATTGGCTTTCTTACACAATACTATATCAGAACATTTTTCTCTTACAATACTCAATTTTAACTTAGTAATCTTAATTTTATTACATTTATAATCCTTAGTTAGAGAACTCGAATCATTTCTAGTATTAAAGTTTTTAACATGTGATAAATCATAACTAGAGTTTTCTTTCACATTTGAAACAGAAACATTTGGAAAAGAAACACCACAATCTGCACTTAAAGAGGATCCACTTTCACTCAATAAAACATCGCTCTTTGCGTGGCCTAGTTTCTCTATTTCAGAATATACACTGGGATGTATAATAAATTCTTCGGTCAAGGTCGGTGATATTGCCGTTCTCACACTTAAGCTAGGAGAGTGTTGATTAAGAGAAATATTTATGGGTTTAACTTCTACCATACGCTGTCCGCCAAAACATGAACTTAATGTTATGATCTCTTCGGAAGGTGTTTGCACTCTAATTAGTGAGGAATTTAAAACTGGGATCTGGCAACCTGAATCAATCAATGCTGTTACGGGCTGATTTTCCACAAAAATGTTTACGTATTGAAGATTTGCGCATTCTTCGCTATTTTGTTTTTCGCTCTCTCTTTTCAAAGTATTCACGATTATTCTATTATGGATGTGGTCATTAGATTCTTTAGGTTTAAAACGCTTCTCACAGTCTCTTGCGCAATGAGATGAATCACCGCATATATAGCAATTTTTATTTTCTCTTTCATGATATTGGGGACAGTTCTCTTTAATCTTTGGTTTAAAGTTTTGTGATTTATTTTTAAAGGGGTCTTGGGTATATCCATAAGTAATAGGAATTTCTTTATGTGATCCGCTTCTAGATGAAATATAAATATCACACTCTTTAGCTAAATCAATGGGTCTAAACCAATCTTCTGCTTCTCGAATGCCAATATGAGTTGCAGTTTCCTTATTTAAAGTTTCAAATAATTTATCAGAAATTATAAGATCACATAGAGATTCAAAGGAATTAACTTTTCTTAACGAACAATAATATTGAAGTTTGCCGTCAATCTTGCAGCAAATTGGATGTATGTCTCGCCTGATGATTTTACAGCATTTTTAAAAGAGTTTAAACACTCGCGAGGGGTTAATTGGAATTCTCTGAGTACAATAGATTTTAGTTTTTCATAGTCATTTAATTCCTCTTCTTTAATATACAGTAAGACGTTATGAGCTCTTTCGCCCAGAAGATTTATTAAAATTTCAGATTTATATTCGTCATTTATTTTCTTGGTTAAAAATGCGCGTTCTAATGATTGGAAGAACAGATTAAAATTTTCAGATCTGGTGGGAACAGGAAGAGATAAAGTTTTTATACTTTTTATCATATTTTCTATGTTAGTTTCGAACTGTTTTTCTTCGACTTTAGCTGCAGGATTTAAACTTAATGCTTTATTTTTAGCCAATTGAAGTTCGATTTCTTTTTCTAGTTTTTGCTAACTGAAGTTTCGCGAGCTCAATTTTTTGTTCTGAAGTTACCTCTCTTTCGTTTTGCGATACTCTCTCATCTATACAGTTTTGAATTAAAGTTTTAACGAAATCTGGATCACTTTCAAATGTACTACTGTTCTCAATTTTAGTCTTTAGTTTAACTATAGTGTCAGTACTCTCTACAGTACCGTCTAGCTCCTCAACAACTCTTATGAGATCCTCTTTAAGAGCGTTTTTATACATTTTAGAAAAATTTAGAAAGATCCTACCTTTTTTTTTTTTTCTGGCTCCCTTGTTGCTCGCACGTACGATGTATCCAATAAAAACGTTGATTCCACTGATTTCACCTCTTCGCAGGTTATATCGTTAGATGAAAAATAGTTCTTGAAATTGTTCGAATTGTCACCTCTTCGCAGGTGTTTGTGAGTGGTTCCAACCTCTACACAGGCGGAATTTTCGTCGATGGGTTTTCCAACCTCTACACAGGCGGAATATTTGTCGATGGTTCGTTGAAAAATACACCTCTACACAGGTTATTTTGTTATTTGTTCCGACCTCTACACAGGCGGAATATTTGTCGATGGTTCGTTGAAAAATACACCTCTACACAGGTTATTTTGTTATTTGTTCCGACCTCTACACAGGCGGAATGAAGTTGAAAAATTCAACCTCTACACAGGTTGAACGAAGTTTCCGAAAAATGGCGGAGCGTCTCCTTCACGGACGCTGTTGTTCATTGTCCAGACTTTGGTTCAAAATCGAAATTTTATCGATCCCGGCCGAGCCCCCATAATTTGTGGGAGACAACAAGGGGTCCAATACGTTTCTCTTATGGTTTATTTAACATTAAACAAAAAATTAATTAAAAAGGTAGATAAGTTTTTACAGATAAGTTTGACGATGATATTCAGAAGGTAACGCCTGCTCGCGCACCTCTCGCGTTCTCTTTTCTCTCTAATGTCCAAGAGTTTTTGTTTCTCTTCCACTAATTCACAAGTTTCAGTTTCAATTCATTGCGCCTGCGCGCGAAGACTGCGTTGCTTTTGGCTGCATGCCATATATATATATAAAGAAACATTTATTATATATATATATATAAAGAAACATTTATTATATATATATATATATATATATATATATATATATAAAGAAACATTTATTATATATATATATATATATATATATATATATATATATATAAAGAAACATTTATTATATATATATATATATATAAAAGAAACATTTATTATATATATATATATATATAAAGAAACATTTATTATTATTATATATATATATATATATAAGGAAAACATTTATTATATATATATATATAAAGAAACATTTATTATATAAATATATATAAAGAAACATTTATTATATATATACTAGAGCTGTACCCTGCCACGCGTTGCTGTGGCTCAGTCTTGTTAAGCAGAAAGGACATATTTTCAGTATGTTAAACAATTTACATTGCAGGTATGATCTTTTATAAAAAAATGTATAAATATATATACGAAAAGCTTTCCTAGACTGATATTTATAATTTGTTAACCAAATGCTTGAAATTATTTCAGCTTATTTTTGTCCTTATGTCATGTTATGAACCTAAATTTATTTACATTGTCTTAAAAGTGGAGACCTCAAGTTTGAAGATAAATTTTAAATGGCTCTACTCTGGATTCCTTGAGGGATTTGGGTTAGTTTTACAATGCTTATGGATATTTTTATTAAATCAGAGGTGTGTATACAAATGCACATTTTACCCAAACAATGTCACTTGGAAACGAACTGTATTTCCTGATGTTATATAGGAAATGTTTTGATTCCACAGTATATCTAGCAAGCAAAATTTGTAATAGCTCTGTTGTTCTCCGAGTTGAGGCAGTTTAATTTTTTCAGTGGTACAAAACCTTCCTTTGGTTTCTCCCTTAAATTCCAGAACATTGCAATAAGGATACACTTCCATCATTGTGCAAATGAGAACATGCTGCCTGAACCTAGAATCTTCCACTGGGTTGTAACGGAATGCAAGGTGACTGTTATTGTGTGATTGCTCACCACAAAGTAATGTTTGACGCAGATGTGCTGTGTTTCTGGTTAACATCTTTCTGATGTTGTAAAACACAAATGATGTGCTCGCAAATGTGCATCCTCAAGTCTGGCTGCATGTTGCTCTGCTGCTCCCTCAGCCTGTGTTTGTGACATTCTTTGTCTGCTTTTCTTGTTTACTGATATCCATTCTTTCTCAGTTTGATGTGCAATTACACTCATTGTAGTACTTTTGCCTTGCAAGTATGACAACCTAAGTTTGATTTCCTGCAGGGCATTATTTTTATCTATTGAAGCCAATTGACTGCTTTAAAAAGAAAAAAAATTCAAACAAAGCATATAAAATTTCTTAAAAACTTAAAACTACACTTAAAAAGAAAAGAAAATTAAAACAAAAACATATAAAATTTCAAAATATTAAAAAAAAGAAAAATCAGGAACAAAAAGAAAAATGCTGATGAAATATTTAACTTTAAACGTGCATCAATTGACACAGCTGAAATCCAACGCAATGAGAGGCTGAAGGTATTTTTAATTGAATACACCAGGAAAATTCTAATATAAACATGGATTTTTCAGCAGAAAACTACGACAAAGTGTTGATAATGATGGAGTATCTTTGTAATTCACAATTCGATTAGTATTAGCAATTGTTATCAACAAAGTTAAGGGCCTATCTTTAAAACAGAGTGGCTTATATCTAGACACAGACAGCTTTTCACATGGACAATTATTTGTTATCTGTATACCTAAATATTAGCATCACCGCAGCCAAATTACCGCCATGCAAATCACAACATTTTCCCTCCATTTCTTTTTTCATAAAAAAAATGTTAGAATCTTTATTGTTTAAATATTAAGGTACGCGATACACATGACACCAATTTTGTTACAGTGATGCTAATAAATAATTACTGATGTATGTTACAGAGCAGCAGTCACCAATTGGTGATACGTGAAAAATTTTGGATGATAGGCAAAAAAATTGGGAAATTATGTTAACTTTTATGAAGATTCAGTTTAAAAAAAGATGAACAACAAAATAACATATTACGGAACACGAATTATTCTTTACTAAAAGCTTTTAGTTACCGAAATAACTAAACAAAAAAAAAAAAAAAATTCCTGAGGTTAGTGATTTTTTGTAACTTCAACCAATTTTTGGAAAATTGTAGGCAAAGCACTTCAGTCTGTTGATTGCTGCTTTTCATGAAGCTTATTTTCAGGGCATAGAAGATTAAATAAAGACGTAAATATAGCTATAGTGCTCTACCACATAGTGGTCAATCCTATTAGTGAAACGCTAATTATAAAGTTATACATTAAGTGATTCATGAAGTGTTGAAAAATGGCAACTGCTCCTCTATAGTAGGCACAGCAGACAATTTCTGTATACATACAGACAATGAAGCAACACAAAATGTCTACTCATAAGCATTGTAAGATTAACCCTTTCACCTCAAGAAGAGTCATTTTAAATTTGTTTTCAAACTTGGCACCTCTTCTATGGAGACAATGCAAATAATTTTAGATATACCTATATATACCTATATATATATATACATTTATTATCTATATATATATAAATGTTGTGTTGGTTTGTGTATGCTCGCATAACTCAAAAAGTTCTGCATGGATTACTCTGGAATATTGCACAACGTTGCATTTGACTGCGGTTAGTATCTTATGTACTTATTATTTCGAAGTTCTCTCTAAATTTTTTAAAATTTAATTTTTAAGTGATTTTTTGGTGTTATGACGTCATACGATGTCACGATTCGCTCTGAATGCGAAAATTTAAACTTTACGCTTAGATTTTTCCAAATTATTGTATAACTCTTCCATGGTTATGTTTATGCGTAGTCATATTTATCTATTTATTGTCCTTTGATACGCAATTGGGATTACTACTTTTCGAATAAATCATTTTTTAAAAATTATTCTTTCAAGAACTCAAATTTTGTTTTGTAGGTTTGGCAACAGTCAGATAGCATTATCGCGGGATGTTTACATCTTTCATTAAATTCTACATCGTATTTTTTCTGTAATTTTAAGCTAAATTTATTTCTCTTTATTAAGCGAAAATGAAACTAACATAATTCACTTCTGTGTACGCTACTTATTTTTCTACAAAATAGTTTCCGTCAACCATTTACCTGAAATAAACAGACGTAGCCAAATGCCGCGATATAACACACATTCAATGTTTGGAAACAATATTTTTTTCCCACTTGGAGATATTTTAATTTGACGAAATTAATTGACGGAGTTTTTAATAAGAATGTTTTTTTCTTTTTTAGACAACTTTTCAAACTTCCTTTGATTCTTACACATTATCGCAACAATCGCAAACTTTAATGATAACTCGCAAAGTTGGCCATTCCATTTTCGCAGATGTTGTACGCGCGGAATTGGCAATCGTGCTTCGTTTTATGCAATATCGCTAATAGGTTGCGATAATACGTAAGTACCTTTCATTTGATGTTAGTATTGAAATACAAATGTTAAAACTAATATTTTCTGATTTTGAGTCATCAAAATATTGCACCTTATTTTGTTTTTCATTGCTTTATAAGATTATAACCTTCTTAAACAGATTCCATTAGTAATTTGTTAAAAAAAATACTTGAAGTTATGGTTTGCTTTTGTCAGGGACGAAGAGCTACCGCTGTATCAATGATGCAGGAGCCCCAACGAATGTTATTACAATTCCACTTACATGGTGCTCATATCTGAAAAAGGGCCACAAAGGAATTCGGATACAAGGCCCACTCAGAGCTGTTTTTTAATTTCATATGTTTTTGTTATTCCTTCACTTTAACTGCAGTCAATCGGCTTGAGTACAAAAAATTGTATTGCAGAAAGGTCATCATACTGGCCAAGCAAACGCAGTGCGAGGGATAAATCCTGATCAAATTAGAGTAAGCATCAATGAATGAGCAAAACAGACAGAGGGCTCAAATCCATGTTGAGGAAGCAGTTGTTCATAAGATAGTAATTATTTTTTTCCAATTATACTTTTGCGTTGATAAAGATATTTCAGCTCTTTTTATGTCAATTACTGTTAGTATTGTATATCATTTTTCAATTTATTTTTAAACGCAGGATATTTACTTTGGATAATTTTTATATATACAATACTAAATTTAATTCTGTACACTGTATTTGTTTAGCGAGTAGCATACCGATTAAAATCTTCCACCTACCGTAAAACCTGGCATATAACACGCATTTTGAACACGAAAAATAAGATCGAAATTTACGGGTGTGAGTTATACGCCGGGTATAAAAATGAGGGCTTTAAAATTAAAAAATAAATGAGCTTAAAAAAGGTAAACTTCTAAATATTTCGAAAAATACTATTTATTTAAAAGACATGACATTCTTATTGAACTTAAAAGGTGGTAGTTCTAAAAGTATACTATTTTTGCAATTGCTTAGATAAACACCTTGAATAAATCGCTACTAAACATAACAGCATTGCATTTCTACATTTCAGGTTTCTTCATAAAAAAGGGGTACACGTTATATAGCGAATATACCTAAAATTTAAAAATTGCTGCTCGAAAGTATGGGTGTGCGTTATATGCCGGACTTTATGGTATTTTATCTTTCTCCAATGAATCTAAATTAAATTAATATATAATTTTTTATGGTACTTATATTTTTTCTTTAGTCGGCCATTTACATAAAATCAAAAGACATCGCCAAATACTGCAATATGCATGCAGTAAGGGAAGAACATTCTATGCCTGTTTGTGCACAATAATAATACTTTTTTGCACTTGGTAGTGAATTTTTCCACGAAATAGTAATTGTATTTTTTAATAGTTGGGGCAATAAAATTAGACTCACAAAATATCTATTTTGTGCGATTTCAAAATTTTATTAGGTGTTACTGTGAAATATAAATGGAAAAATTAAGATTTTCTGATGTATATTTTGTGTTTGTTTTGATATTTATGTATTATCGTAACCATATTGGCAACATTAGCACTTAATTGCCAATTCACCGTGTATGATGCGAACAAAATCGCGGTTGATATAGTTGCAACAGTACCCAAGTACCTTTGCTTGCAACTTTTTTTGGTGATTTTATGAAAATGATAATTTGTTAATAATAATTGGTTTTTGATAGCTTTTTATCATTTAATTTTGTTATAGCTTGCTGTGCCCAATCATGTTTTCCTGTGGCCCAATCTGGTTAAAAAAAAGAAAAGAGAAAGCACACATTTCTAATATCTTTAACCACTTGCACTTGAGGTATTTGTTTTTATAAAAAAATGTGGAAATATACATTGACAAAACATTTCTAAACAGATTTCGATTGTAATTTGTTAACAGAATACTTCCAAGTTATTATGGGTTTTTTTTTGTCATGTTATGAATCTAAAATTATTTGCATTGTCTCCATAGAAGAGGTGCCAAGTTTGAAAACAAATTTAAAATGACTCTTCTTGAGGTGAAAGGGTTAATCTTACAATGCTTATGAGTAGACATTTTGTGTTGCTTCATTGTCTGTATGTATACAGAAATTGTCTGCTGTGCCTACTTTAGAGGAGTAGTTGCCGTTTTTCAACACTTCATGAATCACTTAATGTATAACTTTATAATTAGCGTTTCACTAATAGGATTGACCTCTATGTGGTAGAGCACTATAGCTATATTTTTACGTCTTTTATTAATCTTCTATGCCCTGAAAATATGCTTCATGAAAAGCAGCAATCAACAGACTGAAGTGCTTTGCCTACAATTTTCCAAAAATTGGTTGAGGTTACCAAAAATCGCTAACCTCAGGAATTTTGTTTTATTTGTTTAGTTATTTCGGTAACTAAAAGCTTTTAGTAAAGAATAATTCGTGTTCCGTAATATGTTATTTTGTTGTTCATCTTTTTTTAAACTGAATCTTCATAAAAGTTTAAATAATTTCCCAATTTTTCTGCTTACCATGATGCTAATATTTAAGTATACAGATAAAAAATAATTGTCCATGTAAAAGCTGACTGTGTCTAGATATAAGCCACTCTGTTTTAAAGATAGGCCCTTAACTTTCTAAATAACAATTGCTAATGCTAATCGAATTGTGAATTGCAAAGATACTCCATCATTATCAACACTTTGTCGTAGTTTTCTGCTGCAAAATCCATGTTTATATTGGAATTTTCCTGGTGTATTCAATTAAAAATACCTTCAGCCTCTCATTGCGTTGGATTTCAGCTGTGTCAATTGATGCACGTTTAAAGTTAAATATTTCATCAGCATTTTTCTTTTTGTTCCTGATTTTTCTTTTTTTTTTTTTTTAATGTTTTGAAATTTTATATGTTTTTGTTTTTTAATTTTCTTTTCTTTTTAAGTGTAGTTTTTAAGTTTTTAAGAAATTTTATATGCTTTGTTTGAATTTTTTTTTTTTTAAAGCAGTCAATTGGCTTCAATAGATAAAAATAATGCCCTGCAGGAAATCAAACTTAGGTTGTCATACTTGCAAGGCAAAAGTACTACAATGAGTGTAATTGCACATCAAACTGAGAAAGAATGGATATCAGTAAACAAGAAAAGCAGACAAAGAATGTCACAAACACAGGCTGAGGGAGCAGCAGAGCAACATGCAGCCAGACTTGAGGATGCACATTTGCGAGCACATCATTTGTGTTTTACAACATCAGAAAGATGTTAACCAGAAACACAGCACATCTGCGTCAAACATTACTTTGTGGTGAGCAATCACACAATAACAGTCACCTTACATTCCATTACAACCCAGTGGAAGATTCTAGGTTCAGGCAGCATGTTCTCATTTGCACAATGATGGAAGTGTATCCTTATTGCAATGTTCTGGAATTTAAGGGAGAAACCAAAGGAAGGTTTTGTACCACTGAAAAAATTAAACTGCCTCAACTCGGAGAACAACAGAGCTATTACAAATTTTGCTTGCTAGATATACTGTGGAATCAAAACATTTTCCTATATAACATCAGGAAATACAGTTCGTTTCAAAGTGACATTGTTTGGGTAAAATGTGCATTTGTATACACACCTCTGATTTAATAAAAATATCCATAAGCATTGTAAAACTAACCCAAATCCCTCAAGGAATCCAGAGTAGAGCCATTTAAAATTTATCTTCAAACTTGAGGTCTCCACTTTTAAGACAATGTAAATAAATTTAGGTTCATAACATGACATAAGGACAAAAATAAGCTGTAATAATTTCAAGCATTTGGTTAACAAATTATAAATATCAGTCTAGGAAAGTTTTTCGTATATATATTTATACATTTTTTTATAAAAGATCATACCTGCAATGTAAATTATTTAACATACTGAAAATATGTCCTTTCTGCTTAACAAGACTGAGCTACAGCAACGCGTGGCAGGGTACAGCTAGTTTGAGATAAAAAATATAAAAACAGCACTTACTTTCTTACTGCTGATCTTTTCCGAGCGGAAGGGTCAAAGCAACAGCAGATTTTAAAAAAAGTCTTAAAGATCTCATCGCTAAGCGAATGATCGTGTGAACGCCGCCATATTTATTTTGCGAGGTATTGGTCGAACATATACATTCGGCGTGGCTGGCACAATTTCGAAGAAAGCGTTTTATTGCTGACCGTGTTACATCATGCTGATCATTACATTTAGGACATTCATAACTCGAAACAATTAATCCTTCCTTCATACACCATTCAATCAATTCTTTCTTACCTTTCGCATTCAACAAAGTAAAAAATTCTAAAGTAGATTCCCTCACACACGCAACCAGGCCGGAGACCAACAACAAAATGAAATTCTTAATGCGCGCCCACAAAATACGAAAATGCTAGAAATAGTTAGGGTTGTCGTATCTAGTGTTTAAAAAAGTAGGGTTACCAAGATGGCGCAATTATCGCCAACCATAGTAATTCGCGCCAAGAGTGTGGGCTCTTCTAGGAGTGAACCAAATAAGCTTCATGAAAAACAACAATCAACAAACTGAAGTGTTTTGCCTACAATTTTCCAAAATGGTTGAGGTTACCAAAAATCGCTAACCTCAGGAATTATGTTTTTTTGTTTAATTATTTTAGTAACTAAAAGCTTTTAGTAAAGAATAATTCGTGTTCCGTAATATGTTGTTTTGTTGTTCATCTTTTTTAAACTGAATCTTCATAAAAGTATAAATAATTTCCCAATTTTTCTGCATACCATCCAAAATTTTTCACGCATCACCAATTGGTGACCGCTGCTCTGTAACACACATCAGTAATTATGTATTAGCATCACTGTAACAAAATTGGTGCCATGTATATCGTACCTTAATATCTAAACAATAAAGTTTCTAACATTTTTTTTATGAAAAAAGAAATGGAGGGAAAATGTTGCGATTTGCATGGCGGTAATTTGGCTGTGGTGATGCTAATATTTAGGTATACAGATAACAAATAATTGTCCATGTGAAAAGCTGTCTGTGTCTAGATATAAGCCACTCTGTTTTAAAGATAGGCCCTTAACTTTGTTGATAACAATTGCTAATACTAATCGAATTGTGAATTGCAAAAATCTCCTATCATTATCAACACTTTGTCGTAGTTTTCTGCTGCAAAATCCGTGTTTATATTGGAATTTTCCTGGCATATTCGATTAAAATACCTTCAGCCTCTCATTGCGTTGAATTTCAGCTGTGTCAATTGATGCACTTTTAAAAGTTAAATATTTTATTAGCATTTTTTTTTTTTTCCTTTTCTTTTTTGTTTCTGGTTTTTCTTTTTTTTTTTTGCATGTTTTGAAATTTTATATGTTTTTTTTAATTTTCTTTTCTTTTCAAGTGTAATTTTAAGTTTTTCAAAAATTTTATATGCTTTGTTTGAATTTATTTTCTTTTTAAGTGCAATCAATTGGCTTCACTAGATAAAAATAATGCCTTGCTGGAAATCAAACTTAGGTTGTCATACTTGCAAGGCAAAAGTACTACAATGAGTGTAATTGCACATCAAATTGAGAAAGAATGGATATCAGTAAACAAGAAAAGCAGACAAAGAATGTCACAAACACAGGCTGAGGGAGCAGCAGAGCAACATGCAGCCAGACTTGAGGATGCACATTTGCGAGCACATCATTTGTGTTTTACAACATCAGAAAGATTTTAACCAGAAACAGCACATCTGCGTCAAACATGACTTTGTGGTGAGTAATCACACAGTAACAGTCAACTTGCATTCCGGTACAACCCAGTGGAAGATTCTAGGTTCAGGCAGCATGTTCTCTTTTACACAATGATGGCAGTGTATCCTTATTGCAATGTTTTTGGAATTTAAGGGAGAAACCAAAGGAATGTTTTGTACCACTAAAAAAATTAAACTGCCTCAGCTCAGAGAACAGAGCCATTACAAAATTTGCTTGTTAGATATACCGCGGAATCAAAACATTTCCTATATGACATCAGGAAATACAATTCATGTTTCCAAGTGACATTGTTTGGATAAATGTGCATTTGTGAATACACCTCTGATTTAATAAAAATATCCATAAGCATAGTAAAACTAGCCCAAGCATTTGGTTAACAAATTATAAATATCAGTTTAGGAAAGTTTTTCGTATATATATGTATACATTTTTTTTATAAAAGATCATACGTGCAATGCAAATTATTTAACATACTGAAAATATGTCCTTTCTGTTAAACAAGACTGAGCCACAGCAACGCGTGGCAGGGTACAGCTAGTATATATATATATATATATTACTTGTTTAAATATTATTTGCTATTTAACGGAATCTATTTAATCCATTCAATTTACAGATAAGACCTACTTTTTATCAGTTCTATGACGTTTGATATTAGGTATATTTGTAAAGTCGGGAGCTCTTATCGCAATAGACAGTAGATAACAAATACAAGATTGTAGTACTCTCTCTTTTCTTTCTGAATACTATTGATCCTTGTATTAAATCTAATCAAGTCTTTTAGGGCTATGAAAAAGTTTGATAATTAAATTAGAAAGTCAATATTTTACGAACTAAAAATAAATTGTTGCCTTAATCATTACACATCGTGGTAAAATATCTTCTAATTGCATTTTCAATAACCGGAACATCGAAAAGCAATTAGTCTGTTTGTTTGAATATAGATTTGTAAATTTAAACGTTTATCTGTTTCATTTTCTTTAAGAACGATACGATATGCACCCGCCTTTTCATTGTGATATTGTAAATATTCCCCAAGGAAAAACTGAAACTAATATTAACCAGTGTTTCTCAAACTTTCAATACTGGCGACCCAATTTTCAATCATAATTTTTGTCGCCTCCCCCGCTGTACAAAAATAATGTATTTACTGCAATAAAAATGCCCTTTGAGAGAGAGACGCTAAAGTTACAATACGGTCTTAATTATAAACCGTACAAATTAATACGATAAGTATATTAAATTTTGTATATGTAACTTTTAAGTAATATATATTTTAAAAAAATTACTTAAAATATATATTACTTACTTATTTTATTATGTTACTTTTTTTTTCTCTAATTTTTAAGTTGGAACAGATCCTAAAATGATATATGTAATTAAAGATTTATTTCCTTCTACATCCATTTCTTAAAGTACAAATGTCATTAGAAAAATTGTCTAGTCTATGTTGCTCGCTATCATATCCATCACATCTGGCATTATCGGGTACGTTTGCGTGAGTCTGGTCAACCTATCGGACGTCTGCGCAAAACATGTAAAAATGCTTTTCCTCGTACAGTTCCAGTCAGTTTTGGTCTACTCGATACTTCTATAGCTATCGAGTCTAGCTTGAATGTACATTTTTTAGTTTGCACGTTACTTGTAATTCACGGTAATTAAGTATTTATGGCAGTAGATTAAAACAAAATCATACATACATTTTTAAGTCGTAAGCAAACATTCGACGATAATAAAGGATCAACAAGTATACAGACGAGCATGGTTCCAAAAATGAAATCAAGGCAATATTCTCAAAAATACTTAAATTTTGGATTTACCACTACTGAAATAAATGATAGGGAAAAAGCCCCAGCTAGTAATGTGTTAAAACTTACAAATCTGAATAACAACATGTGAAAATTGTTTTTGAAACCATGTAAAATCATTTAGCCATGTTGGCAAATAATTTTAAAAAGTATTGTCTGGATGAGGACAACTTGGTAGTAATTTACGAGTGGATTAGGGATCTATTTCAAGACATTCCAGAAGGGCTCTTAACTTCCGAAGACGAAATTTTCATAGATTTCACAACCAGTGAAAAATTAAAAGGCAATTTTGTAATAAATCGCTCTTTGAATTTTGGGTAGAGATGGATAGGGAATTTTCTGCACTGAAAACAAAAGCACTTCGTATACTATTACCATTTTTAACATCCTACCTATGTTAAACCGGATTTTCTGCGGTGGCTGCTTTGAAGACAAAATATAGATCTCAGCTAAATATAGAAAAATAACTCAGAGTGTCAATTTCTGATATTAAACCTTCCTTTGAAAAACTTTGCTCTACAAGACAAGCCCATTGAAGTCCATAATAATTATTAAACTTGTTCTTAATTTAGTGTTAAGATATTATTTATAAAATACCTTCTTCTGTACTGATACATTAAACGTATACTGAGTGAAACACCGGCTCTTCGCACGAGTTAATTTTTTTTAAAAATAAAACATTATTCTTGATATAATAGCTGAACTGTAAGGAGAGTAAAACTGCTGCACGATATTGTATACAGAAATGTAAAAGAATTTTTTTAGATAAATGTTTTAATTGTAAATAACTGTTTAAAAGAGCTGTAATTTTAAACCTCACCGGATTAGCATTTAGAATTAATGTTAAATAACGAAAAAGAATATAAAATTCCGATGCAGAATAATTATGTTACTTTTTAATATTTAAAGTGAGAAGACTTCAAAATGTTTTAACCCGGGAGCAGACGCGCACTCGATACTAACGATAATGGTATTGCGAGGGGACTCAGTCACCCCAATCATTTGTTTATATGTAATTATTTTTACTGTACACGATACAATTCGGAATTCCAGTAAATGATTTAATTAAGAGAAAGTATTCTTACCGGATTTCAATGACTATTCAATTTTTCTTTGATGATTTGAGAAAAAATCCAATAAAACTGAACTAAAATTATTCAAAAGTGCAAGACCTTAATAAAGGACGCACATCAGAGACACTTTTCACTAATATTATAGAAATGTTATTAGCTGGCAAAGCTGTCATATTTTGTTCAAGTTATTGTAGTTTTAATGAACTTTCATGATCGAGTGAGTGAATATTAACGTCCCACTGTTCAGCTACACGAGGGCTTTTGGAGACGGATCTCGTAATTTTGAACCATGGTCAAGTGAAGAGGACGATACTTGAGCTGGCCTCTCTTTTAACTACCTCTCCTCTCCAACAAGAGAACGTTTGAGCTCTCGACAGATTTAACGTGCATCGCTGCCCTACACGGCGGGTCTTTAGTGGTACTGGGCTCGAACTCGTGACACCTTTGGTGATCAACAAATAGCAAGTTGAACTTTTCTTTCTTGTGTCTTTTTGACAAGGCGAACTGAACCTTGTGGTACACTTATGGCTTCATATTTTAAGTTGACGGAGTTCTTTAGGAAGCATTTGAAAATTTTCTTTTCGTTTCATGTTCATCGCGTTTCTTGATCATGAATAATATGCATTCTTTCAACTTCCTTCAATAGAGATAACAGATGTCCCGCGCCACCACTCCCGGGTTCAAAGTGTATTGAGAAAAAAATACGGATGATCTAAAAAGGATTATGATGTTTTTCACTATGCTTTATATATTTGTGAGATTACTCATAAAAATATAAATCTTGGTCAAATAATCCTTCAAATCAATCAATTCTTTTTCAAATATCATAAAACTCTTTATTGTTTACAATTTCCCTAAGCGAAAAACAAACACATAAAAGATGGGATGGAACTATGAGAAACGCAGATATAAGAACTTCATGTAATATCCCGACCATCAGACAAACTATCAGAAAAATTGCAATTAACTTCTTCAGTAACATAGATGGGCACGCGACAACCCAACTATCCAAGCCATCTCTACCTATCCAACTTATCCTTTCATTCGTAGACCAAGAGACATCTTGGTCGATCCTGATTTTAATTAATTGTATCCATTTTTTACTTAATTATTTCTCTATTTTCAAATTTTTTATTCAAATTTTCTATTCCAAATCCTTCCTCACTGCGATCCAACTCTGTTGAATCGCAGTTTGCTCTGATTGGCTACGGAAACGGAAACGGAAATTAGATTTAACGGGTGCCAGCGAAATGAATCGCTTATACCCAAATTCGCGGAGAGAAAGTATCAAGGAGGATAAATATCTGAATACACTCCCCCGCAGGGGGGCTCTGATTGGCTACCCAATCTAGCAATCTCTTATACCCCATTAACTGAACTCTTGGCTCGGTCAATAAAATTGCTTTCATTCATCCTACAGCCTATATTCCCACCTCCTGATGTGGCCGCGGTAGCCGAGTGGTATAGGTATCGGACTGTGGCTTGCTTTGTCACAGGTTCGAGCCCAGTACCACTAAAGACCCGCCGTGTAGGGCAGCGATGCACGTTAAATCTGTCGAGAGCTGAAACGTCCTCCCGTTGGTGTGGTGTGGTAGTTATGAGAGGGGGGTGCCAGCTCAGGTGTCGTCCACGTCACCTGACCATGGTTCAAAATTACGTGGTCCGTCGCCAAAAGCCCTCGTGTAGCTGAACAGTGCGGCGTTAATATTCAATCAATCAATCAAACCCACCTCCTGATATTTTTTCCCGCACTTTCTGATCTCGGTTCTTGCTGCAACCCGATTGGCCACCGTAACTCCGCCCACTTAATGGGCGCTTCGAAAAATGATTTTCTAGCTCTTAAAAGAGCTTTTTGGTTCCATATTATTTAACTTTTAATTGTTTTCACCCATCAAATTTTTATATATTCTAGACCTACTCAAATTAAATTTTCTCTTAACTTAATACTTTTCTAAAATGGGAAATGGTATAATTCTGTACAGTCATCTGAAATTCCAGGATAGGAGATTAGAGTCCGACGGGACTATGTGCTCCAACAATCACCCCAACGACAGAACTAACCATACCAATAAATTTGAAGGTCAATAAATGATCAGCAAACGTATTATGCAGCCTGGCTGAAAAATGAATCATGTCTTCCTTTTTTTTCTGCAACTAATGTACAGTATTTCAATAATAATTACAGTGATGAATTCTTTATCTTCTTAGAATTTTTCACAGGGTCTGGGTTTTGTTTTTTCTTTTAATGAGTAATATTTTATGTTAAAGCGTAAAAAAAAATCTCTCATTGAGGAAATACAGCAAATTAAACAAAATGTTTTGTTTTCTTTAATTTGGTTTTGGGCTCAAAAATAGCTATTTGATGACGGAAAAACGCCAGTTGATAAACATAAATTATATCAGTGTGGTTGTGTATTTTTTTTATTATGGAAGAAATTATTTTGTTTTACTTCTCTTTCCGGTTATTTTTTTTAAAAAAATCTTTTTAAATTTTCGATATGCTCGCTTTGAGAAACACTGACTTACACCCATTGAGTGCCCATAAACTCACAGAAATATCTTTCTTAAAAAGAGTCGAATGTATTTATTCATTACAAATCTATATTAACATGTTCTGTATTTTGCATAAGTATTTCTTCATATTTAATCAGTACTGATAAATATTTGAAAAGTTTACTTTTCTTTATTCTGGAACAT
Organism: Trichonephila clavipes; assembly: GCA_019973935.1. NCBI lineage: Eukaryota > Metazoa > Arthropoda > Arachnida > Araneae > Nephilidae > Trichonephila > Trichonephila clavipes. The sequence continues at coordinate 338,037 of BMAU01009049.1, read as the reverse complement.
TTTGTTTCTGTTCTGACATAGCAGTTTTTCATATAAACGTAAATCAGAAAAACATATTATACTGAGTATAATCCACAACATTCAATAGATTGGAGGAAAAGGTTCACCTTTCATTATATAAAACTTTAAATAGTAAACATTGTACTAATACTAATAAAAAGTGAAACAAATATTGTAAATATAAGAAAACATACTCATTTAAATGATTTAAATTTCATTTATGTACTAATCAATATTGCCAATCATTTTATGTTTCAAAATACCCGATTTCAAAAAAGAATAATAATTTTTTTTAATTATCTCAAAGTGTGGTGCGTCATGTAAACTTCGTTATCAACTAATTTCAGTGAACTGTCATTGGTTATTCTTTTCTTCATCAGAAGAATATCGGATTTCAAATAAGAATAATGATTTTTTTAATTATCTCAAAGTGCGGTGCGTTATGTAAACTTAATTATTAGTTGATAGTGATTTTCTTCTTTTCCCCATCATAATAAACTTCCAAAGAGAGGTTGAAAAATAGCATTGTGCTTCAACACTACATTTACGTCAAGTAGTATAAACTGTCAGTGATTGATCGTACTTAACAATTGTGTCATTAAATTTCCAAATTTATTTTTGAAATAAAGACTGGAGAAGAGGTTAAAAGGAAAGTTTAAAATTACTCATGAAATAAATTTTTAATTTAGATTTAAAGCTTTAAAAAATGCAGCAGTTGGATTCTGTTACAAAAGTGCTGTATTTCCTTTTATTCGTGTTTGGAATAAATCTTCAAGAATATCAAATAAGGCCATCAAAAAAAGTTGAAAAACCGCAGAGAATATCAAGGAAACAATTATCTCTCTGGACAACCACCATAATGATATTTCACCACTGTATGGTTATATTTTGTTCCTTATACGGAATTTATGAAGGTGAAACTTTGACATTTTATATCTCTGGTACACTAGACTTCATAATATTTCTCGTTGTTGTAGACGTGCTCTATAATAGAAGAAAAGTGTTGCAATTTCTCTTAAAAAATTTCCAACGATTTCCAACAGTAAAAGAAAAAAAACCTAAATGCTGCAAATGTACCACCATGCACTTATTACTACTATATACATTTGTTTTTGCTGTTGTGTATTTTCTGTACAGTATTTTCATCTTTGATCATAACAATAGCATTTTTATGGATTCAGGTAACTTCATGCTACACTATCTAGGAGTTTTTATGAAAATACTACACTGGGCAGTATACATTATTTTCAATTATATAGCGATGCCTGTTTTCACGTGTCTGTTTGCGCATGTGTGTTTGCTAATAGAGGAAAAATCTATGCTGGTAAAAAAAATCTTTGGATCATTTGCAGGAACAGAAAACCTTTCACGTTTCTCAAATTCAAAGGCAGAGAAGAATGTTTTGCTATCTCCAAAAACAGACTTCGGAAGCGAATGCCATTTTCACCGAAATTTGTTTTCTTTGGATATCGAAAAGTGTTCTTCGATGTTATTTCGATGCGTATGATCTCTTGAATGAGCCATGGAATGAAAATAATTGGAAGTATAATTGTTTAGTGTTATTGGAAGCTGTGTTCCATATTTCTTCTTTGCTAATAGTAACATTTTACGGTGGCCGTGTTTCAGAAGTAAAAACTAAAATTTTAGATTCCCTTATCCGACTAGGAATGGTAACCCAGTCAAGAGTTGAAGGAGACAATTATATTGAAGATATGCAATTCTTTATAACCATTGTGGGAAATTCTGATATGGCTATGACAATGTGGAATATTATGCCTTTAAGAAGGAGTATTGCTGTAAGTTTATTAAGTGTTATTGGATCATACTCTATCATTATATTTCAGTTGAGTTATGGAGGATAAAGGAGCCCATTGACCGAGTGGTAGGTTATCACGCTTCTCCGACACAGGTTCGGAAATTAAGTTTTGGACTAGGAAAGGCCTTTCATCCCTTTAGATGGATCGATAAATGAATACCAATCTTGCTTGGATAGAAAACTTTTCGAGTTTCTCTTCAGGCTGATCACATAATCGGAATATCTGCTCATGCACCTCAGCGCCAAGGCCTCAAAAACTCAGATGTACCCAGTTGGCCTTGGCTCTTTCAATAGGCTGCTGCAACACTCAGTTTAGTTTAATATGGAGGGCAATTGTAACCTTTTTTAAGAAATGAAAACCTGCTTGTCAGACATGAACTAAATAAGGACATGAGCAATTGTTTTGGAACTAAAATATACGAAACATTAAAAAAGACATATATTAACTAACCATTTATAAAGCCTGTTGTAAATGTACTTCCCGCAAACTTAATGCTTAAATGTCCGTTGGAAGCTCTTTTATCACTTATGATTTGTGCTGCTATAACTTCGGTCAGCACGACGATAGTTGGATTTTCCCAATCGCAAGTGCAAAGGACGACATGGATATTTCTGGAGCAGTAAGAAAACTATTCCAGATGACATGCGATTGATTGAAGTAAGTGACTATTTGCCAACTGGACAGAAAAAAGATAGAAGTTGCCGTTTATGCTCTACTAAAGCGCATGGGAATGTTTATTAAGCATACAATTGATCCCTTTTTTCTGATATTTCGTGGAAAGTAATAGGCAGAAAATCTAAAACTTTTGAATATAAAATGTATTTTATTTTTTTAATTCCTTTAATATAGTTTAGTACTTAAAAATTATTTTTTTTAATATGCGATGCAGTACAAAAAGAAAAGCAAATATCATAAGACTTCCTACCTTTTGATGCTCTCAGTGGCTGATGGGAAGCATACTTCCCGCAACAAAAAATATCGTATTTTAAGTAATAAGCCATATTAGTTTCTTTTTATAAAAATATATCTATATCCCAAAAATATTTTAATATAACAATTCTAGAAAAAATCGTTCTTACATAGGATTAAGAAAAATGAAGCCTATGTAATTGAATACATTACAATAATTGGCGATGCAATGTGCTTTCTATTTATTCTGAAACAGTAAAGTTGTTAGCAGTTCAGAGTATTTAAACCTGAATATAGAAGAAAATATATTAAAAATGCAACATGCTTGTTTGCTAGTAACATAAATTCTATAATATTAAGAGAATCAAAACTTTTAAATATCGGATAACTTAGAACCCCCCGAATTAAAAGGACAGAAAAAAGATCTATGATAAAAATAATTTTAACTGTGCTTAAACATTTTATTAGAACTGGGATCCGAAGCTACCAAAAGTCAACAGACAAAAGCATCGATGCCAGATTCATTTTCAGGAACATTAAAAAAATGGTATATTTGAGAGGTGAGGAACCTGCAGCCTCCGAGAGTTTCTAATGCGACCTACATAAAAGCTAGTATGCGTCTTAGTTAATATTTAATTACATAGATTGCAACAATTCGCAAATCGATAGAATTAAATAAAGAACGGCAGGAATGTATGTATGTTTCAATGCTTACTTGTGGGAGTAGCCAATCGTACATCTCAAAAAAATGTTAGAACTCCACCTTATGAAACACTACCAAACATGTTAAATGATCTTTATACAAAAAGTATTTTCTTACTATTCTACTTAGTAAGAATCAAGTGTTTTATTACAAGGTTCTATTGGTTGAGATAAACAATTATATACTAAAAAAAAGAGATTTGTGACATCATTTGTAAATCTGGTAATGCACTGGTAGCAGACTTGTCTCGTATTGCTAACAGCCATTAGGAAAATTTAGTTATTGTTTTACTTTTGTGGTTTTACTGGTGCAAAGTACTCATATTGTCCTTAAAGCAAGTATATATTTTCAAAGAGAAAAATTATTTACTATTCGTTTTTTCCCAGCTTGTGAAAATGTAAGAGAAGAAATTTAATGAAGAAAACGAAATATTTAATGTAGAGTGGAAGTTAGATTTTTTTTTTCTACTTTGCAATTCAGTTCTGACTACTTTGAAGAAAGCAAATGCAAATATACACAATTCAACTCATAAGGAACATAAATATTTCAATTTAGGAGGGGAACCTCTAAAATCTGCAAAAATTCAAAAATGAAAAGCATCATTAACGAGCATCTTTTAGTGCTTGTGTGAAGAAAAATACTTCTGCTGTTACTTACAAAATAGCATTTACTGAGATAAAGAGGCAAACCAATTAATGATGTACAAATGATTAAAGAATGTATATTGATCCAGAAAAAGTTACCAGGTATGAACAAATGCTTCTTTCAAGAAGAACTATAATATATAGACAGCACGAATTATCTGCAAATGTAACAGAGCAGCATTGAGCAATTATTTAAAATGAAGATATTTACTTTTCAGTTTTCTTTTAGATGAAAGCACTGATAAAACTGACTCGGTTCAAGTTTAGTATTATATTCTTGCGGTAATTAACGATTTTCAAGGTTACGAAGAACTTCTTGAGCTGGGTACACTAACTGGAACAAGTAGAGATGACATTTTCGAAAACTTTAGAGAAATATGTTATTGATTACAGTTAAATGTCAATAATTTAGTAATTGACTGTACTGATGGTGCACCTTCCACGAGGGGTAAAAACGAATGATTCACTGATTTATTAAAAAAATTAAAACTTAAGCTTGAAAAAACTTATACCATTTCACTATATTTTGCATCAGCAAAATATTTATACAAAACTCACCAATTTGCAAGACACTCTGGATAGAGTTATTGCGATTGTCAATTATATTCGCGTAAATGCAATGCGTCATTCGTGAATTTCGGGAGATTCAAACTTTAGACGAGTAAACGTACAGTGTTATACGCAGTTCAGTCACATTAAGGTTGTCACCTATCAAAAGCCAGAATAACTACCTTTCACAGAGAGGACTGCTGCGAGTCGTGCATTAATAGTGTTAATTAGGTTCCTGAAGGTGTCCACTGGGTTGCTGAATCATGCTGACTCCAGTTCCATGGACAGCTGTGCTTGTTTACGTGGGTGAGGATCCATGGAGCGAGCAACCCAATCAAGATGATCCCACAGATTCTCTATTGGGTTTAAGAGGTGAGTTTGCTGACCAAACCAGAACTCATCTGGGTGCTCTTCGAACCATGCACGTACACTGCCAACTGTATGACCGCATTGTCCTGTTGGTAGATGCCATCATCCTAAGGAAAAACAATGTGCATATAGGAGTGGACATGGTTTGCAACGACAGATGCGTACTTTTATTGATTCATAGGGATTTCCATAATTATTTGTGAACCCAAATAATGCCAGGAAAACATTCCCCAGACCATAATGCTCCCACCTTCATCTTTGGCCATTCCGGGAATGATTGCAGGGTGTTTGCTTTCAGAGGTTTCATGCAGTATACAGCAACGTCCATCTGTCCGATGGAGCCTAAAACATGATTCATTGGAAAATGCTATCTGTTGCCACTCAGTAGATGTCCAGGTGTTGTACTGCCGTAAAAATTACAGTCTTCGTTGCCGATGAACATCAGTCAGCATAGGTGCATGAATGAGACGTCTACTTTGGAGAACCAGATGCAGCAACAGTATTTTGGGAGACAATGTTGGTAGCCCCTTGTTTCATCTGGTGGTCAATTGCTCAACGTTAGCACGTCTATTCTACCAAACGTATCTCCACAGCAGTCGTTCATCTCTGTCATCTACGGCCCGTAGTGCACTACATTTGCCACGTCGCTGATTTTGGACAGTCCCCTTTTGACATGCATGGTGTACATTTACTATGGCGGCACGCGAATACTTCATAAACAGAACCGTTTCAGAAATGCTCTACCCTTGGCCCGAGAGCCACTGATCATGCTCTTTTAGACGTCGGATAAATCACTCCGTTTCTACATTGCTCCAATGATTGCAATGTTTTCTGAAGCCCTCACACACCCTCTATATGAGCTCAACTGCACTGTGCTGCCACGGGCCTTCTGTGATTGTTCAACGTCGATGTCGAAAGTACGTGGTGGTCACATCAATGTGACTGGATAGTGTAATCTACTGAGCTACTGTAAAGTTCATTCGCTATCAACAGAACAGGTTTTGATAAAAGTGTTAACTTCACGACGATAAATTTTAAACTCTTATCAAGAACAAGGAAAATTATGCAATTTATCGGATGAAAAATTTTGCAGAAACATTGAATTTTTATGTAATATCATGACAAAAACAAAATAATTTAAACTTCTGCCTGCAAGAAAAAACGAAGCATATATATAAAATATGGCAAAAGGTCAAAACTTTTCGAAAAAATTAACATTTTTCAAATCATTGCTCTCGTGTTCGGATGTATCTTCAGAACACTTGCTGGGGCTCACAAAAGTGTTGAATGAGAAAATAGTGAAAATAAAATATTGTCCTTTAATAGAAGAATGTAAATAAAGCTTTTCAGATTTTGAAGAGCGCACTCTTGCTATGAAACTGATATTTAAACACTAGCGTAGCTAGTTCTGAGTAGGCCCGTCATCGAAGATTCCTTGGTGGCCATCTTTTGGGCCTGTAACAGTTTACGCTTTTTTGCTTACACGTGTTGGGGCCCCTGAAGTTTGGGGGCTCTGTATCATTGAAACGTGGTAGGTACATCCATGTATTTGAACCACATTTAAGATATAGTTTCCCGGCTCTTACAGAACTACAAATGGAATTATTTGAGTTGGGGAAAGATAGTATGTTCTCAGAACCCTCTTTTAGGCGATAAAAAGGATTCAATAGAATTCTGGAATTATTCTGTAAAAGTCCATGCTTATATATATATATATATATATATATATATATATATACGAAAGCATACACCATTTACTTTCTTGTTTTGGAAGTACTGCTGAGAGTCAGTATTTTCTATCATAACAAAAATTAAAACCGTTTAAGAACGCAAATCCCAGTTGCTGATTTAGACTATCAATTAAAGGTTTCGCCTTACAAACCTTGATCCGAATATATTCAATTACTTTCAAGCAAGAAACAAATACACATATCCCACTAACTTAAATTTCCCATTGGATTTTAAATTATTTTAGGAATTGATGTTATTTCAATTTTGTTTATAATTTAATAATATTATTTTTCTAATGTATTTTTTATAAAGTTAAAATACTTTAAAAGTATTTCTGTTTCATTATTTTAACTTAAAGTGGCATTTAAGTACTTGTTTATTAAAATTTAAAAATCTGTTTGAATATATATGCGTGTGTGCTTGCATAAATAAAAATACCAGCAATGAAATATAAAAAATTACAGTAGTATTTATGAATTTAATAATTTTTATCAAAAGAAAAATAATGATAAATATTGATTAATGTTAAAACAATTTTTTACTCTTATGTGAATATAAAAGTATTTCATACAGAATGGTTCATAATTAGTGTGACCAAATTTAAAAGCATATAATTATTTACGGTAAATTTTAATCGCCTTATCACCAGTTTTATTTTAAAAATAAATCGTTTAAATTACCAGTCTTACTATTTTTATCAGTGGTTACTGATGAATTTCTAAAATTATACACGAATAATCATGAGGAATACCACTCACTTAAGGAAACCATCAAGCCAAATCTTAACAATTCCACGTAACATTACCAATTCTACGTAATTACAGCAAAAAATGACAGACCAATTAAGGTTGTAATCAAAGGTCTGCTCAAATCTACTCATGCTGACGAAATAAAATCGGATCTTGAAGAACAAGGTTTTGAACCTGAACGCGTCGTCTAATTAATTGGCAGAAAAACCAAAAAAACCCCTCCCAGTTTACGTGATATCACTCCCTATGAACATTACTAATCTCAAAATCTTCGACATCAAAAATCTCGGATACCTCAGTGTATCAGAGTGGAACCATATGAAGGTAGAGGTATTACTCAATGTTTTACCTGTAATAACTTCAATCATACCTCCGAAAACTGCTACATAACTCCACGTTGCTTAAAATGTGGCGAAGAACATATTACCAGAGACTGTCCCATCAAACCAAAACTTGAGCAATTATATTGCATCAACTGTCAAATTTACGGCCATATGGCAAACTGGCAAGGCTGTCCCTGCTACCCAAAGCCCCCTACTACACATAAAAACAAACACACCTTTACAAACATCTTCAACAGTATTGTACTACCCAACACTACAAACGCGCAAGTAACTAGCACGAAACAAAACACAAATAACTACAAAAATCAACGGCAGATGGCACCACACTACAACCAACATGCTGGGAATTCACGGCAAACTGGGGCCATAAATTTACCTCCTATCACCCCTGTCTCTATTCAAAATTATCCGCTGGATCAAAACAATGCTAGCATTCAGCAAACATTACAACTCATTTTAACTCATTACAACTCAACAAACATTGCACTTACGCAAGTATCCCAAGCCTTTAACGGGGCCACTGGGATCGGTCAAAATTTAAATCAAATATCAGCCGCTAAAGGCAACCCAAATCAGATGTATGGCCTAATAGAGGCAGCCTGTAACACCAATTATGTCTAGATCGTCACCCATTGGCCTCAGTTTGTGTTCTTGGAACGCAAACGGACTGTTGAAAAGAAGAATTAAACTCCGAATCTTCATAGAGAAGCACTCTCCTGATATTATCCTTATACAAGAAACTCACCTGAGACCTCCCCACTCTTTTAACATTGCAAAGTATCATTGTTACCGTAATGACAGAATAAAGGAGGACCACGCGGCGGGAGGCACCCTCATTTTAATCAAAAACAACATTAAACACTATCATCTCCCCCCTCCCACTGCAAGCCATTGAAGCTACAATTGTCATCATTAATTTACCAAACCACAATCCAATATCTATAGTTTCCTGCTACATTCCACCTAACTCCGATAGGAATATATTTACAATAGACCTAGAAAATCTTATACAAACAAGTAGGGACTGCATCATATTCGGAGATCTAAATGCAACGCACAGCGCATGGAACTGTACACACAACTCCACTAGAGGTAATAAACTTCTAGATTTTACAAATTTATTAAACTTAAATATTGCCTACCGAATTCTCCTACGAGATTTGGACACGGTACCGCAAACACCATTGGCATTGCTATCATTCGAAATTTTTATTATCCATTCGACATTTTCACAACACCCGACCTTTCTTCTGAACACAATCCAGTTTACCTTAACTTTAAAAACTCAAGACACCAATCAACTCTAAAAATCCCAGAGATATTTTTACGTGTTGGTCAGAATACACAATCAATTTAAATAAAAACCTATCGCTTTTTGATTATCATCCAAATAATATTCAAAATTCCACAGACATTGACAATAAAATCAAAAAATTCACAAGTACAATTCTCGCCACGCCTCCCGTCCAATAGGAAATCAGCACCGCAGCTATGCTCCGCCTCACATTCACCAGCTCATTTAACACAGAAACAGGCTTCGCAAACAATACCACAGAACTTTAAGTCCTGCACACAAGACAGAACTCTCTCAATCGCGCACAACAACTTGTTAAAAAAAAATACACTTAAACAATACTCCATCGACTCATGGAATCAACGCTTATCTGCACTCAACACACAAGATAACAGCCTCTGGCACACACAAAAACTTTTTAAAAACAAACGACAAGCTATCCTCCACTCGAATGCGACAGAGGACTGCCATCACAGACGCACAAAAAGCAAATCCACTCGCTGACACTCTTAAAGAAAATTTTACAGAAAACATTTACCAAAACAGAGACACGGACAATCATATTAACAACACTGTAAATACTTTCATCTCCACTAACCCTACTAACTACCTCGACCCCGTCCTACCGGACGAAATTATTACTTATATTAAAAATCTAGCTCTAAAAAAGCACCTGGTAAAGACGGTATTACTAATCGCATGATTAAAAACTTTCCTATCTCAAAGCCATATATATATATATATATATATATCAATTATTCTCATTAACAAAATTTTAAAATATAATTATTTCCCTTCTGTCTGGAAGGAAGCTGTAATTTTTCCGATTCTAAAACCTGGTAAAAATGCTAAATTTGCAGACTCATACCATCCCATTTCATTATTATCAACTTTAAGTAAAATTACCGAGTACATTATTCTTTCCAGACTCAAAACTTTCACTTCTACTAATAATATTATAAACCCTAATCAATACGGATTCACTAAAACCCTTTCCACAATTCACCCTCTCCTTAAACTCACCGAAACTAGCTCAGCAGGATTCGAGAAACATAGAACCACAGGGGCCGTTTTTCTCGATATCCAGAAAGCCTTTGATAGGGTCTGGATAAACGGCCTCACGTTCAAGCTTATCTCTTATAACTTCCCACCTTCACTCACTCAACTTATACACTCATATATCACTAACAGAACTTTTACAGTACGGGTTAAAGACACATATTCAGATTCCAAACACACATATGCTGGAGTGGTCCAAGGTAGTTTACTTGGACCAATTCTTTTTAATTTATACTTAAACGACATCCCATCATACTCACTCACAAATATTAATATGTACGCGGACGATACCGCAATCTCTGCATGCTTTCGAAATTCAAAAACCGTCACTCTCGCCCTCAACAAACACCTAGCTTTGCTAGAAAATTTTTTCGATAATTTGAAGATCAAAATTAATGTTGAAAAGTGAGCTGCGGTTGCTTTCACATACAAAAAAACACTACCACCACCACCCACAATGTACAATCAAATTATTCCATGGTCTCAGGAAACCAAATATCTTGGACTCCTTTTTGATAATAAACTCACCTAGAAGAAACACATCACTTACGCTCGCGATAAATTCCGGAAAGTAATGTTTAAAATATACCCCCTATTAAACCGGAATTCACACCTTGATTTAAATTGTAAAGCGCTTCTCTACACAGCCGTTCTACGTCCAATCCTCTCTTAAAGATGTCCTGTATGGGGTTATGCTGCTAAGACAAACTTTAATATCTTGGATGTTGCTCAAAATACTTTAATCAGAATGATCGTCGGTGCCTGTAGGTACACGAGAAACGACGAAATTCGCAATGCAATTAAAATTCCTTCATTTAAATCGCACATCCAAAAATTAGCTAAAAACTTCTTTAATTCTCTGAATAGTTCTGAAAATGTAAATATGCAAAACTTAGAAAACTACTTCAAGGATCAAGAGGAAACGACCCAGGAGTATACTCCTGGACTCGTATAATCCTCCCTAGCGCTTAATTTATTCTTAATCATCTATTTATATCACTCTTTTAATGTTTGTCGAGCATTATTTTTAATTCTCCTCTCACGGCCGAGCGCACTGAGCTCGCCGTACTTAAGTTAATACTGCAGCAACACCGGGAGCGGTCAATGCGACTACACCACTCACACCCCCAGCCATTTTTCCTGAGCCATTATCCTCACTTTTCAACAGCTAATAGGAAGACTCTCTCTTCCACTCAGATTCCTCACTGAAAACTAACCCGACTTGCATCAACTGTAACGCGAAAGGCCATATGGCCTCTTCGACCGAATGTCCCCTCTTCCCTAAACCCAGAAAGGGCAAAGGCCAACCCCAAAAAGATAACAAAAAACGCAACGAAACAACCCAAGCTAGCGCAGCAATAATTACCCCCCGGCTTGAGTTTTGCTCAAGCTGTTCAAGGCAAAAAACACCAACAGAGGGCAGCACGCGGAAATGACTCCTCGGCGTCCAATAATGATATAACTAATAAAGTTCAAGGCATTAATCTAGAAGCACTTAATGCTTCTACCGGACAGGAAGGAGAATTCTCCTTCCTCCAAGCCATTTTCGAAATGAAAAAGATATTTGACTCCTTTCCAAATTTAATTTCGGAGATGAAAAAATCTTCGCAGTGCTCAGATCCAACAGACAAACTCCATTGTCTGTTAAAGGGTATCTGTACCTCAATCTCCTCTCTAGATATCAATAATGAGTAATTCTTTTTTCGGTCTTACTATATTCTCCTGGAACGCAGACGGAGTGAGATCGCGTATTGTTGAGATGAGCGATTTCATTGATAAGCACGCCCCTGATTTATTACTCTTACAAGAAACACATCTGAGACCAGAGCATTCTTTTAGCATCCCTAACTTCATCTGTTACAGGAACGACAGGACCAACTCAGTCCGTGGCTGGGGAGGTACTGCGATCCTTATTAAAAGAAATATTTCCCATTTTCATGTCCCCACCCCTCCTCTCCTTACTGGAGTGGAAGCAACTCTCGTTGCGCTCACCCCAACTGATCAAGAACCTTTCATGGTTGCTTCTTTTTACGCCCCACCAAACCCCAATTATAGAAACCTGAGTGCCGACCTCGACACCCTATTCAAAATTTTTAACACTTCCATTGTGGCCAGCGATTACAACGCTAAACATACCTCTTGGGGCTGCGCTAGCAGTGACCCAAGAGGCAACTATCTTTTAAGATACATCACTAATAATAAACTTGATTTAATTGCTCCCCCTACCCCAACCCGCTATGGATTTAATTCGGCTTCCACTATTGACTACGCCCTGATTAAAAATTTAAACTGGCCCTGCACTGCAGATTCCCTTGCGGAACTCAGTTCGGATCACAATCCCATCAGATTTTATTTTCCACGTACCCCTAAATTTGAAATTCCCCCGACTCAATTAAATACTACTTGGAGTATTTTTACTAAAATTCTGACAAACCCCGAAAATTTCAATCTTCCAAAAGCTAACTCCACCCAAGAGATTGACTCCCAAGTAAGCAAGTGGCCGCGGTAGCCGAGTGGTATAGGTATCGGACCGTGGCTTGCTTTGTCACGGGTTCGAGCCCAGTACCACTAAAGACCCGCCGTGTAGGGCAGCGATGCACGTTAAATCTGTCGAGAGCTGAAACGTCCTCCCGTTGGTGTGGTGTGGTAGTTAGAAGAGGGGGGTGCCAGCTCAGGTGTCGTCCACGTCACTTGACCATGGTTCAAAATTACGTGGTCCGTCGCCAAAAGCCCTCGTGTAGCTGAACAGTGCGACGTTAATATTCAATCAATCAAACCCAAGTAAGCAATCTCACCACTGAAATTTTAAATGCGCACGCTAGTGCCTCTAGACCCTTCTACCATTCGGAACAACCGTATGTCCAGGGCGAGCTAAAAGGACTTATCAAAGAACGCAATAAAGCCAGGAAAACCTGGCAACAATCAAGACACCCACAACACAAAACAGAACTCAACAGATTACAAAACATCATTAAAAGAAAAATTTACCACTACAGACAACAAGCATGGGAGGATAACCTTCTTACCCTGAATGCCGAAGACAACTCCCTTTGGGGAATTGCAAAAGCGTTCAGGAAGAAAACCTCCCCGATCTCCGCCCTTAATGGCCCTTCCGGTATTGCTCTCAGCGATACAAATAAAACTGAAGTAATTGCTCATTCGCTAGAGAGTCAATTTCAACTTAATGACATTCACAACCCACACAAAGACGAGGTCATCACCAGTGTTGTGTGTGTGTGTGTGTGTTGATGCATATCTAGACTCTAATAATAATGATATAATCCCTCCCACTCTCCCATCTGAAATAATTCAGATCATTAAAAAGATTAAAGTCAAAAAATGCCCCGGGAGAGATGGGATAACAAATAAAATGATTAAAAAGCTTCCTAAACTAACTATTTTCAAGATTACTAACATTGTAAATAATATTCTAACTCTCTCTCTCAGATACTTCCCTAAATCATGGAAGACAGCGGTCGTCGTACCGATTTTAAAACCTGGTAAGAATTCGGCCTTGGCCGAATCCTACAGACCTATCAGCCTACTTCCTGTCCTTAGTAAACTGGCTGAAAAAGTTATTTTAGCCAGATTCAACGACTATCTTGAAAGAGAAAATATTCTGATTCCGGAGCAGCACGGGTTCCGCCCTCGTCTCTCCACTTCCCACCAACTTCTCAGAGTCGTTGAATTTATTAAGGAAGGAAACAACAAAGACGAATGCACGGCCGCGGTCTTCCTTGATATTCAAAAAGCTTTTGATAGAGTATGGCATACAGGCCTACTCTTCAAACTAATTACCTACAAAATTCCGCCCCCTCTCATTTTCCTAATCAACTCTTATATTTCTGATCGTTCTTTTAGTGTCAAAATAAATCGAACATATTCTCAACTTAAAAAGATTAGCGCAGGAGTGGCCCAAGGGTCCATCCTCGCCCCCACCCTTTTCAATCTCTACGTTAATGATATTATTAAAAATACTAACACTCAACTCTGTCTATATGCAGATGATACAGCCATACTCAGCAGACACAGAAACCTCAACACTCTTGTTGAAAACATTAACGAACACTTAGCTCACCTGGAGATCTGGTTCTCCGTGTGGAAGATAGCACTAAACTCGTCAAAAACGGAAGCGGTTTTCTTTTCCAAAAGGCTACCCCCTGAAATTACCCTGCAAAACCAAAGAATCCCATGGTCTCAGCACACCAAGTACCTTGGTGTCATCATTGATAAAAACCTCACTTTCAGACAACATATCACATATATAAGAGATAAATTTAAAGATACAACGCGTAAATTATACTCTCTAATCTGCAGAAAGTCTAAATTAAGTAGACATAATAAACTGCTTATCTACACTCTGATCTTAAAACCATTACTTACCTACGCCTCCTCCGTGTGGGGACATGCAGCAAAAACGAATATTAACCTACTTGAAACCTCGCAAAATGTTATCATCAGACAAATTTGTAATGCTCATTGGTACATGAGAAATAAAGATTTAAGAACAGCTTGTAATGTAACTACTCTAAGAAAAACTTTCAGAAAATTAGCCATTAACTTTTTCAAGAACATAGATGACTCTGACAATGCATCTATAAATAGTATTACCCCATATTTCTCCCACTTTTCTGTAAAGCGACCAAGAGATATCTTGTTCAATCCTGACTTTGATTAACTCTTTAATTATTTTTTAAATTCAGTTTTTACTTAATTTTTAAATCTTTTTTCCCGGCCTACGGTCCAACTTTGTTGAACTACAGGCACGCTCTGATTGGCTACCCCCCTCATCTAAATGCTTATACTTCATTAGCCGAACTTTCTGCTCGGCCAATCAGATCGCTTCCTCTTTTAAGCTAGTCTAAAACAGATCGCCAAGATCTTTTTCCCGCGCTCTCTGATCGACAGTTTTTGCTGCACTCGGATTGGCTAGGATAACTCCGCCTACTTTTTTAGCATCTCTCACTGATTTTCTTCTAAGTTCACTCTTTTTTCTAAGTTTTTAAAGTTAAATTTTTAATATTTTTTGAAACCTCACATCCAAGTAACTTATATATTCATAAACTACAGAACTTATATTACTATAAAATGATCATTTCCTAAAACTGGGCATTGGTAGAATTCATTAAAGGCATCTCTAAATACCTGATAGGAGATTAGGGGCCGACAGGCCTAGGCGCTCCAAACAAGTTCGTAAACGATCATGAAATGTCAAGATCCATGCCTCGAAGCTCCGCTACTGGCCTGCCGCCGCTCGTCCAATTGCAATGATCTACTACCAAACATGAAAACTCAACGATCAGCCGTGTCATTAAAGAGACTTTTGCCAGATACGGGATTAAGGGTTCTTCGAACCCAGGTGCCTGAATCAATTCCCGCAGATTCCGCAGATTTTATCAGTGATAGTAAATTATGGCTCCGAGAAATTAGATCTTCAAGTTCGAAGCGAAGTTATAAAGTTTTTAAAGGTTGTTTGCACATTTGGTTGTAAACAAAGCATTTAGAAACCAGGGAAGCTTTTTTTCTTATTACTATTTCAGTTTCAAAAAGATATAAAATTTGGCTGGCAACCAAAATCTCTCCCGAAAAAATGTGTGGACGAAAAGAAGTCCTTGTTAAAAAGAAAAAAAAACTAAGCTTATCGTTGTTGAATATCCTCTGCGACAAATAACGTTAGCAAAGAAACTACATGTATCGCAATCGACAATTTGTCGCCAGACAAAGAAAATTAGTTATAAAAAAGTTAATTAACCAGCCTGTGTCATCAAATGTGTGTAAAGAACGTAGGAAAAGGAAGAAAACGTTCTTGTTCTCTGTATTTAATGCTACTCAAAGATAGATACAAAACAGGGATAACTTCTTCTGAAGCACTGTCCATCTGTCATCCACAGCTGACAAAACGATGATACAAAATATTTCACATGAAAAGCGTCGCAAAGGCGCAGATGTTTTGTAAAAGGCAAGTTGGCCGTCAAGTCTCATGGTATGGATGTGAGAATGTCATCTCAAGGTACCAAAACTGTTTTTGTAGAACCAAAGTCTAAAATGAATGCTAAATACTATCAGAATTAAGTTTTGAAGCACATGATTAAAGATAGTAAGCGTCTTATCCCTCAAGGAAACTTGATTTTTCACGAAGATTCTACGTTGAGTCATAATGCAAAATCAACTATAAAAAATAGGTGAAAGATAAAATAAAATAATAGATTTTCTTTCTCCTTAGAAATGAATACCATCATCCCCTGACTGTACCCTTTGCAATTATTTTTTTATGGGGAAACTTAAAAAGACAATCAAATGGATGTAAAGTAAGAACATTTCAAGGTCTTCAAAAAACAATCAAAGAGAAATTTGAGAAGAAAAAACAAAAAAATGTTTAGAAAAGCTCTTTCGGCTTCGGTTTGAGTAAAGCGTACAATGCTAAGGGAAACCGCATCGAAAATTTCATGCTAATAACTTACTTAAAAAGATTTATGATGTCTGAAATTTGTCACATTATTTTTGAATCAGTGTAGTAACTTTTCATGCCGAAAAATAAAGAAATAAAGATTTTTTTTCTTTTGCAATATTTTTAAGCAATGCACCAAATTGTTATAACTATACAAAAACAAAATAATTTCATAGTCGCATTTCTAGGTGTGTGAGGAAAGCGCAATAGATGGCGCTCCTACTTTCTATGTAAAAAAATATATTTTTTAGTTTCGGTTCTGATTTCTGCCATAGTTTTGTCGTAATCACATGTTGATTTTGTGTTTCGCTGACTAAGAGTCTTTGTTAGAATTGTAGAATTAATAGGCAGAACACTCACTAAAATTTGTAAATATGTTAATAGAATGTCATTAAAAGCATAAAAACTATCTGGCTCGTCATGAATTGAATTTAGCAGAATTTATTTGTAGTAATTCTTTAGAGCATTCTACCACACTAAACCACACCCAGTTTAGTAAGGTGCGCTTTAAGGCGCATCAACCTATTGCGGCCTCCTTTATTACTACCCAATATAAAGGGTGTTTTTTTAGAGGTATAGAACTTTAAATTGCAAAAAAACAACGGTGTATTATTCGATTGACATGAATTCTTTTTATTCGAAAGATAATCTTGTGGCATTACATTTTAAATATGATTTCTGGCATAGGACTACCACGGCTGGCTCGGATGTAGTCCAATCTGGACGTCCCAATTTTCGATGACTTTTTCCAACATTTGTGGCCGTATATCGGCAATAACACGGCGAATGTTGTCTTCCAAATGGTCAAGCGTTTGTGGCTTATCCGCATAGACCAATGACTTTACATAGCAACACAGAAAATAGTCTAGCGGTGTTAAATCACAAGATCTTGGAGGCCAATTCACAGGTCCAAAACGTGCAATTAGGCGGTCACCAAACGTGTCTTTCAATAAATCGATTGTGGCACGAGCTGCGTGACATGTTGCGCCGTCTTGTTGGAACCACAGCTCCTGGACATCATGATTGTTCAATTCAGGAATGAAAAAGTTAGTAATCATGGCTCTATACCGATCACCATTGACTGTAACGTTGTGGCCTTCATCGTTTTTTGAAGAAGTACGGACCAATGATTCCACCAGCCCATAAAGCGCACCAAACACAGTCAGTTTTTCTGGATGTAACGGTGTTTCGACATACACTTGTGGATTAGCTTCACTCCAAATGCGGCAGTTTTGTTTGTTGACGTAGCCATTCAACCAGAAGTGCGCTGCATTGCTAAACAAAATTCGCTTATGAAAATCGGGAATACGTATTCCGCATAGAACCATTATTTTGGAAATAAAATTGCACAATTTGAAAGCGTTGTTCAGGCGTGAGTCTATTCATGATGAATTGCCAAACCAAACTGAGAATAAATCACTTGACAGCTGTTAAATCGGTCACCATCTTGGAAAGTAATGCCAACTTAAACTTCTATACCTGGAAAAAAAACACTCTTTACAAGTGGAATCTAATGGTAAAAATGTTCACCATCTCTGGTATATTTGCTTTATTTTATAATTGATGGAAAATGATTTAAATGAGTATTTCATGTATATTGAATAATTTATTTTCTTTTAATATGTGGGCGAAAAATTTTTGATTACCTTTCAGCTAATAGTATAATTCTGTTTTATTGTACAGACGACAATTCTTTGATCCAGTTATGAAAGTTTTAAAACAACAATATCAATATCCTAGAATTCATTTCATAAATCGACTGTTTATTTGCTCTAGGTTTTTAAGGAAACTCTAGATTCTCATCAGATCTTGATATAGATCATTTAGTAATTTGTAGACAACTATTTTTACAAATCCATGTTAAAAAGGTTTTTTCATCGAATATTCTTAAATTATTCGTACTGGAAATTCACAACAAATTCAATTGAAAGATCTGTGTTTTTTTTATTTATTTATTTCATGTGCATTTTCTATAATTATTTCCGATGAAACTGTCCAACCCAATCAATATAATGTATCAGACTTAGCTTAGAATTAAATTTTATCAGACCTGTCCTTTCATATTAGGCATATTCGTGAAATGAGGAATTTTTATCATAATAGTCAGTTGGGCATTGATTAATATAAAAAATACCACGACGGAAAAATAACAAGAAGATAGCAAATACAAGACTGTAGTACTATCTCTTACTCTCTGACTAGTATTCATCCTTTGTATTAAATATAATCAAACCTTCTACAGCACAGTGTACAAATTTGATATTTAAATTAGGAAGTAAATATTTTGCTAATAACACTTAGTATAACTTTCATTCGACGTGGCACTAAAAATAAACAATCCCATTTGTCATCATATATCTTGATGAAGCTTTTCGATAAATTGCTTTTCCGATTACCAGAACATCGAAAACAAATTAGTTTGATTGTTTGAATGTAGCTATTTAAAATTGGCACCCCTTTTTTCTTTCTTTTTTTTCTTTCAAGAATGATACAAATTAATGGCCCGCCTTTTCTTTGTCATATTGTAAATATTATCCGAGCAAAAATTAAACTAATATTAACTGAGTTCGTAACTGAATACTTTTTTTAAAAAATATGGATAGCATTCATTCTACCTATGCTCAATGAGTTCACATATAAAAGAAATATATCTATTTGAAAATGGGAGTGCGTTTACACACATAAAAAAATGTGTCAAATAATTTCAATGGACTGTCATTTCTCATTTGTTCTGCTAATAGTATATTTCCTAACAGATATTTGGCCATAATCTAAGTATAAAAAAATAATATTGTGGTATTTCAAGAATGCATTTACGTCAAGTAGTTTAAACTCCCAGTTCCCAATCGTTCCTTACACATTGTGGCATTGAATTTCTAAACATTTATTTACAATAAAAGGCTGGAAAAGAGGTCAAAAAAGGAACTTTGAAATTGCTCTTGAAACAATTGTTCAAATCAGTCCAGAATAAAAACTTTAAAATGCAGCAGTTGAATTCTATTACAAAAATACTCTATTTCCTTCTTTTTGTGTTTGGAATAAATCTTCAAGAATATGAAACAATGTCAACAAATCAGATTGAAATATCACAAAAAACATCTAGAAAATATTGCTCTCTCTGGACACCCACCATAATGACGTTACACCACTGTTTGTTTATATTTTACTCCTTATACGGAATGTATGGTGGTGAAACATGGACATTTTATATCTCTGGTATACTTGACTTCATAACCTTTCTCATTGTTGTGGATCTGCTCTATATCAGAAGAAAAGCATTACAATTTCTCATAAAAGACTTTCAACGATTTCCAACAGTAACAAAAAATAAATCAAAATACCGCAAATATACCGCAATACACGTACTATTACTATATACATTTGCCTTCGCTGTTGTGTATTGTCTGTACAGTATTTTCATCTTTCATCATAACAACAACGTTTTTATGGATTCAGGTAACTTCATGCTACACTATCTAGGAGTTTTTATGAAACTACTATACTGGGCAGTATACATTATTTTCAATTACATAGCGATGCCTGTTTTCACGTGTCTGTTTGCGCATGTGTGTTTGCTAATAGAGGAAAAATCTATGCTGGTAAAAAAATCTTTGGACCTTTTGCAGGAACAGAAAACTTTTCACATTTCTCAAATTCGAAGGCAGCGAAGAATCTTCTGTTATGTCCAAAAAAAAGACTTCAGAAGCGAATGTCATTTTCACCGAAATCTGTTTTCTTTGGATATCGAAAAGCGTTCTTCGATGTTACTTCAATGCGTATGATCTGTTAAAAGACCCCTGGAACGATCATAATTGGACGTATAAATATATAGTATTACTAGATGCTGTGTTTCATATTTTTACTTTATTAATAGTATCTTTTAACGCTGACCGAGTTTCAGAAATAAAAACTAAAATTGTGGATTCTCTTATTCAACTTGGAATGTTTAACAAATCAAGAGTGGAGGGAGACGACTATATTGAAAATATTCATTTCTTCATAACCATTGTGGGAAATTCTGATATGTGTATGACGTTATGGAACATTATGCCTTTGAGAAAGAGTGTTGCTGTAAGCTTATTAAGTGTTATTGGATCATACTCTATCATTATATTTCAGTTGAGTTATCGAGAATAATTTCTATTTTTAATGAATTGAAAGTTTCCTTTTCAGACTTGAATCCTTATTTTGGAAATATACTAGGTGAAAACCGCTTGATAAGATGTGAATTAAGGGAAATGTTGTATACTAAATTAAATCAATTGCAGTAATTTAAGATACAATATTCTTTTGTAGTGGTTCTGAGACAATATTTTGATTGCAATTTAGAGTACTCTCTAAAACTAATATATAATATAAATTCAAGATAATAGCAATTTTAGATATTTATTTGCATGAAATATTTAATACTTTTCAGAAATCAAAACTTTAAATACCGAATAATTTATAAAGTTGAGTAAAAGAAGACTTAAAAAAATATAATTCTAATTGAGCTTAAACGTTTTATTAGAATCAGGCTTTAAGGTCACATAAAATCAGTGAGATATATTCTTTTCAGAATAATGCTAGCAAATAAGTATATATATTTAATATTTTACTTTAACTTATTATATCTATAGAAAATATTTTTTTTGAGGGAGAATTAAATGTATGCTCACAATAACGCAGTTTTTATTATGTGTGCAGCCCCCAATTTTTTATTACTTCTCAGCCAATAGGATTATTCTACATTGTTGTACAGACTTTGATGTTTTAAAATTGTTTTATGCTATTTTTATAATAACGATTTCTTACTATTTATGTGATAAATAAATTGTTTCACCGCTGGGGATTTATAAACAAACTCAAAATCTTTATCCTATTTTGATGCATCACTTAGTCAGTTCATAAACTTTTCGTACTAGAAATTAGTAAAAAATTGAATGAAAGAAATATGTTATTTTATTCACAAATATGAAAATAGCACATGCGGTTTTTTAAATAGTAATCCCTATAAAATTGTATTACTCAATAAAAACATTTTATAAGGTCTAGTGTTATGAATTTCCACACGTAAGCTTGTATAAACTCTACTCTAAAAAATCATTTACAATACTTTCCTTCTGTGTAATGTTACGTGTGTGCCCGTATTAATTTCAAGACTTTAAAAAATTATGTGTGGGGAAAATTGATGGGTTTTTCAAAATTTTATAAAATTTACCATCAATACCTAGGCAACTATAAAGAGAATGATGCAAAGAAGTTTGTGGTTTTCGTATCATTTTTATTTTAACTACTCGCAAAATTGTACCAAAAATGCGCTGTTGTCTAAGCTTTTTAGTGTAAATAAAATCCTGTATAGAGTTTTATTCTGATTTTCTTCCATTTATATGCATATATACGAGGGCATTTCGAAAAGTAAAGATTCACCGAACGCCAGTGGAAAAGAAAAGTTTTGGCCACCAAGTTGGCAACACAGGTGTTAACTTTGAACCGTTAACTTTCTCCTCGCGGTCGTTCGGCATTTCAGCGTTGATTCTGGTTGGAGTAGATCGTGTTTAAAATGGCTGCGCCGATTCAGATTCCCGCCAAATGTGGTGCGCTCTGTCATACGTTTTCTTCATGGAGAAGGTCAGTGACCAGCGGATATTCACAAAGAAATTGTTTCTGTTTATGGGAATATTGTGAATTGACAAAATGTAACAAAATGGTGTCATCATTTCTCTGAAGGTAGGACCGATGTTCATGACGAACAATGAACAGGTCGGCCATCTGTGATCTCTGATGCCCTTCTTCAGAGAACGGAGTAAACAATTCGTGCGCTTGGTCATCTTCTTGGTGGAAAATCATTCCACGACGATGATGATATCAAAGATGAAGTTGAAATGTGGTTCCGACAACAGGCGGCAACCTTCTATGACTGTGGGATACAAAAGCTTGTGCACGGACTTAACAAATGTTTGGATAACGGGGGTGATCATGTTGAAAAATAATAAAGAATCCAGTTAATAAGATGTAACTGACATTTTCTAAATAAATGGGTTTTTTAAGGAATGCGAGCCATTGTATCTTTACTTTTCGAAATGCCCTCGTATATATGTTTTCATTTAAAATATGATCGATATTACTAAGTAATGAAATTTTAAGAAAAGTTCTTAAATGTAAAAGATATTTTTAAAAATGTAGGCATATGTTAGTGAACTTTAGTTGTTTAGCACACAAACAACATTTATTTTTGTAAAATTATAACAACACAAACCAATTTAGCTGTCAACGTTTGAACAGATACGCGTTGCATTGCAAATTTAATGTAGATTGCTAATGTTATATGGGATTTTATAGATAATACAAAGTGAAACTTAAATAATAAATTATATCATCAAAGCGAAAGTAATGCAGCTAAATTGCACCTAAGGTAAATCGAATAAATTGTGTGAAAAATTTAATGGTTGATTAATATGGATCATTCATTATCTCACCTTTGACTAATGATATCTTTGTAATTCAGTTAATACAGTGTTTTTCAAACTGTGGGGCGCGCCTCCCTTGGGGGGCAAGACGACTCTACGAGGGGGGCGCAATCATGTTAAAAAGTCAAAAATAAAAAAATTATTTAAAAAAATTATTAATTTACTGAAAGTAAACAAACAAAATACATTCTGACAGAATAAAAGATAAAATACACATTTACACTGATATATTATACTTATAAATGTATCAGTGCTACATAATGTATTTTAAAATTAATTTAACAATATTAAGTAAAGAACAAGTTTAATAATAATTACCAGTGATCCCATAAGATTGTCATACATAAAAACTTTTATACAAAAATTAACACTTATCTTTATAATTTGTAAGGTTTATAATTAATCCCTTAGCTCTGCCGATTAAAAGTAACGTCATTCACTTCCCAATGCCAACCATTTACCTCGTAGGCATGTTTATGTGATATATTGAAGAGGGGGTGGGGGGGAGGAATAAAGAAACAAAAATATTCTGAAATAAGTAAATTCTTCACAAGCATTGTCAAGGTTCTTTTATTGCATTCCAGATCCCTCGGAATAATTTTATGGATAGCAGTGCAGAGAAAGATCGTACTTCGGAAAGACGTATATATACGTCAGGGAAAATTAACGCTTTGATTGAGCTAGACGTTTATATACGCCGGTGGCACTTAAGAGGTTAAGGTCGTATCACAGTTTTAGCTTCGAATTATAGTACTATTGAATTCAATACATTGTTATTGTATGAGAGGGGGCGCGATGAAAATCATGATTGAATATTGGGTCGCGAATATTGAAACTTTGAAAAAAGAAACACTGAGTTCATAGATTGGTGTTAAATGAAACTCAAGGCATTTCTCATCTTGTTATGGTGTATTTCTTTGCTTGAAGGAAAATGGAAATTAAATCTAAAATACTGATACTCTGCAAACGGGTTTGTGGACTTAACGCCGTCTTTAAGAACTTTTCTTTTAAAAATACTCCTTTTTATGTGCCAATACCCCATTGAGAAATATTTAAAAATTCCACAACAATGTTGGAGAAATACTACTTTTTGGTTGGGATATCTCTACTCTGTTTTTTAATGTCAATGAATTGTAATATTTCAGCTAAGTAGATAAGAATAAACCCTAGAATATTCCACATCTACAGACAGATTACTTTTTTGATTGGTTGTGGTGAATAATTTTAATTGTAATTTGAATGAATTGTTCTTTTTTTTGCAAAATATAATAATATATAATAATTCAGTAGAGATACAAATGCAACAAGAAAAAAAATCCTTATTAAAATGTTAAAAGGTTGTTTAGTGTAATTTAGTGGTATAATACAATAGTGTGTTTGGTGGTGGTGAGTAGCAAAGTAAAATAGAAGGATTATCAAAAAATAAACTTTATTTCAGCAACACAACTAATAAATAAGTTCGAATATATTCCGTTCGTCAGAGTGGAATCTGGAAGGTTGGAAGAAATACCAGAAGACATTTCTTCCGACCAATGAAATTCGACAGGAGGTTCTAACAGCCAATAAGACTTAAAGATCAAGAATCCGATATTATGAAAGTACACAGCAAAGTATCCCTTCAGTAACGAAGAAAAAGTATAAAAAATACACAAATAAAAAAAATTTTGCTCTGTAGTTAACAAAAATAAAGCACTACAAAATACATAAATTGCAATAATACACAGTTATTTATATACATAATACTATATATATATATATATATATATATGTCATGATTTTAAAGACAGAATCAGATTAAAGTTTAAAAAAGAAGATCTTTATTCCATCGTGTCGACATCTGTTCTGACGCTAAGGGCAGGGAGGAAATAACACGCCATGGTGGTGGTTTCAAGTGGATAACACTTGAAAAACATATGGTAAGTATCGCTGCTTTGAAGAGGGGCTTGCAAGTTAATGCTGACATATGTTGATTATTAAATCTAACGATCTGGAATTAGACATGTTTATTGGCTAGGCCATATGTTCGGAAGAAATAAATGGGTGATTAGTTTGATACTTGAATATGGGAACGGAGAAAGATGAGTCAAGTGCTAGATAGGGAATTTAATTTGTAATCTAATTTAATTATCCTTACATTTGCCCCCCAATTTTAAAAGGGAGTCATGGCGGGGTTTTTTCTCTCTTTACAAACTTAATCAATTTTCAACAAACACAAAACAATACATAGTTATTTAGAAAGACATATTACACACAGTAGAAATATTTAACCAATAGGAATACTAAAATCAAAGTGCAGTATAATAAACGAAACTATAACAAACACAGTAATGACAATTAATTGATAAAAATGAATTTCCATACATATAATTGAAGATTAGCTTGTTTAAATCTATTCGACATCCAGAAAAAGAGCTCGCGTTTCCTCCTATTCCTTCATAATAATAGATTCGTATTATAGCTGGTAGATATTTTCAAAAAAATTATGTTGGAAAATAATATATCAAACAATAAGATAGTAAATATAAAAATATACATGAAATCATACAAATGTTAAGATAATAATTTTGTATAAAAATCTACTCTGGCGTCATCGTAGTAATACCGTATATTGTTACACACATTTTGCATATATGAAATACATTTTTTAAAAAGATAAAAAAAATATAGACACTAATAAAATGAAATTATTAATAATATGAAAACGGTGTATAACACACAACTTCTATGCACTATGCAACACAATAAACAATGTTTTATTTCATATGCGTTATAAAATATAAAAATTATAAGAATATAAGAGCTCTTTTTTATTACTTTTTGAGTCGGAAAAGTGGACTCACTTCAATAATAACTTTTAGTATTTCTGAAAATTTTTCACTATATTCATTGTAACTTAATATCGCATGCAATATTTTGAATCTTTCCGTAACCTTCTAAAAATTCGTTTCATAGACAAAAATTCTTGATTTTCTCTTACATCACACATTCACTAATATAAACTGTATTACCTTACTTAATTTTGAACACATCTCTCTGAGAAATCTGCGTCATCAACTCACAGATGTTCAGGGATGCTGATAAGAAACAATGAGAGGTGTACATATCAAACTAAACAAGTTTGTCCTCTTAATGTTTCGAGACATATACAAAATTATGATGATTGTATTCTCCCTCATCCACTGTATAATATCCAAAAATAAACTTCAAGTTATTAAATTAATTTTAATTTTAGATAAGGAAATTTTCGAGAAATAGTGAATCCTGATATATGGCCGGTATATCAAAACACACAATTTCAGAATAAAAAAAAATAAATGACATGCAGTAAGATTACTGCTGAATAAAATAATTAACAAAAAAAAAATTCAGTCAAGAAAAAAGAATACAACTTGACTTGACTTTTGTTTCTTATAAAAATCAATATCTCTAGTATTAGTTCATTAGTCATTTTTCTAAAAACTTAATTTATATCTTTCCGTTTAAAACACCAATTTCTATCATAACTCTTAACTCATTCGACATCTTAAGATAAAATTATGAGAAGTATATTAAAATTTCTCAAAATTTTGTATGGCTAAACCTATATACTTTGTTTTCTCAATTAAAATATAAAGAAAATATCTCATTTATAACACAACTATATTATAAAAATTAAATACCATATCATATCATATATTATTCTTTTTCGTAAAGTTCTGTTCATCAAAACTCAGTTCTTCAATATTACGAAAATTGGAAATATACAATTTAATTGACCTCCACTTTGCAACAGCAGAAACCCTTGGT
The DNA here is from genome assembly GCA_019973935.1 of Trichonephila clavipes. Lineage (NCBI taxonomy): Eukaryota > Metazoa > Arthropoda > Arachnida > Araneae > Nephilidae > Trichonephila > Trichonephila clavipes. The sequence goes on along the minus strand of BMAU01009049.1, from coordinate 311,186 downwards.
GAACGGTAATCCAGAGGTTGTTGTCACTTTATTTTCACTAATAAAATTTTATTTATTTCGATATTGGTATTTCACTATGGCATGCGATGTTGGTCAATTCACGGTATTACTGTGAAGACTTTCCGGCGAAGAAGATTTTTTTCCGTTTATTTTTCTTTCAATATTGGTCCTTCCATCATTGTATCACTGAAACTAAATCACAATACCATTCGGAGAAAAACATATTTTTTATCTATTCTGGCGGAAGGGATGGACATCTTTCATCATGGAGTTTAGGGGATTCACGCTTTCCCCATTTTTTTTTTCTTTTTCTCTCCATTAGAATGTTTCTTCCATTCACGGTAAACTGGATGGCCTCTTCAGCAAAAACAGAATATCGTTCGGCTGTAAACACTGCATTCTTCTATGTGTTAAGAGCGATGTTCTTCCGAGGATTATTAGCGCGTTTCTTTTTGCGTACCATAGATTAATTCTGGTAACCCAACGTCCTCAGCTAACAAATGTAGAGTGCCGTCGAAGTTCCATAAAATTCTCCATATCAGTATTACTGCAGTGTTGGCTTTCGTTTTTATATTAAAATATTTTATTAAAAAAATTAGTTTTTTATATTAAGATCGCAGACAAAGATCCTGCCGGCTTTAATTCTGCCATGATTTTAAAGACAGAATCAGATTAAAGTTTAAAAAAGGAGATCTTTATTCCATCGTGTCGACATCTGTTCTGACGCTAAGGGCAGGGAGGAAATAACACGCCATGGTGGTGGTTTCAAGTGGATAACACTTGAAAAACATATGGTAAGTATCGCTGCTTTGAAGAGGGGCTTGCAAGTTAATGCTGACATATGTCGATTATTAAATCTAACGATCTGGAATTAGACATGTTTATTGGCTAGGCCATATGTTCGGAAGAAATAAATGGGTGATTAGTTTGATACTTGAATATGGGAACGGAGAAAGATAAGTCAAGTGCTAGATAGGGAATTTAATTTTTAATCTAATTTAATTATCCTTACATATATATATATATATATATATATATATATATATATATATATATATATATATATATATATATTGATGCAACGCTATTTTAAACTTATTTATTGTCTAAAACTTTGAACCCAGATTCCTAATTTCACATCGCATCATGACAATTAATTAAGTTAACTAATTCTAAAATTAAAACACTCATCTCACACTAAATCCTACACTGATCGTATAGTTTTTAAACATTATTAAATTTATATTAAGCACAAGTATATGGAAATTTACTTCACTACACGAAGATCAAACTTTAACTTAGCTTGAGAGAGGGAAAGTGCAGGGGATGGACGTGGTTGATGCCCGGGGTCTCCGGAGTATTTTCGTGGTTTTCTGCAGCTCTGGAATCGGCTCTCTCTCTCTCTCTCTCTGTGTAAAATCGGGGTGCGTCCCGTTTTATTTTACGACTTTTCACACAAAAATTCTAGAGCGGACTCTTTGTCTTGTCCACTTTAATTGTCTCTGATTGGCAGAGAGGCCAGCGCAGTGTTACATCACCTCACAATTTATGGGTTTAGTGAACTTTCTTAACGCGGGAATCTTTCTTGACGCACCCCACCAAAAAGGAATTTAACCACATCCGGTCCGGGGACTCGTAAACAAATTCTAAGTCATCTCAGGGGCTAATTCTAAATTAGGAAGTTGTGGCCTCCCATCAATATATATATATATATATATATATATATATATATATATATATATATATATATATATATATATATATATATATATATATATATATATATAAATTACTAAGAAGGGATTTGAGATAGTAAGTTAACCTCTTAGGAACATGTACATGTCTGCCAGAACGTGTGCTTCTAGTATTTTTATCAACAACAGTTTTATCTTCAATTTTTTGCTTAGTGAGAGGTGGTTCGAAATTTGAACTACCCTTTTAGGAATTAAATTCTTCTGAAAATTCAAAAGCTGGCTTGCACCTGTCTATAGTGATGGTTACATTTTTATTATTTATACAAATTACAAATTTTTTATCAAATTTTGTTTTAACCATACGCGGTCCAAAGGGGGTTGAATTTTGTCATTTCTAAGAAAAACGTGTTTGCATATACTTAATAAGTGGTATACATAACTTTTCGCACAACTATGAGAAACAGGCGAAATTGGGCTAAGTGTTCTCATCATGGCAATTAATTTCGAAGCATAAGTGTTTGTTGAGACTGACATTTGAAGAGATTCTGTAAATATGAAATCTGTCTGAATGAAAAATTGAATTTCACAGTACCATGAAGTTGCGTTTGTAGTCAAAATGGATGTTTTTGTAATTTCCTCCATTGTCACTCTAGATAATGCATCTGCAACTCTGTAGTCTGTTCCAACTACATAACGAATATCTGTAGAAAATCATAAAATGTAATCTAGATGTCTGAGTTGAAGTGGGGTTCCTTTTTCTGGTTTCTGCTTGAAAGCGTAAGGTATTTTCAATCAGTATATATAATAAATTTGCGGCCTTCAAGCATGTGTCTAAACTTTTTAATTGAAGTATATATAGCCAAAAGTTCTCGATCATGAGTAGACCACTTTTGCTGAGTTTTAGAAAGATTTAAAGATAAAAACGCTGTTGGTTCTCTCCCAGTCACCCTTAGAGAGCTGCATCAAGGAGCTGCCAATGACGAAATTTGATTCATCAGTCCAAACATTTAAAGTAGCACCAGGAATAGGATGCTTAAAAAGAGTTGCATCAGCTAATGCTGTTTTAGCAGCAGCAAATGAATTTTCCACTTCTTCAGTCCATTCAAGAAGGGTTTCCGGATTTTTAGAAGGAGGAGGTTTCTATCTGCTTGAGTGACCTTCTAAAAATTTTATTAAGGGTGCTAAAATGAGGGCTGCTTTAGTAATGAATCTACGATAAAAATTATACATTATAAAAAAAATCTACGCAATTGAGTAATAGTATTAGGTCTAGGAAACTTTTGAATAGCATCGACTCGATCAGGAAGAGGTGAAATACCTTCGCTGGAAACTTAATATCCAAGAAATTTTAAACTGTCTACTCCGAAAGCACATTTTGAGGGTTTAATTGTTAAGCCATAATAATCAAGTCTTTCAAAAAGTTCACGGAGATGTGTAGTATGTTCTTGAACATTTTGAGATGCAATTAAAATATCATCAATAAATGCATAAACACCTTTCAAACCATGAGTAACTTCATCAATGAATCTTTGAAAAGTGCCAGCCGCATTGCACAAACCAAACTGCATCCGAGTACTTCCGTCGAGACCAAATGGAGTAGAAATAGCAGTTTTATGTATGTTTTCGGAAGCAATCGGAATTTGGTGAAAAGCTTCAACGAGATCAATGTGAGAAAATATTTTTCCCCATAAAATTCACTTGTGAAATCAAGAATGCTAGGAATCGGATATTTATCCTATTTTGTTTGAGCATTTAATGCTCTGAAATCGCCAAAAGAGCGCCAAACATTGCTTTCTTTTTTAGGAACCATATGCATTGGGGAGGAATAATTGCTGCTGGAAGGATGCATATGGTTTAAATCCAACATGTGTGCTGAAATTTTCCATTTTCACAATTTTTAACCTGTCTGGTGTCATGCGACGGGGTTTGGCACAAACAGGTAGTCCAAATGTATTATTATAGTCAACTACATTATGTTTAACTGTCTGGTTTGCGCAAGGTGGTTTCATAATATTTAGAAAATGATTCAACAATTTAGAAAAATCATTATCAACAACATGAGTTTCAATAGAGAAAACATTAGAATTTCTATTAATACAATAGCAATCCAATTTTGTAGAAGTATCAAATAAACTACGATTTCTTAAATCAAGTTTTATATTAAAATAATGTAAGAAATCTGCACCAATAATAGCATTAGGAACATTACAAATAAAAAATGGAAAAACAAAATTTCATCTTAAACCTAAATATAATGACATTAATTTACGCCCGTATACCTGAATGGGTGTACCGTTCGCAGCAATAAAAGTTTGCACTGGAGGAGATAGTTTTTGAGTTTTATTTGTAGGAAAGAGAGATCGAGCAATCGGTATCAAGAAGAAAATAAATGTTGGATTTATGATCACGAACGAAAAGACGACAGAAGTTGAAAGCAAGTCATACGTCGCCGCTGCTCCTGCCCGTTCAAGTTTTCCTGGAATGAACAGGGCTGAATACATTTCCTTGCCTTTGTGGCAAATCTATTATGATACTGTGGCGGTATGATATCTATATGAACTTGTACCAACATCACGCGAAGACGATAGTTTTGGCGTGATCGGTAAAGTACTCGCATTCGTTCGGAATGGAAGGTACCCAGAACGAACTTTCCTTCCTTCATTGGTGACCCTGGCCGTGCAAAAGAACCACACCCTTCTCACGCCGCTGTCGTGGCGCCATCCCTCCACCGTACAAGCAACCAATATGTCAAACATTGACGCAAATAAGCCGTTACTTCTCAAAGTCGTCTTACACAAATGACGCAATTAAATCTTCACACAAATGACGCAATTCTCAAGCCGTCAGGCACGAATGACAAGGCCCACCAAATGACGCAATTGCTTACATGCTCGCCACGAATATGCTATCGTTCGTTCGCCTATTCGCCGAAACACTGGCAACGGAGTATGTGGTGGTGTGATATCTATATTAACTAGTACCAACATCACGCAAAGACGATCGTTTTGGCGTGATCGGTAAAGTACTCGCATTCGTTTGGAACGGAAGGTACCCAGAACGAACCTTCCTTCCTTCAATATCAACCTAAATTTGATGCTGTTAGCTTAGGATTTACGTGAGTACGAGAATTGAAACGATTTCGAGAAAAACTTCTCGATTGTCGAAGATGTTTCACTTCCGTCGTAAAAGTTTTAACTCTTTGAGGAGTTTCGATTCACTACAATCATCAGAATTGGCACTGGGATATTTTGATACAGCACTTACATGTACAGGTCTTACTTCTGAAGTACGATAGTTACCTCTGAAGCTTTTTGAAGTGAGGGGTTGAATTCTTGCAAGGATGGATTGAGCATTAAGCGGTAACTGCTGTAAAAATAATTCCAATAGAAGTGAGTGTGACACACTGTGCGATTCTGAGCACCGTTGCATCACTCGAAATAATTCCAATAGCTTTCTGTCTCCTAGCTGTTCTGCTAAAAGTCAGCAAATTTTCTGGCTTTTGCTTTCACGTCATCGGGCAATGACCGCCTCTTTTCGTTTCGAATACGGATTTGTGCTCCCAGGTTAAAGAATTACGTCTCGAACTGCCACTGTCGCATCGGGAGAGAAAAGAGCTACGTAAAAATTACATTTGATGCGTTCGTTGGCTATCGGCTTCGCAACTGCCAGTTCGAAGATTGATTCAAACATCTCGAACCATAACGCAGGATCTGATGAAACAAAAGCTGGAATTTTAATAGCTAAAATATACTCCATATTTACAGAAAGCACAGACAATGTTGAAAAAAAAATCATATAAAATCAAAATTTTAAAAATTTTATATTCAAAGAACGGGTCACCATTTTGGTGGTGTTGAATAATTACCAAAAAGTAACCTTTATTTCAGCAACACAACTAATAATTAAGTTCAAACACATTCCCTTCGCCAGAGTAGAATCTGGGAAGATGGAAGAAATGCTAGAAGACATTTCTTCCGACCAATGAAAATCAATACGAGGTTCTAACAACCAATATGACGAAGAATCAAAAATCCGATATTTTGAGTAAGGATCACCCGATATTATGAATTTACGCTACACTACAAGAGAGAGAGAGAGAGAGAGTGCATTCTTTTTAATCTGCTATCAGAGCCATTTCTTACGACATTAACATTGTAATTAAATTTGTAGTGATATTTTTTACAATAAGCATAACTGTCAAAGTAGAAATCGTTTCCTGCGAAATAGTAAGGCCTTGACACCTAAAAAGTTAAAACTCAAATGCGATAATCAAAAGACAGTAGGTTCAAGACCATCGTACTGAATAATGATGGATTTAGAATCTAAGCAAATCATAAAACCAATGACGTGATATAGAAATTTGGGTCTTAAACTGTAAAGCTGTTGTACTTCTAAAGGTCTATAACGTGTTTTTAGTCTGATGTACATCAAACAAAAACTGTTGCATAATTTATATGAGATTGATAATTTATCACATATTATTAAAAAAATTTGAAGCTACACACGAAATTAAACATTTATTAAAGGCATTTCCTCTCTGATACTTAGTATCACTTATTATATAATTCAGAATGTTTGCTTCATTGGTTGTTATTGTAAAGAAATAAATCTAAATGCTTGCTTGTTGAAAAAGCTTTAGTTTGTTCAAGCGTATAAAGTGAAAAAATTATCAGTGCTGCCCATTGCTGAGTTTATTAAAGACTACAAGTATTTATTATTGTTTTATTTCAAAATGCGTGGAATTCATAAAAAAATTTTAAAAAACGGTGGTAAAAGGGCTTTGCCTTTTTGTTAATTACTTTTATCGAATATTTATTAGGTCTACCGGGAAGTTCTGTCCAGTTTTACAATAAAACACAATAATACATCTTCGTTAGATTAAATAAACTTTATTGAATAATGTTATTGCTGTAATTATTTACGGCTTCTTTCTAGAGTGATGGCAGTTTGTATGTCCCACTTTTTTTAAAAAACAAATGTCTTGTCTCTAGAGGTACAAAATTTAAACAGAACTTGTATGACCTTTTCGTTTTTGAATTGTTTCCCCTGAAAACAATTTTGTAAAGAGAGCAACAAGTGATATTCGGAGAGTGTTATGCTCGAGGAATATAATGGAAGAGACATAATTTTTTTTCCAACCTAGCTCTGCTAGTTTCTAGTCAGTCCCCAAAGCAGCCAGTGACCTGGCATTATCTTGAAAAAGTATGATATACTTCCTATTGAACATTGCCAGCCTCATTTCTTGCAGTGATGCTTTTAAATTACCCAATTGCTAATTTAGCTTTTTGTTCATTTTCAACTGTTTAAAAGGTTTTGGTCTATGAATGTCCCCCCCCGCATATACATACAAGCAATGATGTGTGCATATGATGACAAGATCATTCAAATTACTTTCACTTAACTTATGTGACACCCTTCTCGAATATTCTCGCACCAATTCTAGTTTCCGAATATGGTACAAATTGGTTTGTTGTGCTGAATCAAGCCTTTCCACAATCTCCGATGTTTTTAAAAAAAAAAGATTTTACCTGAACATGATCTTGACAGTTTCATTATCGATCAAAGGTGGTTACCCAGAGAGGTCAAAATCACTTACTTGAAACCTTTCTCGAACTGTCATCTGTATATTGTGGCAGAAATTATACCATCAAATAACACTTTCAATTAATTTCAATAGGTGCACGATCACGTCACACTCAATACTAACATGAATCATCTTTGTTTTAGTTCATTTGCTAAGCCAGTACGTATACATTTAGTTGTAATAAAAGAGGCAAATATGCGTCAAAGGAATATGCATATACTTGTTGAAACTTGTTATAAGTGAACGGACAGAATTTTCCAGTACATCTAACGTAAATTCTTTGTATTCAAATCTTACTAATGTGAGTCTATTATTTATACACTCATGCCCATAAATTAAGGATAATGAAGTTCAGGCAAAGAAAGAGACATAAGTAAAACAAATTTGACTTATTTGTAAAGTCTATTTATTAAACAAAAGGTAAAGAGCAAAAAAGATGCTATATGTTTGACATAATTAATAAAAATTGCGAGCAAATTTCAAAAAAAAGAACCTATTTACAAAAAACAGTATAACATGGTTAGTATGATGGTTAATACGGAGCATGTCTCCCGGACGATGCAATACAGGCCTTACAACATCTAGGCATGCTGAGTATCAAATTGGGGAATATTACACCACTCATCAAGCAATGCCCTCCGAAGTTCCGGTCGACAGGTGGGAGGGGGTTGACGGGCTACAATTCGTTGGCCAAGCATATCTCCCACATGCTCTACTGGATTCAAGTCCGGTGAGTATGCTGGCCAATCCATAGGGGTGATATCCTCCGATTGAAGGCATTCGTCTACAATGTTTGCACGGTGAGGACGGGCGTTGTCATCCATAAACAGAAATTCAGCACCCATGGCGCCCCGAAACAAACGTACATGTTGTTCCAGAATGACATCCCGATAGATGTGGCCTGTCATCGTTACACCCTGAACATGCAGTTCATTTCTGGAACCAAGAATAATTCCTCCCCAAACGAGCCATCCTGCACCACCGTAACGGTGCCGTTCAATGGTGTTCTCTTGGTGGTAACGGGTACCTGGCGCTCTCCATATTAAAGTCTGGCGAGAAACAGACTGCAAACTAAACCTGCACTCGTCGGAAAACATCACACAAGACCACTGTTGTGGTGTCCACAATGCATGCTCTCTACTCCAGGTTAATCGCAGACGACAGTGAGTTGCGGTAAGTAGAACACATCTGGCAGGCCTACGAGCATATAGACCAATGTGCCCTAAGCGTCTGTACACGGTCTGCCTTGAAACTGTCGTACCGGTAGCTGAAAGATGACACTCTGGGCGATTCCAAGTTCCTCGGATACTTCCAGCTGGGTAGATCCACATTCCAGTCGTCCAATAATTCTACCACGTAAAAAATCGTTCAAATGCTTCCTCTGTTCCATAACTATGCGGTTTTTGCACTGTAAGGCTTTTAAAGCCCTTGTGAACAATTTTACTTCTTTGCCACCATTCCTTATATACTCCTCTCTTACACTCTCGTCATTGGGACGTACTATCCGCGCTATCTGGTGGTTTCCTGTAATTTGCATATTCTTCTTCAAGATGTGTGTAATAATTCTACAGGTGTAATTTTTATTTTAGAGTTCAATTTCTGTGTGATTCTGAATTTATGGACATGAGTATATTTCTTATTTCGTTTACTCAAATGGAAAAATCTTTTATATTATTTCTGACTAGTCATGTGAAACACGCGGCCAGTTAATATATAGTTTGCGGCCCACCGAAACTTTTTTAACTTTTTTAAATTATAAGCTTTTAAAGATTTTTTTATTTTGAAATTTATTTGAGATTAGCTTTATTTAAAATAACTACACATTTACCTATTACATATTATTGTTTATAGAATAATAGAAATAACCTGTACACTAAAAATTATTTTTTTAATGTTGTATTAAAATTTTTCATTTAAGTTTACAATAATAAATTAGTTTTTATTAAATTCATAATGGTACCCCAATTTACCGTCTGTGTAACTTTTTTCTCAATCATCTTCTTTTTATGGATTTCCCAATCAGCGAGAAGCAAACAGCGTGACATCATAGGCAGTCAGAGGTATTTTTTAAAGTTAAAAAAATAAAAGATGATTAAGGTCAAGTGCACCATTTGCTCAATAGTTTGCGGGTGGTTGTGAATTTTGGTTTATATTCATTTTAAATTAAGAAGTGAAGAAATATAATCAAACTTCAAGAACAATGGATAAGAAAAGATCAGTTGAAGAGAAACATCGTAATTTTTAAGAAAAATGAGAACGGCAATATATTTGTGTCCAAAACAAGAATAAAACACTAAGCCTGATATCTTAAACTCTGTTTCAGTTGCTAAGAATATAATTTTAAGAGCAAGTATGACACAAATCATAAAATAAACAATGACCAATTTGTTGCAAAATTTTGGGAAGTTAAATTGCAGGAATTGAAAAGAATTCTTCAAAAACAACAAAGCATATTCACTAAATTTGTTGGACAAATCAGCTGTCATAAAAAGTCACTTATACATTATATTCAATCGCAAACATATAGAAACAATTTACTGCAGGGAATTTATTAGTGGATTCTTAATTAAAGTGGTGGAAGAACTATGTGCAGCACAAATTTAAAAAAAAATAATTTAATGTAAGTTTAAGTCGGAATACTGTAGCTAGTCGAGTTGATGAAATAGATGGAAATTTAAGAGATATCAGCATAATTAAACAATATTAGCATTTCATGCTTACTTTTATTGCAATTGATGTAAGTTCCGATATTCAAAATATCGCTCAGCTCATCATTTTCATTCTCATATGCGACGTTGTTTTAAAAATAAGTGAACTGTTAAAAATCATACCTTTACATAATAGCTGATAGTTTTGATGTATTTATGAAAGTTTTGAAGAAGTATAATTTACAATCGGAAAAGTTAGTTTGTTGTACATAACTAAATTCCCTAAAGCTCTAGTGAATGTTTATGTTTCATTGATTTTTATTAAATATATGCACATATAGGTATCTATTCAAATAAAATGTATTCTGATAAATTTAGTTTTGTGGAATATACGTTTTATTTACTTATTTATTGCAGTATCCCGTAGCACTACAAAATATTTCAGTCCCCCTCACTTTCGTGTTAAGCGATTTTTACTGCAATATTCATTCATAAATCGTCTTCTATTTGTTGAAGTAAAACATTTCTCTTTGTCGTGTGTACGGTGCTTCATACAACTGCAATAATTAATTTTTTTTACAGCAATAATTTTTTATTTCGAAGTAGGAGTCTTGGATGTCTCGTTCTATTTAAATTGTGTTTTATTTTTCGCAAGTAGAAACACTGTTTCGTAAGCTTGAAATTCGCATTTTGTTCGTGATATAATGGGATACACTCCTGTCCATAAATTAAGGATAATTCAGAATCACACAGAAATTGAACTCTGAAATAAAAATTTCACCTGTAGAATTATCATACACATCTTGAAGAAGAATATGCAAATTACAGGAAACCACCAGATGGCGCGGATAGTACGTCTCAATGACGAGAGTGTAAGAGAGGGGTATATAAGGAATGGTGGCAAAGAAGTAAAATTATTCAAAAGCGCTTTAAAAGCCTTTCAATGCAATAACCGCATAGTTATGGCACAAAGGAAGCATTTCAGTGGCGTAACGGAAAGTAATTGAGCCCCAAGCCGGATATATATATAGTCCAATTCTCTACAAACACAAGAGATAAACTTTCACATCAATCACATTCGAAAAAAACACAGAGACAGTAAAGAGAGCCTACAATGTGAAGGACACTATATATATATATATATATATATATATATATATATATATATATACAAAGAATTGCAAAACCATAACATAATGTACCTTTACACATCACATAAAAATATTTAAATATTAAACTTATAACTAAATATAATAAAATCAACCTATGTATGAGTAAACAAAGTAAATAACGTTTAACATTAGAGAGTATTTATAGTATTTAAAAAATGGAAAATCTAACAACAGTCAACTGATAACCTGGTAACTTAAATAAAAACGATACACTAAGAAAAACACAAACACTGTAAAATAATGTTTTCGATTTCAGATCCTTATGATAGAAAAAAGGTATCACTTACCAAATTCTTCGTTTATGAATCCCAGGATGAACTCGACCTTAAATTCGATAGAATTCTAGCATAAATTGTCAAAAAGTCAGACACAACTACTGTTACTAATAAGAAAGCATAGACACAAAACAAAATGCGCTCGTATTACCTCTCAGGTTGAACTACAAAAGTAACTAGTTCGTTGGGTTGTTCGCGACACACACTACTAGCTAATATACAGCACTACTCTCAAGAAGTAAATCACAAAAAAAGCGATTGACGTCTCACATTTTTCTTAGCAAAGTCGGTTATTAATTCATCCAATTCAATTTTTCTTGCTTCTTGTTGTTCAATACTTATCAAAGACAAATAGGATAGCCTCTCTTCTGAGATCGTACATCGGAGATAATTTTTTATTAATTTTAATTTAGAAAATGACCTTTCCGACATTGCTGAAGTAACGGGAAGAGTCAAAAACAATAAAACTGCAATACATACATCTGGTAAACTTGGCGCAGCAAACTTATTTTGAATCATCAAAAAATTACCTAAATCTTTTATCGAATTTAGCTTAATTAAATCCACACTAAAAACTGCTTTAAAAGACATAATTTGATTTGGAAATTCACTAGATAGGTAGAGGCTATATACTTTTTGATGATAACTGGCTTCATTATATAAGAGATCATTTGTATTGCTTACAATATTTTTGGGAGAAAGAAAACTGAATGATTTGTAAATGTCATTCATACTCTTAAAACGATTGTTTAATTGAGTAGTAATAACATCAACATTGGCCTTAAAAAGACACACCTCAAACAACCATTCTCTGTCTTCAGTTTTTCATCAGCATTGAAATCATCGAAAAACTGTCTAAATTTTCTATGCCTCTTTTTTTCAAACTCAGGGGTGATACCCCATTTTTTAGCTAAGCCAATAGCTCCTTCCTTTATATTAGCAAAATTGTTACGAAGATTCTCGATAGACGTTAAGCTAGAATTTAACATGGTCTTAGCGTTTTCCAAATCTATTTTTGGTGATTGTAATGCGTTTGTAGTTAAATTTATGCTTTGTAAAATTTGACATTGGAAAATTAGCTAAAAACAAAAACAAATTGAAACTTTTCCATATGTTTTTTAATCGCTAAAGCTTTCTGTTTCTCGTCTTGCTTAGTACTGATTAGTAAAATATTTGACAGTACTTTTAAAATCGAAATGTAATTGTAGCGAATTGATATTACAGAGTCAAATCGAGATGACCACCTTGTCGTGCCCATTGATTTAATAGTCTGCTGAATGTTCTCGTTATTCTGCACAATTTTTAGATCACTCCACCTTTTTTAATGTTGAGCCCAAAAAATGTGTAAATTTTTTGAACAAAAGTCATAAAATTCTCTTACATGAAGCACGTTATTACATGCATCGTTTAGAACAAGATTGAGGTTGTGTGTTGAACAGTGAGCGTAATTTGCTCTTGGTTGTTTGTCCTTAATTAATTTCTGTAATCCTCCACACACATACGCTCCATTCATATTGGCTGCCCCATCATAACCATGTCCTCGACACTTCATGAAATTAATGTCCAGTGTATTTATAAAATTTATACAGCAAATTAAAATGTTTTTTGATTCGGTTATCGGATCTAAGATATCTAATAAGAGATCAAAGTTTTGATTTTGAATGATGTTAGATCGCCAATTTGAAAATCGCTTAAAAATTAGATTAAAAAAAAGTAAAGCTAATTTTGTGAAATTCTACGTTAATGGCGTCATTCTAGCTTTGGGTCCCCTAGAAGCCTTCCCACCCCCCGCAGTGCGGGGGTGTACGTTACGCCACTGAAACATTTGGATGATTTTTTACGTGGTAGAATTATTAGACGACTGGAATGTGAATGTACCCAGCTGGAAGTATCCTAGGAACTTGGAATCGCCCAGAAAGGCAACCAGAGTGGCAGAATGGTTCCAGGCTTTGGCAACGATTCCAAGATGATGGTAATGTGAGTAGATGTTACAGCACAGGTCCCCCCCCCCAAGGTACAATGCCGAATGAGGACTGGTATATATATTTGCGAGTTACTGCCAAAAGAAACAGACGGAGCACAGCATCAGACCTGTCTCATCAGTTCTCTTTAGCTACCGGCACGACAGTTTCAAGGCAGACCGTGTACAGACGCTTAGGGCACATTGGTCTATATGCTCGTAGGCCTGCCAGATGTGTTCCACTTACCGCAACTCACTGTCGTCTGCGATTAACCTGGAGTAGAGAGCATGCATTGTGGACACCACAACAGTGGTCTTGTGTGATGTTTTCCGACGAGTGCAGGTTTAGTTTGCAGTCTGATTCTCGCCGGACTTTAATATGGAGAGCGCCAGGTACCCGTTACCACCAAGAGAACACCATTGAACGGCACCGTTACGGTGGTGCAGGATGGCTCGTTTGGGGAGGAATTATTCTTGTGGTTCCAGAAATAACCTGCTTGCTCAGAGTGTAACGATGACAGGCCACATCTGTCGGGATGTCATTCTGGAACAACATGTATGTTTGTTTCGGGGCGCCATGGGTGCTGAATTTCTGTTTATGGATGACAACACCCGTCCTCACCATGCAAACATTGTAGACGAATGTCTTCAATCGGAGTATATCACCCGTATGAATTGGCCAGCATACTCACCGGACTTGAATGTAATAGAGCATGTGTGGGATATGCTTGGCCGACGAGGTGCAGCCCGTCAACCCCCTTCCACCTGTCTACCGGAACTTCTTAGGGCATTGCTTGATGAGTGGTGTAATATTCCCCAAGATCAGATTGATAATTTAATACTCAGCATGGCTAGGTGTTGTAAGGCCTGTATTGCATCGTCCGGAAGACATACTCCGTATTAACCATCATACTAACCATGTTATATTGTTTTTTTGTAAATAGGTTCTTTTTTTTTTGAAATTTGCTCCAGGGAGTAAAAATCGCAATTTTTATTAATTATGTCAAACATATAGCATCTTTTTTGCTCTTTACATTTTGTTTAATAAATATACTTTACAAATAAGTCAAATTTAGTTTGCTTCTGTCTCTTTCTTTGCCTAAACTTCATTACCTTTAATTTATGGACATGAGTGTATATCGCCAATTAGTTGAAAAATAGCTTAAAAACTGAATTTTTAATAACTTAAGATCAGATTACGAAAAAATCTCTTAAAGCCGCGCGGCATAGTAACCTATAGTTTTAGCGTTCCAAGCTTTTCAGGTCTGGGTTGTTTAGTTTGTATGCCACAACCAAAACACATACACAAACTCTTTCTTTTATTAGTGCAGTTTCACAGCCAATAGGATAATTTTGTAAGGGGTCTCAGGGGTGTTAATTTTTTCTCGGGGGGGTAAAAATATAAACAATTTTCAAACAGGTATAATTCTTTTAAATTTAAATTAAATAGTTGGAATCTTTGAGACATTATTTACAATGGATTATGGCTTCAAAAAAGTACAAAATGTTTAAAATACAATCATAATTTAAAAAATTATAAGCATATGAATATAAGAAATAATTTTGTAATAAAAATAGCGTTGCGTATGCTATTTTCTATAACAGTAGCCTCTGATGTGTATAAAACTTTATAGAATTATAAATAATATCATACTCTTTAAACCCTACATCATTTAAGAATAATATATCTTTTGTATTTCAAAATATTTGAAAAATATTAAAATTTTAAAAAAAATTGAAAATGTAATTTTTTTAATTTTTAAAAAATATAATTTATTATTCTAATTTATAAAAATACTACAGTGTAATAAGGGGGTACATTTAACTTTATGAATCAAACAGGTATAATTCTTTTAAATTTAAATTAAATAGTTGGAATCTTTGAGACATTATTTACAATGGATTATGGCTTCAAAAAAAAAGTACAAAATGTTTAAAATACAATCATAATTTAAAAAATTATAAGCATATGAATATAAGAAATAATTTTGTAATAAAAATAGCGTTGCGTATGCTATTTTCTATAACAGTAGCCTCTGATGTGTATAAAACTTTATAGAATTATAAATAATATCATCTTTAAACCCTACATCATTTAAGAATAATATATCTTTTGTATTTCAAAATATTTGAAAAATATTAAAATTTTAAAAAAAATTGAAAATGTAATTTTTTTAATTTTTAAAAAATATAATTTATTATTCTAATTTATAAAAATACTACAGTGTAATAAGGGGTACATTTAACTTTATGAATCACCATATAGCTAGTAATTAAAGCTACTATTTTAGGAAATAGCATGCGCAACGTAAAACTTAATTAA
This sequence comes from Trichonephila clavipes, assembly GCA_019973935.1. Classification (NCBI taxonomy): domain Eukaryota; kingdom Metazoa; phylum Arthropoda; class Arachnida; order Araneae; family Nephilidae; genus Trichonephila; species Trichonephila clavipes. The sequence goes on along the minus strand of BMAU01009049.1, from coordinate 295,530 downwards.
TATTTCTAATAGAAATGTTTCTTATTTTCATATGCTTATAATTTTTTAATTATCATTATATTTTAAACATTTTATACTTTTCTGAAGTCCCATTCTCTTATAAATAATGTGTAAATGATTTGAATTACTTAATTTTATATATATTTGAATATTATAAGGGGTGTGACCCAATGTAATAAAGGGACACGCGGGGAAGGGGTTCTTAATTAAGTCCACTAGTTAATTAAACACGTTTATTAGACAAAACAAACATTTACATACATAACTAGAGAACTAACATTTACAACGGAATTGAAAGGGATCGGAGCGCATGCTCGTACGTCCTTACAGTTCCGAAGCTTGGCCATTACTGAAGATTGTTCTAGCCGCTAGAGGGCGAGATAGTCTTTCTACTGTTCATATGAGAAGAGTTTAAACTACGGGGGGTTACAATCTCCCCCTATGGATCCGACGACGTCCCGGCGAGGAGACATAATTAGCTGTTGTAGTAGTAGCTCTTGTTGAGGGATGGATGGTTCTGTTGGGAACTGCTGTTGTAGCAGTCGACGGGCTTGGAACATGTTTATTTTGTGATGTGGATGTAACTTTTCGTGGTCGGCCTCTTTTCCGAAGTGGAGCTACCGGAGAAGTGTTTATGTCATTAACAGGTGTTAAAGCAGAAATATGGTAAGTAGCAATCGGTTCAGATGGATTGGCAAGACTTGCGATAACATAAGAAGTCGGTGACTTTTGGGTGAGAATTAGATATGGACCGTCACGCTTTGGCGTGAACTTGGAAGTTTTCTTGTTCTTTGCACTACTGATGGGATGTAAAGTAACCCAAACTTTATCTCCAGGAGAATAATAGACTGGACGGCGATTTTTATCATATTGCTTTTTTTTTTTCGTTGATCTTGCTTTGTTTCTATTCTTTCTCGTATGTCTTCAGTAATAGTTGCAAATCGTTTTAAATAAGGTGTTATTTCGGCAACAAAATTGTCATTGTGAACGACGCTTTTGAAATCTTGCACCACATCGTCTACAGTTCGTAGCTCTCTCCCGAATAGTAGGTAAGCAGGAGTGTGACCTGTAGTATCACAGACAGTTGTATTCATGGCAAAACGTATGACTGGGAGTTTGGAATACCAACTAGAATGATCGTCTCCAACAAGTATTGCAAGTCGGGGTTTAAGGTCTCTGTTTTTTCACTCTACTGGATTAGATTGTGGTGAATAAACTGGCATTAAGTTTTGACTTATATTTAAAGTAAAGCAAATCTGTTGTAGAACAGCACTGACAAACTGCGTTCCATTGTCACTGATAATTCGTCTTGGTATGCCATGACGCATGAAAATTTCTTCTATCAGAGTTGTTGCACATTGACGAGCACTGGCTTGAGAAAGGGCAAATAACTCAAACCACTTCGTGGCACAATCCTCGACAATGAATATCCATTGTTTACCTGTGTCAGTTTGAGGCAATGGCCCAAATAAATCAATAGCAATCACTTCAAATCTCTATGAATAGACTGGAGTTCTAAGCAAACCGGCAGTTTTTTGGTTTGTAGCCTTAAAACGAGCACATTCTTCAATTATGCCTTCTGAGAGAAGTCTATCGATTTCTTGTTTTAATATTTCCATCTTGGAAGGATTCATCCTATAAGGTGGCACTGCAACTGGAAGATGGTTTCTTGTATTTATACGATGTTCAATAAATGGTGTAGGCTCTCCCCCTGGTTGAAAGCATTCTTCATACTTTTCCAATAGTGAATTTAGTTCTTCCCGTTGTGGAAGTGAAAGGTGAGTACCTTCATTTTTCCGAAGTTGACAAAGATGTGGTTCAGGGTCAACAGTGAGCAGAGCATTGATTAGGAGGCGCTTTCACAAAATTATATTTTCTGTGAGACGTTTCAGTGAAGTACCATTGTTTTCTTTGGAGATCTAAGACGATCCCTGCAGCTGTTAAAAAGTCTATGCCTAGAAGGGTTCTGTTACCTCTAGCATTTTTCAAAATTAATAGTTCCGTGGGAATGACTTTTCCTTGAATACTAATGTCTACAGAAGTTGTCAGTATTTCTGTGGTTTGAGTACGACCTTCAGCAAGAGTCATCTGCATGGTTTTCTCTTCAAAATTCAATCCTTTTTGTTTAAGTAAATGGTATAATTTTTCACCAGCCACTGAATGTGTAGCACCAGTATCAGCACAAACTGCTGCTTCTGTATTACAAATGGAAATTTGGATTATACTAATGGGATTACTTTCACTAGAAAAACTATAAAAGTTTGATTGATTCAGACTTGATGACAAGGCATCATCTTTTTGTCGAACTGGGTTGCAAGTGTGGCATCTTGATCGAATGATTCCAGGAGCACCACATCCATAGCAAGATACAGGAGTTCTGTCTTCTTTTGTATCAACGATTTTATTTTCAGGTATTCTGTCTTTGGAAATGGGATTCCACCTACTGTTACTGGGAATCCCGGTTTCCCGCCTACTTTGACTGGGGAAACCAGACAGAGAATGTTCATACGACAACTTAGGATTTTGTGTGTAGTTACTTCTCCAGAGACTGGAATTCATTTCTTTTTGTTTCCTGCTAAAGTTTTTATTGCTTTTATTTCTCATGTTTTTAACTTCTTCATACGAATCTAGCTTATCCACTAGTTGTAGAGGATTGTTCCAATTACACCACTGGTCCAAAAAGTGATCTTTGTAATCTTGATGGGTTTTCTTTTTTATTTGGTCCGCCACAATCAAATCTTTCAATTCTTCAAGCGTCGTAACTTTTGATTCTTTCAGCCACCCATCAAAATATGTTTGCAAGTCAAAGTAGAAGTCACGCCAGGTTTTCACAGGATCTTTAGTGTGTCGGGAAAACATCTGCCGAAATTTTCTGCACTTAATTTAAAGCGTTTTAGAAGAATTTGTTTGACTTTATAGTAGTCTTGAGCATCGGCAAAAGATTCCTTAGTGATTAAATTTGAAACTTCAGTTGGTAAAAGACCAACAAGGTATACCACCCACTGTTGAATTGGTACTTTTAAAAATGTTAACTGCCTTTCGAAGAGGTTTAGGTAAATTGTTATATCAGTTGTCTTTGGATCAAAAATCGGAAGTAATTTTTGGAGTTCTAACTTTGGCATATTGGAGTCTGAAGTTGTAGAAGTATCAGTTATAAGTTGAAGTTTTTGCAGTTCAAATATTCGTTGGTTTTCCCTATCTCTTTCAGCTTGCAGTTCGAGTTCTTTTCTATTACAAATAATACGATTTAAACATTCTTTAGTAAAATCTACATCATACCCTTCACTTTTTAAGATTGCGTATTTTATGTCAAGAAATTTGAAATTGTCTGGTATTGATATGTCTAGCGTTTCCGCCAATTCAAGGAGATCCTGCCTGCGACCTTTTGCTAAATAGGCCATCGTGAAATGTCACTTCAAATGAATTACAAATTTATATTCTTTGAACTTTAAATTAAATTTAACAAAATGTTATTAATGAAATAATGATACAGTATTATATCACATAAAAGTAATATCTCAATTTCTTACAATATGCAATTTGAAAAAAAAATTTCATGAATCACAAAAATGAAAAAAAAAAATGAAACTTTTTTTGTTGTTTTCAAGTTCAATACACAATCAAAGTAAAATTACTATCAAACTTTTAGTTAAAAAAAATCATCAAAATTATCTGAAAACACATTTGAAATACATCATACCACAAGTAAAAAGAATCATATACGTTCTCATAAATAAAAGTTCTACTTAGCCGAAACAAAATTTCCTATTAGTATTCAAAAAGAAAAGTTATTAGAACTCAGTTATAAATAACCTTGAACTGTCTATTTCTCCCTATTTTATTTTCGCTTACACAGCATAAAATATCTCATCAGTTTCATAAATGAATCATAGCTTAAAAATTAATACTAGCAAGAGAAAACGGAGATATATATATTCTTTTTTCTTTTAAACCACTAAATATATTATTTAACTGAGACAAATCTTTCAACATATAATGCACATTTTACACTTAAAATTATACACATAAATGAATATTTTTTTTTGAAAATAGCATATAACAATACAAAAAATTTTTCCAGCTTAAATGCTTTCGAACAAGAATTGTAATCATTCAGAGAAAATAATACACATAAATACATATATATTTGGTTTTGTGTTCTCAATAAAGCTTTTAAGTAAACAAAGTTATACTTATTAGTTTAAACAATACAGGAAGTATATTTTAAAAACACATTGAATATAATTTAACTGTATATTATGCTGTTTAGCAAATTACACAATTACATTTCTTGAAATAAGAAAAAAATATTTCTTAATTTATTTCGAACAGGACGTTCTAAATTTAAATCAGTAAAGAATGTTCTCTGTCAGAACAATGAAGTCAATTTTTAAGAAATTAAAACTTACACAATTCTTTAGGATATTAAATCCAATCTGCATTTGGGCATGCAATGGTTAATTTAGTATTATAAGGTATAATACTTAAAAGAAAATTCAAAGTAAAAACTTTACTTGTTCTTCAGGTGAAGATAAATCCAATGATTTTGTTAAACTTGCTCATTCTACAGGTGAAAACGGAACACAATAGAGGTTAACCTGAAAATTAATAGCGAGCAACAGCCAAGCCTCTTTAACTATAAAACACGTTGGGCGTCAAATTATAAGGGGTGTGACCTAATGTAATAAAGGGACACGCGGGGAAGGGGTTCTTAATTAAGTCCACTAGTTAATTAAACACGTTTATTAGACAAAAACATTTACATACATAACTACAGAACTAACAGTTACAATAGAATTGAAAGGGATCGGGGGGAGCGCATGCTCGTACGTCCTTACAGTTCCGAAGCTTGGCCATCACTGAAGATTGTTCTAGCCGCTAGAGGGCGCGATAGTCTTTCTACTGTTCATATGAGAAGAGTTTAAACTACGGGGGGTTACAATATTGTTTATATTTTCAGCCCTCTAGAGAAAGTTAACACCCCTGAGACTTCTTTTAATAAAAGACAATGAGATTATTTTAATTCATTTCTGATATTTTTAAAATAAAGATTTCTTAGTATTTATATATGTGGCATGCAGCCAAAAGCAAAACACAGTCTTCGCGCGCAGGCGCAGCTAAGTGAAACAAAAACTGAAACGATGAGACTGAACTTTTAAGAGAAGAAAAGCGAAAAAGAACGAGAGAGGTGCGCAAGCAGGCGTTACCTTCTGCATATCATCGTCAAACTTATCTGTTAAAATAGCTACCTTTTTAATAAATTTTTGTTTAAGTTTTAAAATAAAATAGAAGAAAGACAAACGTTTTGGACCCCTTGTTGTCTCCCACATATATTACATAAACAAATTGTTCATGTGCGCTAGAGAATTATAAATTGAGTAAATTCTCATCAGATCTTGATCACATTGTAAGCTGCAGTTTACATTTTCAAAAAAAATCATAAAAGTCCCTGATATTTTTTTTTATCGAACATTGATAAATTCTTCATACTAGAAATTCATAGCAAATTGAAATGGAAAAATATGTTATTTCATTTATTTATTGAAAATTGTATATTGTAATGGACAGAGCCGATTTAAGCTCCTTTCGGGCCCTGAGCGCAGAAGATCAACGGTCCCTGATGTAGAATGATAATAGATACTGGAATTACTGCTGTTGCGTGTGTGGTGTTATTCAAATAATTCAATCAAGTTGGTCTTTTCCCGAATTTATTGATAACATTCGATAAACCTCAACAAAGCAAAACTTAATAACCTTAACCAAATTGAATTACCAAGCTAAAATATTAGACTGAAAATATACTACAGAAAAATCCTAATATTCAAGAGAAAATCCTGGAAAACAACGGTACACCTAGTTATGCCGAAACCAAGATCAAGACCACAAAAATATCCGGGATAAACAACAGCACCTGGAACACTGAAGTCAAGTAGGCACATTAGAAGTCATTAACACTAAGGCATAATCCGTAAACATATGATTTTAATCGAGATAGACCACGTGGGGTCTGAGCTTGTTGACAGTTACGCCCCACCCACTCAGGGGGCCAAATAATTCACTACAGGCCCCCTTCGCACTGCTGGATAGAAATTATTACCAGGAAACCTGGTTAAGTCCAGCTTATTCGTGCCCTTTCAGGCACTTCCGGGACCCAATGGATAAACCAGCATTGGTAATAGAAAATATTTAAATGAGTATTTAATGTATATTGAATAACATATTTTTTAATGTGAGGGCTCGAAAACTTTGTTAATACCTGTCAACCAATAGTATTTTTTTTGTACAGACGACATTCTTTGATCCATTTACGAAATTTTATAACAACGCCTTTTTAGAATTCATTTGATAAATAGAAAGACTGTTTATTTGCTCTAGACATTTAAAGAACTTTAAATTCTTTTCAGATCTTGATATACCATTTAGTAAGGGTCTCAGTCAAATGGGTTTTTTTTAAATCAAATATTGATAAATTATTCGTACTAGAAATGCAGAACAATTTCAAGTGAAGGATATGTGTTTTTATTTGTTTATTTAAAATTGCATGTGCGTTTCTTATCATTATTTCCGATAAAGCTGTTACCAATGAATATATTTTATAAGACATCGCTTATATATAGACTTAATTTTTATCAGACATGTTCTTTCATAATAGACATATTCGTGTTGTTGGAAGTTTATATCGTAAAACAGTCAGTTGAGACTTGTTAAAAAAAAACTGACATCGGGAAAATAACAATAAGATAGCAAATACAATACTGTATATATTGCACGATCTCTTTATCTCTGAATAATAATGGTGCTTGGTATTAAATATAATCAAACCTCCAACAGCGCAATGTAGAAATTTGATATTTAAATTAGAAAGTAAATGTGTGTTTTGTCAATAATGCTTTGTATAATCTTAGTCCGATGCGGCACTAAAAGCAAACAGTTGCATTCATCATTAAATATCTTGAAGAAACTTTTCGATAAATTGCTTTTCCGATTACCAGAACATCGAAAACAAATTAGTTTGATTGTTTGGATATAGCTTTTTAAAATTATCACCCCTCTATTTTGTTTCTTTTTTTATTTTAAGCGTGGTACAAATTAGCACCCCGCCTTTTCTTTGTCATATTGTAAGTATTCACATTAGTTTAAGGAAAAACTTATATTATCTCTATTCGTAACTGAGATACCTTTTTAAATATGAATAGTAGAGTCATTCTACCTATGCCCATTGAGTCCACATATACTCGCAGCAATATATTTCTTACAAATAATAGTTAGAAATAGTTATTCATTACATTTTTGTATTAAGACTTTCATAATTTTCATCAGCATTTCTTTAAATTTAATCAGTATTGCTAGAATATGTAAAAACAATTTTTAAGTATTCCACAACAACTTTTTTTATACCTGGCACGACAGTTTAATGTATGGATACAAGAAAGACGTATATTATTCTTCATAATCCATCTCTTTGAATAAATTGGGGAAAACATTTGATCTTTTTTTATATCAAATTTGAAAAAGCTAACGTTATACTTATACAACTGAAAACCTTTTAAATTATGCTGATTTAAATTATTTAAATTTAAAATATCCGCTAAAGCATTTATAATCTTTTTACCTTTCGATGTACCGGATTTCGAAAAATAAGCATAAAATTTTCTTTAAGTGATTTGAAAATGTTGAGTGTTCATGTAGAAGAGTAAAAAAAAAATGTTTCAAATAATTTTAATGCGCGGTCATTTCTCATTTTCCCATCATAATAAATTTCCAAAGAGATTTTTGGCCTAAATTTTAATATAAAAAAATAATGCTGTGGAATTTCATGGATGCATTTACATCAAGTAGTTTAAACTACCTGTGAATAATCGTTCCTTACACATTGTGGCATTGAATTTCCAAACGTATATTTACAATAAATATTGGAAAAGAGGTCAAAAAAGGAACTTTGAAATTACTCATGAAACAATTGCTCAAATCAGTCCAGAATAAAACAAATTAAAAATGCAGCATTTGGAGGAATCTGTCACAAAAGTTGAAAAAGTTCCTAAAGTACTCTATTTCCTTCTCTTCGTGTTTGGAATAAATCTTCAAGAATATCGAGCAAAGTCAGCAAATCAGATTGAAAAGTCACAAAGAACTTCTAGAAAAAATTTATCTCTCTGGACACCCACCATAATGACGTTATACCATTGTATATTTATACTTTACTCCTTATACGGAATATATGACGGTGAAACATGGGTATTTTATATCTCTGGTATACTTGACTTCATAACATTTCTCGTTGTTGTAGACCTGCTTTATTATAGAAGAAAAGTGTTGCAATTTCTCTTAAAAGATTTTCAACGATTTCCAAAATTAAAAGAAAAAAAACCTAACTGCTGCAAATGTACCACCATGCACTTACTACTACTATATACATTTGTTTTTGTTGTTGTGTATTGTCTGTACAGTATTTTCATCTTTCATCATAACAACAACGTTTTTATGGATTCAGGTAACTTCATGCTGTACTGTCTAGGAGTTTTTATGAAACTACTATACTGGTTAGTATACATTATTTTCAATTATATAGCGATGCCTGTTTTCACGTGTCTATTTGCGCATGTGTGTTTGCTAATAGAGGAAAATTCTTTGATGATAAAACAATCCTTACACCTTTTGCAGAAGCAGAAATCTTTCCACATTTCTCAAATTCAAAGACAACGAAGAATGTTTTGCCATCTCCAAAAACAGGCATCTGAAGCGAATGCCATTTTCACCGAAATCTGTTTTCTTTGGATATCGAAAAGTGTTCTTCGATGTTATTTCGATGCGTATGATCTCTTGAATGAGCCATGGAATGAAACTAATTGGACGTATAAATGTTTAATGCTATTGGATGTTGTGTTCCATATGTCTTCCTTGTTAATAGTGTCCTTTTACGGTAGCCGTGTTTCAGAAGTAAAAACTAAAATTTTAGATTCACTTATTCGACTAGGAATGGTTAACCATTCACGGATGTGTTGAAGATATTAACTTTTTTATAAACATTGTTGGAAATTCTGATATGTCTTTGAAGTTGTGGAATATTATGCCCTTAACAAGGAGTATTGCTGTAAGTTTATTAAGTGTTATTGGATCATATTCCATCATTATATTTCAATTGAGTTATTGAAAGTAATTGTAACTTTAAAAAAAGTAAAACCCTTTTTGCACCCTTGAATTCAATGTAGACCTGAAACATTGTTTTGGAACTACTATAAAATATAAAACCCACAAGAATAGAGAAAAAAATATATCCTTACAGTATCCAACTACCCTAAAATTGTGTGTTTTTTTTTTAAAAATTGACAAATTTTCTATGTAATTTTATTTTATAAGTCATTTTATTAGCTTTGTGAAAAATATCAATTTTTTTTCCATTCACTAGAACAAAAACTACAAGTATTTAAGTAAAAGCAGATTCCTTAACTTTAAACAAGATGTCAAACTTTTAAATGCGTTTTACTCGAAATGTGTTTTTTTTTCGAAAAGCTCAAACGAGGACAGCGATCGCTCAAAAAGTTTTTAAAATTATTTGCTGAAATTTTTTGTGTATGTTTTGTGTAACAGTGCAGGTGTTTTAGCCTTCAGAGTTATCAATCACTGCTATATTACAATATTTACAGTACTTTATTTGAATATAATCACTGTTTTTTTTTAAGAAAATTCATCTAACTAAGATACAGTGCTCTAGGTTTGTAAAACTTAAAATATCTCTTATCCTGAAGGTCAATTTAAAACGGAATAGCAAAGTAATACATTAAAATTGAAAAAATAGAGAATCTGTTAATTTATACTATTTGTACAGAGCGAGCCCCGTTTATTTTATTTTTTGTCAGTTTTTACCCATTTTTCCCATTTTAAGTAGTAATAATTTACTTTTCTCTTCTTAATTTTAGCCTTTTCTTCTTAAAATGTACTAAATAACTCTAAAAGCCATAAAAAAAAATCTCCATATCTCCATTTTTTTAAAAACAAAATGTTGTCGCAAGTAGGTAGATACCTTAATAAAGCCACTTTAAGTATAGTTCCTACCAACTTAATGAATGTTTAAATATCTATGTTACGCTTTTTTAGCACCCCTAAAATTTGTGATGTTAGCTCTTCGGTTACCAGAACTGATGTTTCGATTTTCCAATTCACAAACACTAAGAATGCCTCTAATTTCCTACGCAGCAAGAAAATTGTTCCAGAGGACTTGCCATTGACTACAGTTGCTGACGACTATTTGCCATCTTGAAAGAAAACCACATGGATATTGTCGCTCATTCCATATTAAAACTTATGAGAACAAAATACGTTTGTGCAACGTGCGCTGTTCCACTATGGTTGATTCCTGTTTTCTGAAATTTTGTTGAAAGTAATATGTATAAATTCTTAAATTCCTACATGCAAAATATATTTGGTTTATAGTTTCTTCAGTATATTTTAATAAGTACTAATTAATTTTTTATAAATATCATGTGCATAAAGAGATGTAAAATATAAGATGTAAGACATGACTTTTACATCATTCCAAGTGGATGTGGGGAAGCAAACATCTCACAAAAAAATTGTCTTAATACTCAAATTATTTTAATTAACAAAAGTTAAAGGAAACTTTCTTTAAGTCAATCTAACTGTCAAAAGTATTTTAATAGTGTTTCCTACACTCCTCACTTAACTGTAACTGAGAGAGTGCACCATACTTTCCCTCCTTCCTACCCCTACTGAAACTTTAGAACCCCGTATCGGGACATTCTGTGAACAGGAAGCGCAACGGACAGACGCAAGGTTTTTTGTCCGCATCAATCCGCAGCACCTTCAAAGGTGTAATTTTCATTTAACCGCATATTACTACTTTTAAGAGTACATTTTAACTGTAAATATTTATTTTCTGTAATATAAAAACATATGTACCATCTCCATCTCTGACTGTTATTCGAACTCAACCAACAGCATCAAAGAGAATTGCTAGAAAAAAAGGACCTTATAAAGTTGTAAGCAAAATGTAGAATACGAAATTGAATGAATTACAATAATTTAAGTTACACTGTTTTCTTTCGGTTTATTCCGAGATAAAAAAAAAAGTGGTTAGCAGTTCAGAGAATTTAAACCTGAATATATAAGAAAGTATTTTAAGAACACAACTCGTTTGTTTGATGGTTACGTAAAATAACAAATATTTAAAAAATGAAAACTTTAAATATTGAATAGCTAGGAAAGAGGAAACAAAAAGACAGAAAAAAAACCTAAACCCACACAATTAAAAATGTTTTTAATTGTGCTTCAACCTTTTAAAACAAAGAGGATCCATAGCAATCCCAATTGAACAGACAAAATTTCTTTATTGCTAGATTCACTTTCGGAATTATATCAAAAAATAATTGTATATTAAATTGCTTTATTCTGTTATCACCAGAAAACATTTTGAATGAGCATTTAATGTATATTTATTAACACAATTTTTAATACGCAGCCGAAAATTTAGTTATTACTTCTCAGCTTATAGGATAATTTTATTCAACTCCTACTATTTGTTGACTCACTCCCTATATATATATGACATGTTTTGAAGCCAGAATAAGACTGGATTCTTAAAAAAGATCTTTATTTGATGAAAGTTAGATATATTCTGACGCTAAGAGCAGAGAAAGAGCATGCCACACAGTGAAAATCTAAGTGGGTTACCACTTAAAATACAGATGCGGTAAGTATCGTGGATTTTATGAGTGTACTTGAAAGTTAATACTGACATATATGGCTATTAAATATAACGATCTGTAATTAGACATGTGTATTGGCTAGGCCACATGTTCGAAATAAATATATGGGGGATTAGTTTGATACTTGAAGATGGAATGAAAAATATGAGTTAAGTGCTAGATATAGGGAATTTAATTTTTAATCTAATTTAATTATCCTTAAATTTGCCCCCATTTTAAAAGGGAGTCATGACGTGGTTTTTCTCTCTTCACAAACTTAATCAATTTAAAAAAAAACAAATCATAACATCATTTGGAAACGCATATTACACATAGTGGAAATATTTAAGTAATAGGAATACAAAAATCACAAAATGCTCTAAAATAAACGAAACTTTAACAATAAACACACAGTAATGACACTTCCAAAATATTAATTGATAAAAATGAATTTCCGTAGATATAACTGAAGATTAGCTTGTTCTAATCTATTCGACATCCAGAATAAGAGCTCGTATATTTTCTCCTATTCCTTCATAATAATAGATTCGTATTATAGCTGGCAGATAATGTATTAATTTTTTTTTTCTTTTTTTATATTGGAAAATAATATCATATCAAACAATAAGATTGTAAATATAAAAATACATGATGTCATATAAATGCTAAAATAATAATTTTGTATAAAACTCTACTCTGGCGCCATCGTGTTGTAGTGTTCGACAAAATTTTGCATGTATGAAATACATATTTTAAAAAGATAAAAAAAATATACACACTTAAAAATTGAAATTATTAATAATACAAAAATGGTGTACAACACAACTTATATGCACTATTCAACAGAATAAACAATATTTTATTTCATATGCGTTATAAAATATAAGAATATAACAATTATGAGAATATGGGAATAAAAGAATATAAGAGTTATAAGAATAAAAGAGCTCTTTAAATAATTGCGAGTCGGAAATGTGGACTCTCTTCTATAATCACCTTTAGTATTTATGTAAAGTTTTCACAATATTCACTGCAACTTAACAATATCGCATACAATATTTTGAATCTCTCCGTAAACTTCTAAGTATTCGTTTCATAGACAAAATTCTTCACTTTCTCTTACATCCTCACACATTCTCTAATATAAACTGTGTCACACTACTCAATTTTGAACACATCTCTCTGAGAAATCTGCGTGACCAAATCACAGATGTTCAGGGATGCTAATAAGAAACAATAAGAAGGGTACATACCAATCTAAACACGTTTGTCCTCTTAAGGGGACTTGGCACCCTTTGAGCAAACTTCTTTATTTACGTATTTAAAAATTATACTTTAACATTTTATACAATGTTTCTATTCAAGAAAATGTTACCAGATGAAAATTTTCATGTATTATTCACACAATTTTAAAAATTTAGATTTTTTGAAGAAAATTGGGAAAATTTTAAAATCCTACTTATTTTTAACACGCAGGAAAAAAATTGAAGTGATTGGTAAATAATTGTCGAAGAAGTAGCATTTTGAATGCACTAAGGTTTCGCAAAACACAAACTGAGAAAAACCACTTTAAAGTTTATAATTCTGAAAAAATAATTATTATAAGCTTAATTAAACTTAAAATACCACTTTAAGATATTACTTATACGTTTTTCATTAAAATAATTGCATTTTCATATGTTTTCAACCCACACATTTTTATAAATGATCAACTTTTAGAGAGTACCAATTGCACAAGAAAACTCAAGAAAAACTTTTAAAAAAATATTTTTTCTGTCACGACAGAAATGTTAGCTGTTTTTCTTCTTATAATATTAAAGTATTACATTTGTATGAAAAATATATCAGGAATAAGAACTGAAATTATATATATATAAAATTATTAATATAAAATGCCTTAATTTAAAAATTTTACATGCACACATTTCACAAGGAAGAAAAATTACATTATTTTATTGCCTCGGAAATATTCTGCTTTTAATACTACACATTCTTTTTTATAGTTATTATTTCTATTTCTAAAATAGATTTTTTTATCATAAAGCATTTTTTAGCTTTTTTTTCTAAAAAGGGGGTGTGGCTGAATTGCCTAATTTGTTTTCAAATGAAGTTTTATTCAACTTCTAACTTTCCGACATGCACAAATGATATATCAATCGAAAGATAATAATGTAAAGAATAAGATTAAATGAAAATAAAAAAAAAACGATAGGTTTGTGATTTTTAGGGTACCAAGTCCCCTTGTTTCAAAACATATACAAAATTATAATGATTGTATTCTCCCTTATCCACTGTATATATATCCAAAAATAAGCTTCAAGTTATTAAATTAATTTTAATTTTAGATATGGAAAATTTCGAGAAATAGTGAATCTTGATATATGGCCGGTATATCAAAACAATTTCAAAATGAAAAAATTTTTTAATGACATGCAATAAGATTACTGCTGAATAAAATAATTAACAAAACAATAAAATTCAGTGGAGAAAAAAGAAAACAACGTGACTTTACTTTTGTTTCTTTTATAAAAATCAATATCACTAGTATTAGTACATTAGTCATTTTTCTAAAAATTTAATTTATATCTTTCAACATTAAAACATCAATTTCTCTCATAAATGTTAACTCATTCGACATCTTAAGACAGTGTTTCTCAAACTGGGGGGCACGCCCCCCAGGGGGATGATAACCCTACAGGGGGGGCATGAGCATGTCGAAAACATAAGATTATTTAAAAAACTATTAATTTATTGAAAGTAAACGCTATAAATGTATCAGTATTGCACTATGTATTCATAATTCATTTAACAATTCTAAGTTAAAAACAAGTTGAATAATTACCAGTAACCCCATGGGCTTGTCATACATAAAATTACATACAAAAATTAATATTTATCTTGATAATTTGTACGGTTTATTATTATTCCCTTAGATTCTGATTAAAAATTACGCGATTCACTCCCTAATGCTAACATTTAAACACGTAGTCGAGCCAATGTAGTGTACTGGGGAAAAGGGAGAGGGAGGTAAAAAAGGAATAAATAAGCAAATCCTCTGAAATAAGTAATTCATTCTCAAACACTGTCAAATAATTTTATTGCATTCGGGAGCCTTTGGAATAATTTTATGGATTGCAGTTCACAGAAAAAATGGTCCTTCGGAAAGGCGTAAATATACATCTGGGGCAATTAACGCACTGGCTGAGCCAAACGTTTATATACGCCGGTGGCACTTAAGAGAATAAAATCGATATACGTAGGTTTAGTGTTAAAGTATAGTATTGTTGAATTCAATACATTGTTATTGTGGGGGGGGGGTGCGATGAAAATTTTGATTGGATATTGGGTCGCAAACATTTTAAGTTTGAGAAACACTGCTGTAGACCCTTCGTGGCTGATTCTCGTTAAATCTTTTGAGGATCAAACATCATTTCTTTAGTGTGGTGTGAAATTTTAGAGAGGAGGAGGCCAACTCAGGTGTCGTCCTCTCGTCACTTGACCATGGCTCAAAATTACGAGGTTCGTCGCCAGTAGTCCTTGTGCAGTTTTATAGTGCGATGTTAATACAAATCTCACTTTCTGGTAACTTAATAATACTTAACGATGTATATATATTGTTAAAGTTACTTGTATATATTTCAAATAACATTTATGTAAGATGGATTAAAATAAAACTCAAATAAAAAATATATATTTCTTAACTAGGATTATTATATAATCTTAGCGGTTAAAAGTGGGCAAAAAAATTCTATTCCACAGACATTTAAAAAATTGTGAGGTCGTCATTTTTGTTTGCTGCTGAAACTATAGGAAGTATGTAATAGAAATGGGAAAAATAGAAAACTCTGTTATACTATTGCCGAATTTTTGCACATTAAATTTACAGAATGATCAAACTTGCTCTAACTTTAACAAAGAATTTTTTCTTCAAACTACACCTTCATGTTTTCACAATCTATGTGGTGCAGTTACAAAAATATGTCATCATTTTGCATTTAGTATTGTGTGCCTTCATCTTAATTTATGCCGCTGAGCTGAAATTAATTGCTTATTTATGTCGCATTTCGAAGCAATTCACAACGAACCTAGAAATTTTGAATCGCGATTAAGTGACGAGGACCCCACTGACTCGGAACCCCACTCTCCAAACTTCCACACTACGCCAACAAAACTTTACTACAATAGCACCTATGCCATAAGTGCACGTGCTCTCCAATATTTTTTGACCATTGAATTTGGACTAATATGTGCAGGCCACACAACCAAATCTTCAGTGGTCATAGGCTAACCAGAATCACACTGAGTACTGTCCGGTGAGTCGGCAATACTAATTCTATAGAGATGAGATCTCAGATAGTCATGACCTATCAAAAGTCTAAAAAAAGCTACAGCTGCTTTTCTAGAAGTCCCAGGAACCCAGGACGATTGGTCAGTTCTTGTTCTTCGACATCTCCTCAACTTCCATTTTAAAATTATGCTTAAAGGCCATATTAGAAAAAATCCTTAAAGAATTAAAGGTTGAAATCCTCGCAGGTCTTTGGATCAAAAGGGCTCCTTTCTTAGCAAGAAAGTCAGCATGCTCATTCCCAGCAATGTCACAGTTAAACGGTATCCACTGAAAAGAGATTTTATGCAGAAAATCTGTTAAGAACGATCTGCATTTTAAAATTCTTTGTGAATTACAGAGGCAATTTTGAGTTAAATCTTGTAGTGCCGATTTATAGTCGGAAAAGATTACGGCCCTGTTGAACTCGGAACTTCTTAGTGATAGTTTCTCGACCACTACTGCGACCGCGGTAGCCGAGTGGTATAGGTATGTGATCGTGTCTGGCTTTGTCACGAGTTCGAGCCCAGTACCACTAAAGACCCGCCGTGTATGGCAGCGATGCACGCTAAATCTTTCAAAAGCTGTAACGTCCTCCCATTGGTGTGGTGTGGTAGTTAGGAGAGGGGGTGCTAGCTCAGGTGTCATCCACGTCACTTGACCATGGTTAAAAATTACGTGGTCCGTCGCCAAAAGCCCTCGTGTAGCTAAACAGGGCGACGTTAAAATTCACTCACTTATTCGCCCGCTACTGCAATAACTACAGCAATAGCTTCAACCTTCAATCTGCTATCGAAGGCAGTAGTAAAAATACCGAATAGTAGATAAAAGCTAAACAATTCACAGAAGATACTGGCTCCAGCACCATATCTATTAGAAGGGAGCCATCCATAAAAACATGTAGCCATTCACTTGCTGTAAATCGATTGTCAATAGTTTTCAATGCTATAGCTTTCAGTTGTTCGGAAGACATTTCGCTCTTTAATACCTTCACATCAAGTTCAAGATTTATATCAAGATGAATATATGTATAGAAATTGTAAATCTGCTTAAATTTTCCCCCCGAAAACCAATTACTGCAGAAGTAGGCAAATAGCGGCATCATAAGACGTTAAGGTATCCGACTACGTTTGTAACCGTGATTTTGCAAAAGCGTATAAATGGATAATATTTATGATATTTAGTGTCACTTAGATTAGAAAATGTATATAAAATAGTTAAATATTATTACAAAAAAAAATTATTTAAGCACAATATTTTGACAAAAAATGAACATAGAATGACCCCTTTTCAAACTATTCTCCTTTTGCGAAAAATGTTTCTATTATAATAATATTTTGCCTGTATATAGCTCAGACCTCTGTTCTGAGGCTCAACTAGAATTTTTGAAATATATAACTTAGACGTGGATTTATCCATCTTTTACGACAACAGAGGGGAGAAATTTTAAGAAAAAAACGCCGATAATTATTTCAATTGGTTGTAACTGAAAATAATGTGAATTTTTCAAAACTCATAGTTGAGCCTCTGTACACAGATCTGAGCTATATACAGGCAAAATATTATTATAATAGAAGCATTTTTCACAAAAGGAGAACATTTTGAGAAAAGGTTATTCTAAGTTGATTTTTTGCCGAAATATTGTATTTAAATATATTTTTTTTTGTCAAAATGTCCTTAAAACAATTTTATACATGTATTCTAATCTAAGTGACACTAAATATCATGAAAATTATACATTTATGCGCTTTTTTAAAATCACGGTTCCGAACGTAGTCGGATACCTTAAGTAAGTACTCTTAGTACCGAGATTTCTTTACCGTGCGCTGCTGATATTGATACAGCACCTGAAGAACTGAAGTTTGAACCTGTTGACTTCCAGTCAGATCAATGTGAAGGAAATGTTTAATGCTATGACATTAATTGACTTTTAGAAAACTTTAACTGCTGAAAAAATTGACAGGGAATATGTTCTCTATATTTAAGTAGACATGTTTGTGAGAAAAGTTTTTCTTGCATGATGATCATCAAGAGAAAATATATAGGCAAATTGCTTGAAAAAAAAAACCCTACAGGCTGTGATAAGAATTTCTAAAATCTCACATCTGATTTTAAAAAAAAATGTACGAAAGAGCGACAGAGTACAATTATCTCATTAAACTGATTCTAAAATTAAATCTTGTTATAGATCAGGGTTGGCGAACCCTTTTGGATCAGCGTACCATTTTTTCTTTAAGAAATGTTTAAGGAGATATAGATGTGCCGCGTCAAATATTTTTGAATTGTGATTATTGAGAAAATAATAAAACTAAATACTAACAATTTAAAATTCTTTAATTTCAACGAATAATCCATTTTGCACAGTATATATAAGATTCGCCCAGAAGTTTAAAAATCTTTATAGGTGGTGCGGCCATCGAAGGAGAGGGGAGAGGCAAAACGGAGAGAAGGAGGAAGTAAAAAAGATGAAAAAAGGTCAACAACATGGCGGAGGGAGATCGAAAATGGCGAAAGGGTGGATGGATGGTGATTTTGCTAATTTAGACGAGAGTAACGCTAAGTAATCAAATGTACATAGTTAGTTGTGTGTGGCTGTCTCTGGAATAAAACTCTTTAGCCATTAAAGAAGTAGTGACTTTATTGTACCTGGATGACTGATGAATTTTTCATTTGAAGAGAAAATAACCTGCGATTTTTAGTGTATAGTAGTACATTTTTTATTTATACGTGTAATTGAAATTACAGTAACATTATTGTGAATCCTGTAGTGATAGATTAGATGACAAATAACTTGTATTAGGATAGTAAGATGTTACTTTTACCAGAATGCAAGCTGAATTGGAGCCATCTTCCAAACGGTTTCTAAGTGAGTTTTTAATGCTATGTGTGTGCATCTCTGAAAATAATGACTCGTAGGCATAAGTAGATGAAAATGTGGTTAAAATAGCATGAGCCAGTTTTCTCAAACAGTTAAATGTATCTGGAATCGAATTCCATGTGTTTCCAAAATTTCATTACAAGCATTTTTACTTATAATGCTTGTTAATCTTTGTTTTACTCAATTCCAACTTTCTCCTTTTTCAACAAATTTTTGAATCCAAATTGAACTAGACTAGAAATCAATCAGAGATGCACTTCAGTTTTTTCAATTTACAACCAATAGAATTGGGACAAATCTAGTGTATTAAATGAAGTCACATCAAGGTACATAAAAAACTTGAGCGTTTCCGATAATTCTTCGAACTGAGAAAATCTCGCTGAAAACTACCACCGATCACTCACGTTTTTCGTTATACTTCATATTGATCTTTGTTATTTTGAATTAAAATGCAAACCGTTTTGATCGGTGGTGTGCCCAAAATATTGTGTCACGTGCTATCAATGGCATGTGTGCCACTGGTTCACCATCCCTGTCATAGATTATATGAAATTATCACAGTAAATTTTTGAATAAAACTGCTTAATTATTTATTTTTGTGGTACAATTTATACCTTTTCTGAGATGTAAAGCTAATTAATGAATACAATCATTTAAAAAAGTTTTGACCCGCCCCTGTATCCTCTACTTCCACAAAGTGACTCTTAAACCAACACAATTACCTATCCCTGAGTTACTGTTAAAGTTATTAGGCAAATTATTGAAGTGTTAACTTTTGGCGCATTATGCTGAAGAGTGAATCTGAATTAAGCGTCAGGTTTGAATGCGTTACGCTCAGCCGAGTTTTCGCGGTTAAATTAGGATCATCAAGCGTGCTCGGGTTGGCAACGCTCCTTTAGTTTTGAATCAAAAACTTTTAGGCATGTGTTTTTTTAAAGTAAAAATTTCATGCACTTTTTTCCCCGTGAAGTTTTATTTTCTTTATTTAAATATTTTACTTTCATGCGACCCTCTTCGACTCAACTCCAGCAAGTGGACGAGAGAAGAGGAGCGCAAGCTAAAATAAATGGGAAAAATAAGGGATTATAATTACGGAGAAGATCAAAGATAAGAAGAAACGAAGCATGGGATCTATTTTTTGATTCAGTAGAAAGAGCATATTTAAACACAAAAATGTGCCGAAAGTGTTAAAATCCGAAATTTTAATGAAGTTAGTTAGCAAAAAGTTGCCATTATTTTGGTTTATATTAGTGATGACCACTAAGAGATTATGAGAAAATAAAAGTATTAATTGTGAAAAAGTACAAACCCTCTCCGTTTGTTTGCTTAGAGAGTTTTAAGAAAAGTAAACGGCTATCAGGGCATAAGTTTTTCTAGTCTTACGTAGGAAACGGTGTATAAATGGTACTTATGTATTTATCGCAGCAATGCCAATGTTTAAGATAACTCGCCAAGTTGGCAACCCTGATTTCCCATGTGTCGCATTTGCTCAATTGGCAACCATGTGCTTTCTGTGATATAATGTCGCCAATACCGTTGCGATAATACGTAAGTATACCATGTAAACAAAAACGTTATTTAAATGTAATCTACATACGCAATTTGCACATAATAATTTTTAAATAATTAGAATAATTGACATTTAAATCGTATATACTCATATATAAATGTATAAGAATGCATAATTATTTAAACACTACCCTTTACAGAAAATGGATGAAATAAACAAATCCACCAATGAATTGGCACGAAAAAGAGAAGTATTAAAAGCACGAATACAAAAATATCGTAAAAGAAAACGAAGTGCATCCGAACAATTGGATTATCTTGCCCAGAATAAATCAGAAGTTTTCACTTATGATATTTATATAATGATAATTAAAATTATTTTTAAAAGAAAAACCATTCAATATTTATGCGAAGAATGGTTAAAATATGCCCTCGTCCCTTCATTTCATAACTATTGTTTATCAATGCATAATACAATTTCAAATGACTCTGGCTTTCTTCTCCCGGCTTTACTTACTACCGATTTGATAAAAACACGTTTTTGGCGGTCTGTTTATGACCTCTGGCAACCCGAATTCAAGGATTTTTCTCTTTGATTTTTTGCCAGATTTTCAAGATATCTTATCTACATGTTTTCATTCCATCCGATCCATTCTAGAGCAATTATTTAAATTTTTTGAGTTTTTCCCGAACTTCCGAGATTTTGTCTACGTCTGTTCGTTTCATCCTAAGCAATTATGGTATTTTTTCCCCGATTTATTTTAATATTCCTAGTATTTAAACTTCATATGATACATTTTCATTTTTCTTGCTTTCAAAGTTTACTGGAGTAGATGTCGCGTTCGCTTATATTCACTTATCTGCCTGCACGCACGTTTACAAAACGCAGGTTGATTCGAATTGTATTTAATCCATACAAGATTTTTTCTGGGGATTTTTTTAAAAATTAATAAAACTTTCAGAGTTAAATAAATTAAACTACTGAATGTGTATAAAATTGGAAACTATATATAATTTTAATGTCTAGGTCATTCAGGTTGAAAATATCGTAAAAGAAAAATCCTAGAAATATATTTTAAAATGTATATTATAGATATTTCACAAAATTAGTTTATGAAGTAGGTAAAACCTTTCCAACCTTTTTGGGTGACAAACCTTTTGGGGAAGCGTGCTACTGTCTGATAAAAAATAATTATGCATATCACTCAAACTTTTCCAAAAAAACAACAAAAAAAAAGATTTAGGAAAGGTTAAAAAGTGTTACTTATAGGTTTATTATGGGATTTTTACGTAAATAAAACTTTTTTTAATACAAGTCTAAGAAGTGGAAATTTAAAAATAATATAATAAATAGGACAAAAGTACAAACTTAGGTTTTATTGTTGTTAATAAATATTTTACAAGTTCAATCAGTTAGGTTAGGAATAAAATAGAAATGAGTGACTCTCGAAATATTTAATTCTAAATAATTACTTTACAGTCAGTACAGCTAAATGTAGCTTTTGAATTTGCGGTTCTTTTAAGAAGTTACCTATATTAGGATTAGTTCGTGAAGATGCTCACAAAATTAGATTGTTTTAGGTGCATATCAATTAATTTTGAGGGATATTTTAATTTTATTATGTTCATTATAGAAAACATTCGTTTGTGTGTGTGTGTGTTGATTCTAACTTGTAATAATATCTTACAGCCAAATCGTGTAAATTCGGAAAAATTGCTTTTTGGCACAAATTTCCAAAATTCAGTATAATTAGGATCATTTAAAGTTGAAATAAGTTCCTCACATTTGAATTTCGGTGTAGTATGATGATGAAGGTCAATAATTTTGATTTGGATATCAAGTAGGCAACAATTAACGTCTTGCAGATAAATGAAAAAGGGATTTGTGAAAAGATGAGTATTTTTTTTTATCTTGAAAATCATCAACCTGAATTAATCCTGCAAAATGAATAATAAATTTTTAAATGTATCTTATCTTGGAGCAGTGTTTCTCAAACTGTAGGGTGCGCCCCCAGGGAACGTGATAACCCTACAAGGGGGGGGGGCGCGAGCATAGTGAAAAGTCTAAAAGAAAATATTATTTTAAAAAATTATTATTTTCCTGAAAGTCAACAAATTACATTCTGACATAATAAAAAAAATAAAATACATATTTACATTAATCTATTACACTCTTATAAATATATCAGTACTGTGCAATGTATTTCATAGTTACAATACTCTAAGTTAAGAACAAGTTTAATAACGAAAAACAAAAATGAACACTTATCTTGTAAATCTATATACAGTTTATAATTAATCTCTTAAATGTCAATTAAAAGTTACAGCATTTGTTCCCCAATGCCACTGTTTAACATGTAGGTGAGTGTCTGGGGTGTATCGGGGTGATAGATAGAAAAGGATAAAAAAGGAATGAATAAGTAAATCCTCTAAAACAAGTATATCCTTCCCAACACTGTCAAGGTCCTTTTACTGCATTTCAAATCCTTCAGAATAGTTTTATCGATAGCAGTGCACAGAAAATATAGTACTTCGGAAAGGACAGAAAGACGGATATATACGTCAGGCAAATAAAACACTGGCTGAGCAAGATGTTTATATATGCCGGTGGCATTTAAAGCCGTACTGTAGGCTTAGCATCAAAGTATAGTATAATTGAATTCAAAACATTGTTAATGTATGGATGGGGAGTGCGATGAAAATTGTGATTGAATATTGGGTCGCAAATATTGAAATTTTGAGAACCATTGTCTTAAGATTAAATTATGAGAAGTACACTAAAATTTCCTCAAAATTTTGTATAATAAAACACATACGCTCTGCTTTCTCAATTAAAGTATAAACAATATCTCCTTTAATACAAAATATGCTATAAAAAAAAGTTAAATATTATATTATATTACTCTTCTCCAAATAGTCTTGTTGTGCAGAACTCAGCTACTTCTGTATTACTTAAGAGGTTTCTTTTAGCTGTTTTCTTATTCTCTTTATTATGGGTATTTTGTTGAATGTAATTTAACTGAAAATTTCCAGATGGATGAAAATGTCTTAAACGGACTGAATGAACCAATTCAGTGTCAGTTTTATTAAGGGCATCGGGTCTATCTATTTCAAATAATACATCAGAACATTTTCTTAAAACGGTATAAGGGCTTGAATAAGGGGGACTTAATTTCCTTGTATTGGGGTATTGAAAATCCTCATACATTACTAAGTCATCAAGCTTGAAATTAGCTTCCTGAAATTTTTTATCGTATCTAATTTTATTTATTATATAATATTGTTCGGCTCTTTCTTTGGCTAATTTTATTGCTTCTTCTATGGAAGGATATATATCATTATCTTTTAATAAAATTTCAGAAGTTAATTTACCATACATTAATTAGGTTGGAGGGAAACCCGTTATTGCGTGTGGAGTTTGATTATACTGATGAGTTACTTTTTCCAGAATTTTTGTCCATGGAACTTTGTTTGAACTGTTACTAATTTCACACTTTAAGCGGGTACTGATGGTTTGATTCACGCGTTCCACCTTTCCATTGGTTTGTGGTCTGTGAGAAGTAGTTAACAATTGAGTGACATTGTTATGTCTTAAGAAATGCTTAAATTTTGAAGAGGTGAATGCAGCATTTCTATTACTTAAAATTTTTTCCGGTATATGATTCTGAAAGATTTGTCTTAAACTATTTATATAAGTATCTGTTGGTGGATTTTTTTATGGGAAAGTCCAAATGTACCTAGTTGCATGATCAATAATAATGTGCAAATATTTTTAACACAGTTGAAACAATTTAAAACACCTACACTATCTATCGACAAAAGTTCAGAGGGTTTTTCACAAAGGGGAAGTGATTGTATCAGTCCGTATTTTTTCTGATGTGACTTCTTATTTAATTGACAAGTATCACGGTGTTTCACATAATTTCGTATATCATTAATAATTTTTATCCGATAATATTATGGTGATATTAATTTTAACATGGTGGCTACACCAGGATGGCCAAATTTTTCACGAGTTGTTTTCATTAACTTCTCTCTTAGAGCTTTGGGTACAATTATTTTAGCTAAACCTTGTCTTTTTACTACAAAAAAACCATCTCTCTTAAAACATTTAGGAGCTGATATATTTTCTATATTTTGAAAATGACTTATTTCATTGATATCTAATAAAGGTTCTGGGGGTGTATTAATTATATGATAAGCAATAGGACTTCTTGTTAACATATCAGCTTCAATATTTTATGATTTCATTGAAGTAGGAGGTGTTTTTGCGGACAGGATTTTTGAGTTCAGGATTTTTATTTTACAAGTAAGTTTTTCCTAATATTTTCTATTAAAAAAATTTTATTATTCCTCTCCTTGATAGATTCATTATTGTTCTCTTTTCTCAATTTCTTTTTACGATTTTATTAGGTATTTCACCACGTGTTGTACTAGGCTTAACTTTTCAACTTGGTTTTTTTTTCTATTATGTCGAAAATTTCTGCTGTACGGGGAAGGTGGATCCATAAAGCATTGCTAACCCTAATTCGCTGGCCTAAATCAGCGACATCTTTAGAAATCATAATAGGTCTCCAGTTTAGAACTATAATTTTTGTATCTACATTTTTTGTGTTTGCTGAATTCCAATTTCTTACTTCTTTAGTACTGTGGGTTCTAGTTATTATTCACTTTTATTTTATTATAATATATATATATATATATATATATATATATATATATATATACACTGGTGTGCAAAAATTAAGGACGAAGTCGAAAAATTAGCATATCAGCAGAACGAAGAGGCAGAGCGGACAGAAAGACCAATCAGGAGATTAAGTAAGGTGATGTACGGTAGCACATGCGCAGATATGCAGGTAGACGTAATGGGGGAGTGTCTGAGTAGTATAAAGCGTGTTGTCGGTGTAAGATCAATATTTCTGGCAAAGAGATTGCACGCCGTATAGCAGTTAAAATCACACCGAGTTGCTGCCTCAGCGAGAAATGGCGAATAATCAATCTGTTAGACGACATCTGGATGCTTTTACCCGAGGTCGAATCATTGGGAAGTTGGAGGAAGGCCGCAGTGTGACAAGTGTGGCTGCAGAGTTCGGAATTGCTCACAGCATCGTTTCACGACTTTGGAGACAATTTCAAACTACAGGAACAGCTATCCGGGGGTTCAGTAGTGGTCGTCCACGAGGAACCACACCCGCAGATGACCGGTACATTGTCTTACAGGCCAGAAGAAACAGGCGGAAGACAGCGGGAGAAATCGCTAGACACACGACACAGGTGACTGGACGACCGATATCACGTATTACCGTGGCCAGAAGACTGCACGGTGGTGGTCCGTTTGCACGACGCCCTGTACGGTGTGTACCTTTAACGCCTGCCCATCGGAGAAGGCGTTTTCTGTGGTGCCGGGAACACCGGAATTGGAGAGACAATGAATGGGGACGAGTACTCTTTACAGATGAGAGCAGATTCAGTTTGAGTAGCGATTCTCATCGCATACTCATCTGGAGAGAGATGGGAAGCCGCAATCATCCCTCGAACATCATTGAAAGGGACAGGTATGGAGGTCGCGGTGTTCTCGTTTGGGGAGGCATCATGCTTGGTAGTCGTACAGACCTTCACATCTTCGACGCAGGTTCAGTCAACGGGACCCGTTATTGTAACGAGATTCTTCTTCCATATGTGCGTCTTTTTAGAGGCGCTATGGGTCTGCAGTTTCTTTTCATGGACGACAGTGTGCCATGTCATCGCACAGTAGCTGCCGAACAGCTCTTAGAGAGTGAGGATATTGAACGTATGGATTGGCCGGCACGATCTCCGGATCTCAATCCCATCGAGCTTCTATGGGATTTTCTAGGCAGACGCTTGGCAGCTCGTACCTTACCACCAGTAACGATTCGGGAGCTTCGATTGGCGCTGCAAGACGAATGGGCAGCAATGCCTCAACAACTCATTGACCCCCTTTATTCTCAGCATGGGCAGACGCTGTGAAACCTGCCTAGCAGTCAGGGGAGATCATGTCCCATACTAAAGACCGGATGTTTCTTGCTGGACACCCATCACAGGGATGTTTCGGCCTTCAGTCGCATTGCACTCCATGCTACTTTTTCAATCAAGCTTCTTTTTATCCCTCTGATTTCTCTTTTAGTAAGTGTTGCTTACATATTACACATGTCCTTACGTAATGGGGATCTAACGGTGTTAAATGTGTTGATTTGGAAAGCTTTTGTACAAAGTTATATTGAAAAAACCGTCTCTCGTCCTTAATTTTTTTTTGCACACCAGTGTATATATTATATATATATATATATATATATATATATATATATATATAAGACATTTGTTGTCTGTTTGTCTGTTCCCTCATAACTCGAGATCCAGACACCCAAATAACGTGAAACTTGGTACACGTACACAAAATTACACCAGAAAGGTTCTTAAATAGGTTTGACGTTCATAATTCCTTTCAAATTTTTTAAAATATAATTTTTAAGTTATTTTCCAGTGTTATGACGTCATATGTAGTCACGTTTCTCACTAAGTGGACAATTTATACTTTACATGCATTTTTTCAAGATTATTACATATTTTTACTGTAGCTTTGTTTTCGGTTGGAATATTTATTCGATTTTTCTATTCTTTGATATTTAATTAGGATTATTTTTCGAATAAATAATTTTTTTAAGGATAATTCTTTCAACAACTAAAACTTTGTTTTGTTGTTTTGGCAACATTTAGGTATAATCGCGGGATGTTTATGTGCGTGATTTTGCTTGCAAATTATAACTTATTTATTTATTTCTTTAGAATGCGAAGATTATAATTTTGACAAACTAAAACTTCTCATTGATAAGGGTTATATTTCAGTTCGGTTCAAATGTAGTATAGGGGGCACTTTAGATTTGGCGATTTTTCTTCGGAATTTTATCTAAATGTCATGGTGATATATCGAATTCATTCTAAAATAAATAATACCGAAAAAAGTACCTTGGGGACCACTTTTAGTAACCAAAATAAAGGACTGCGCCAAGTAGCCCCCTATACTACCCTTGATCCAATAATATGGTTCTTTGCAATTTCATGTGTCTTTATTTTAACCTTTAAGGGTATAATACTACTGGCTTCAGTGCATAAAATTGCCATGCAGAAAATCATACTGCCCAAGCAAAAGCAGTGCTGGTAGTAATTACATATCAAACTGGAATAGGCATCAGAGAATGAGCAAAACAGACAAATGGCTTAAATACCTTTTGAGGAAGCAGGTGGTCATAAGATAAATTATTTTTGGAACTTATGTACTATCCTGGCTATCGCCAACATTCAAAATAACTTGCCAAGTTGGCAACCCCGATTTTACATGTCATATATATATGTTGAATTTTGAGTCGTGCTTCGTTTCATATATCGCCAATAAGTTGCGGTTATATGTAAGTACCTTATTTTTCAAATTATGCTTTTGCATTGATAAAGTTAGTTCAGTTCTTTTTATGTCGGTTAATGTTAGTATTGTACTTCATTTTTCAATTTATTTTTATGCTCGGGATATATATATATATATATACTTTGGATAATTGTTTTAGTACTTGGGTATTTTTGCACAGTCGCCAATGTTCAAAAAACTCGCCACTTTGGCAATTCCAACTTTGTGTGAGTTGAATTAGCAATCATGTGCTTCATTTTGTATAATGTCACCAATAGTTTGCAATAATACATAAGTACCTCTAATTCTGTACATTACTATAACATTAGACTGGCCGCAACATACCAATTTGGCGTGATTTCAGAATCATGCCAAAAATGAGTATGTTGAGGAAGCAGGTAGTGGTAAGATAAATTATTTTGGCACCTATGTGCTATCCTAACAATCGCCAACATTCAAAATAACTTACCAAGTTGGCAACTCTGATTTCGCATGTCATATATATGCTGAATTGCGAGTCATGTGCTTTGTTTCATATAATGTCCCCAAAAGGTTGGGGTTATAAGTAAATACCTTATTTTTTCAAATTATGCTTTTGCATTGATAAAGTTAGTTCAGTTCTTTTTATGTCAGTTAATGTTAGTATTGTACTTCATTTTTCAATTTATTTTTATGCTCGGGATATATATATATATACTTTGGATAATTTTTTTAGTACTTGGGTATTTTTGCACAGTCGCCAACGTTAAAAAAACTCGCCACTTTGGCAATCCCAACTTTGTATGCGTTGAATTGGCAATCATGTGCTTCATTTTGTATAATGTCACCAATAGGTTGCAATAATACGTAAGTACCTTTAATTCTGTGCATTACTATAACATTAGACTGGCCGCAACATACCAATTTGGCGTGATTTCAAAATCATGCCAAAAATGAGTAGTTAACCAATATGAAATTAATATTATGAGTATTATCTTAGCCTGTTTTATCTTTCCCTCCAGAGTAATCCTTAATTAATTCAATATATAAGTTTTGTTTTTTTTTAATATTTTAGTACTTACATTTTTTTTTTTTGGTTATTATGTACTACAAATATTTTTTTGCACATTGCGATGTCTTTGGCAAAATTAATCAGTGGTATTTTTCTTAAATATGTTTTTTTATCTGTTTTTCTGTTTTTGACAATTTTTAAAATTTTGTTTGATGTCTGTCTGAAATGCAAATAGCAAAATAAATATTTTACAATATATATATATATATATATATATATTGTTTTGTATGAAAATGTTTATACTGATTTATTCAAAATATTGAGTCGTTTTTTATTTTTGATATTTTTTAAGATTTAATTTTATGTTATAACTAGCTATACCCAGCTAAATGTTGCTGTTGCTCAGTCAGCTTTAAAATACTGGTACACCATAAAGTATGTCATGAAGCTTACAAAAGTAATAATACACAAGAATTCAAACAAATCTATATGCATATAAGACGCATTTGTTGTCTGTCTGAATAAACTTTCTCTTTCACACTACATCATTTGGATAAATTTTCAAAATTTGTTTGTGTGGTTAGTAATTAATTATAATGCTATAATTTTAATTGAATAAGCAGATATTGCATTTTTATGTATAAAAATAGTTATAACTACTGTACTGTATTTTTTCAGTGAGTGAATATTAACGTTGCACTGTTCAGCTACATGAGGGCTTTTGGCGACGGACCATATAATTTTGAACCATAGTCAAGTGACGTGGACAACACCTGAGCTGGCACCCCCTTCTCCTAACTACCATGCCACACCAATTTAGCAGGAATATTCTTTGAAATCCACTCTTCCAAGATATATGATGGCACGGGTTCTATGATGAGTATTTTAACGGGGAAGGCAAATAGTTTTGTAGCAGATATTACATTTTCAGCTGCGAGCGTTTTCAGCAGATTGCAAAGATTATCATTTTTGTGCCCCAAAAATAGTTAATGTCAAAATTTAAGTGTCTTATGTTTATGGAGACCTTAGAAAACGATTTAACTATTTATTTTAAGTGAATGGTGTATATAATTAATTTTACAGTGGAATATATTTAATTAATTTATTAGCTCTAACCGATTAAATTTTCCTAAGTGGAGTATTTTGTTTATGTATGTCCCTTAATTTTCAATGTAGTGACCTAAAAAAATATTGCATGAAAAAATTTCTGTAGATCATAATGCGGTAGATAAAGCATTAACGTGCATCGCTCTCCTACACGGCGGGTCTTACAAAGCTCTAATAAAGTTTGAGCTATGAAAGTAGCTAGACATTTGCCAACTTGACTCTATTGTCAACATTTCGCTATTTTTTCCATTGAATCGCCATTGTTATTTAGGAAACGGTGTTGCTTGCGAGTATTACAATTTTCACATAAAATAAATTCAACAGAAATTTATATTAATGTATGACACTTTCAGTTATAAATTATTTACAATATTTTAAGCGTCAGAAAACTTTTAACAATGTGTTACTTTTGCTGAGCAGAGATCAGCTTAGGGAGGTATTTTCAAAAATCAACCCTCAAGAGTTTTACGGGGAGTTATAAATATAAAAAAATCCTTTTTATCAGCTATTAGATCTACAGACTTAAAATTTAACAAAGGTATTTTTTTTCTTTCTTTTTTTCTTCAGCTGAGATATGTGAAAAGCTTTTTTTGTTTAATTTGCAATTCACTTAAAATTAACTCATTAAAAACTTCTTTATCCTTCAATCTGTGTTTAACCTTTCAGTTCACCCGTGCGAAGAACGGGTATACCAGCTAGTATATATATATATATATATAGTGTTTTAAAGACCATCTAAAAAGTCTACCCGTGGGATTTTCGAAATTTTTCAGTCAAGCTAATGCATTATGATCGGTATGAACTGTGAAATGAGATCCAGGAAGATAGCAATAGAATTTATCTAAACCATTAATTATAGCTAAGCATTCTAATTCAGTTATTGTATAATTAATTTCATAATTTCTCAGTCGTCTCGAATGGAATGCAATCGGACGTTGATTTCCATTGGGTTTTTGTTGTGTGAGGATGCATGAGATCGCAGTTTTCGGTGCATTCGATAGGGGTAATTTGGATTGAATATAGCTAAAATGGGCTTTGAAATTAAGCTGTCTTTAAGTTTTTGAAAAGATTGCTGACATTCTGGGGTCCATTTCCAATTTTGATTCTTTTTAAGAAGATTATTTAAGGGCATTCTTAATTTTGCATATTGAGGAATGAATTTTTAATAGATATTAATACTACCAAGAAATCTTTGTAAATCTTTTACAATTCTATTGGGTAAAAGTTTTTTTTAATTATTCCGACATTTGTATTATTTGGAGCGTATGATCATTGTTTTATTTCATATCCTAAGAAATCAATTGTATCTTTACCAAATTTACACTTTGAGAATTTTAATTTAATATTTTCTATTTCACAAATTTTAAAAATTTCCTCTAAATGTTTTGCATGTTCTTCAATTGATTTGGGAAATCCTATTATATCTTCAAAATAATTTAATGTAAATTTCATTTGGTATTCATTCAAAATCTGTCTAATAGCTCTTTGAAAAAAAGCTGGGGAATTTTTATATCCAAAAGGCAAACGATTAAATTGAAAAAGACCGCAATATGATCTAAATGCAAGTTTTTCAGATTCATTATCATCTAATTTAATATGCCAATAACCACTACACAGGTCGATCGTTGAGAAAAATTTTGCATGTGTTAATTTGTCTAAAACTGTATCTATACGGGTAATTGGTTCTGCATCTAATTTTGTGATGGTATTTAGCTTTCTGTAATCGATACATAATCGTGTAAAACATTGTTTCTCAAACTGTGGGGCGCTATAAACTTACAGGGGGGGCGAGCATATCGAAAATAAAAGATTAAAAAAAAGTTATTTACTGGAATGAAGTAAAACAAAACAATTTCTGACATAATAAAAAAATGCACATTTGCACTGATATAATTTATATATATCATCTGTGATATTACGTTATCAAAAATAAAAGCTTCTACTTCAAAACCTCATTTTAGCTATGTTTGATACTATAACCAAATAAAAAACCTTTTATTTGATTTGCTGTAATCCCTTGATGAGAGATTTTTTTATTACGTTTTCTTTTCAAAGCTAAAATGCTACTCTTTCAGAGAAATAAAACCCAGACCCATAATCAAAAAAATGTTAGGAAGATAAAAAATTCATCACTGTTATATATTATTGCCATCAGCTGTAGGCAGCAGATTGTATTTGCTGCGGTTTGACCTTTGAACTTACTTATACGGTTAGTTACGTCCCTGCTGTTATGAATTTGTTTCTTTCAATAAAGGGAAGTTGTAAATAAACTATTTCTGCAGCGCTTTTTTTCCTTGTAAAATATTTTTATGATTTTTGGAAAAGCACAGAGAGCACTTTGAAGGATTACTAGGCCAATATTTATTTTTATGAGTATTCCCAAACATATAAAGCATAATGAAAAACGTTTTACATAATTTTTTTGAACATCCATATTGTAATAAATACACTTTTAATCCTGAGCTGTCTCGCCGAGCACAGAGTGCACGAAATCGGTAATTCTGGCAAAACTGTTTAATTGTTACCAATGGCTCTGACACTATCCTTCTGTTTGACAATCTTAACGTGAACTAAAATATATTAGTCACATATCTCCCTCTTTTTTGGGTGTCACAAACGTTTTTTTACAACCTTAAGGTACTTGTTTTGACTGAGTTCTCAGTGTGATAATTTTTTTTTCCGAAATACTTTCTGTGTCCTTGAAAGTAGGCGAGTTTATGTTCTCTTAATAAAATTATTCACTGGAATCACGATTTTTATAGTGTACTATAGAAATAATTATGAAAAAAAGATTGGGGTGACTCAAGAACCCCGCTCAACCATATGTATCGAGGGCGCGCTCCTGCTCCAGGGTTAAAACATGTTGAAGTCTTTTCGCTTTTAAATATTAAAAATAATACAATTATTCTTCATGAGAATTTTTTTTTATTGTTCATTATTCAACATCCATTCTAAATGCTAATTCTGTGAGGCTTAAAATTACAGTTCGCATAAAACTAATTATAATTTGAGCAATCATTTTTTTAAAAAATCATTTTACATTTTTGTAAACATTGTCGCGCACTTGGCTTTACTCTTCTTACAATTGAGCGATTATATCAATAATGTTTTATTTTCTTATAAATGAACTCGTGCAAAGAGCGGGTACTTCAGCCAGTGTACTTTTAATGTATAAATGCTGCACAGAGTATTTTATAACTAATTAATTAATACTAAATTAAGAACAAATTTAATAAGTATTAGCGACTTCCATGGGCTTGTCTTACAGAGCATAATTTTTCAAACGAATGCTTATGATTAGAAAATGAGCCTCTGAGTTCTTTTTCTATATTTAGCTGAGAGATATCTATATTTTGTCTTCTAAGCAACCATCGCATTTTGCAATATGCTCCAATTTAAAAATTAGAGAAAGGAAAAATAATATAATAATTATCCTATTTCTTTTTTTGCTTAAATGTAACATATACAAAATTTAATACTTATGTCATGAATTTATGTTGTTTATAATAAAGATTGTTGCTTTAGCGTCAAAGTGCATTATTATTACATTCAGTACATTATTAATGTATAAGGGGGGCGCGATAAAAATTGTGATTTAAATGGGGGCGCCAGTATTGAAAGTTTGATGCACTGGTGTACGAGCATTATCCTCTTTTTTAAAAGCCAATGTTATAGGGGCAGCGTAAGAACTATAAGATGGTTTGATTATTCCTGCTCTCAATAATGCGTCTAATTGCTTTTTTTTTTTTCCGTATCATCTTTAAAAGATGTCCTACATGGTTTATTTGCAATGGATAATTCTGAGGTAAGTATTATTTTAGGAGAATTACATTTTAGTTCGCCCACATCAAACTTATTTTTAGCGTAAGACATGTTTATATTTATCAATAATCACATTAATAATATCATAATCACTGTTAGGAATTATTTCTATATTAAACACATTATCAGTTTTCTTAGTGATAATTTTATTATTACTAAATTGAAGAGTTTCATTTTTTTCTTTAAAACTTTTCTTAGAGATTCATACTTTTTTTAAATTTTTTTTCTCCTGTTTGAAAAACTTTATTGTCACTAAAATTAATATTTAATTCAAAAATGCTCATGGTTTTATTAAAAATTATTAAATATTTCATTTGTACATTTACTATGAGGAATTTAATACCTATAATAATCTCTCCTATTTTCAATTGTAAAGTAATTGACTCACTCGCCTTAACTTGCCCATTGATGGTGGCAATTTTCGTTTTGATATACTCCACATTGTGCTGTCCCTTAATTTGTGATATTATATTTTTTGGAATAATATTGACATTTTTGATCCTGTATCCAAGAGGACTTCAGCTTGTTTGAAGTTGATTCTTCCCTGGATGATCATAAGTTCTCATGTTCGATGAGGTTGGAATACTGTATTATTTTCTTGGGTTCTTTGATGGGGGTAAAAAGTTGGAGCATCCGGTCACAAAACTGCTGGTCGTTGCGGCAATCATTGGTTTCTCGGATACATGGTTCGCCGCTGAAGAGAAAAGGACGGGTGATGATAAGAAGATGAGGAGAGTATATATCGTATCTTGAACCGGTTATGGTATTCGGGTGCTGAGATTGATCATTTCTCCATCTTCCCTACTGTTGTCTATGGGCAAATTGATTCGTATGGTGAGGTATATATTTTTGTCATTGGATACTTTGGGTATATAACTTCGTTCCTATTTGATTTTGATTTTTCGTGGATATCTAAAAGTTTCATTTTTTCCTTCAATTCCCCTATATTGCTGCAGCTTTATAACTGTATTTTTATGGATCTATTTTCGTTTAATCCTTTTATGATGTAAAATTTTTCAGCTTCTTCTTCCATGTTTATCCGGGATGCAATTTCTTTTATTCTGTAGAAGTATTTTATGTGGGTCTCTTTTGATATTTTTTCTGTTTTAGATAATTGAAGATGAATCTCCGCTGGATTGACTTGTGTTCCGAATCACGTATTAAATTATTTTTCAGTTCATAAAAACTTTTAAGAATCGATTGTGATTTGATGTAAGTCTTCACAGCTCCATATACTAACTTGGTTATAAAAAGAATGTTCTGTTTCTCTGTTATATCGAAGGAATCGCACGTACTTTCAAAATTTCCAAGGAATGTTTGGATGGTCATTTCTAGGTTATATTTTTGGAAAAAAGTCTGTAGATCTTCAAATCGAATATCATTTTTTTGTAATGGTTTGAGGTTGTTTTAATTTTTCATCATCTGCATCTATATTCTCTTCTTGCTTAATTTTATTTTCGTTTTTTTTTCCATTTTTGAAATATAAATTTCTGAAATTTTGTTAGAAGTCGATGATTCTAGTTCTTTGGCGGTAAGAGCGATGTTCTTCAGGGGTTTACTAGCGCGTTTCTTCTTTTTCCGTACCATAGAGCATTCCTTTGAATTCCGGCAACCCGACGTATTCTGCAAAGAGGTATACAACACAGTCGAAGTTCCATCAAATTCTCTACATCATTTATCACGATCGTTGGCGTCGATTTTATTTTAAAATTATTTTACTATTAAGATTAGTTTTACGTTAAGATTCGAAATTTACTCGCAGATAGAATTCTGCCGGCATTAATTCTGACATGTTTTGAAGCCAGAATCAGACAGAATTTTTTAAAAATATTTTTATTTTATGAAAGTTCAACATATTCTGACGCTAAGAGCAGAGAGTAAAAAGCATGCCACTGGGAAAATCTAAGTGGGTTACCACTTAAAATACAGATGCGGTAAATATCGCGGATTTTATGAGTGTACTTGAAAGTTAATGCTGACATATAAAGCTATTAAATGTAACAATCTGAAATTAGACATGTTGATTGGCTATGCCACATGTTCGGAAGAAATAAATGGGTGATTAGTTTGATACTTGAAGATGAAATGAAAAATATGAGTTAAGTGCTAGATAGGGAATATAATTTTTAATCTAATTTAATTATCCTTACACACACACACACACACACACACACATATATATATATATATATATATATTCATACATATATATATATATATATATATATATATATATATATATATATATATATATATATTCATACATATATATATTGTTCAAATTCTCATTCGCTGATAAAATATTTTTTTTTAATCCTCTCAAGTTCAAATACATTTTTTTAAACTTGTAGTGGATGACACTCAAAGGCGTAGCTACCGCTGTTTTAATGATACGGGGCCCTAAAACGTGTAAGCAAAATATCCCAAAATATTAAGGAGCTCTTAGGAAGGGCCCTCCAAGGAGCTTTGATACAGGGCCCCCTCAGGACTAGATATGCCAGTTCATGTTAATATTTTTTCAAATATTAATTCACTGATTAAGCTAAAAAATGAATAGATAGTAACAAACAAAAATAATAGTGTAACAGCATATATAGAAAGGAAAAACCATTCACTATAGCGCAATGGTTGCGTTGGACTTCTAATTCAAAGGCCGGGGGTTCGAATCCCACCTGGGATGGCCTAATTTCTGTGAATGTGATATCTTTTTACTATACTATTTTATTAGAATAATTAAATTTAATTAATGAATAAATAGTAACAAACAAAAAAAAAATAGTCTAACACCCTATATAGAAAGGAAAATGGAAAATTGCAAGGAAAATCGTTTTCTGACTTGCTACTTAATATTTGGATTCTGTCATATGTATATACATATTTATATTAACTGTAACTATTTAATTAAAAGTAACTAAAATAAAAAATTTTCTTTGTTGCCCTAAGTAGAATGGCTTAAAATTTTTCTTACATTGCTTGTTCAAATATGGTTACCATTCATTTTATCTCAGCCCATTGAGTCCATATACTTACAGAAATGTCTCTTTTAAAATGAGACGGAATTATTTATTTATTACAGATTTATATTAACATGTTTGTATTTTTCGTTATTATTTCTTTAAATTTAATCAGTATTGATAAATATTTTAAAAGTTTATTTTTCTTTATTCTGGAATTCTTTGTCTCACTTCGGACATAACAACTTTTCAAATAAACGCAAACAAGAAAAACATATGTATATATATATATATATAATACTGATTATAATCCATCCCATTCAATGAAGGGGAGGGAAACTTCACCTTTCATTATATCTAACTTCAAATAACACTTTTTACTTATATTAATAAAAACAAAAAAATATTATAAATATGCGAAAACATTAATTTAAATGATTTAAATTTGATGTTATACTCTAATCAATTCCGAGTTCTTTTTATATTTCAAAATACCGGATTTCTAAAAAGAAGAATTCTTTTTAAAATTTTTTCAAAATGATATGCTTTTATGTAAACTTCTTTATCTACTAATTTCAGTAAATTGTCGTTGATTATTCTTTTCCCCATCATAATAAACTTCCCAAGAGATGTTGCAAAATGATATTGTGCTTCTGGGCTACATTTACGTTCAAGTAGTTTAAACAGTCAGTGATTGATCGACTTTGTGGCATTAAATTTTCAATTATATATTTGCAAAAAGAACTGATAAAGAGGTTAAAAAAATAACATTTGAAATTGCTCCTGAAACAATTTTTCAATTCAGAATTAAATATTTAAAATACAAAAGCTGGATTCTGTTGCAAAAGTAGAAATCATTCCAAAAGCAATCGATATCCTAGTGTTCGTGTTTAGAATAAATCTTCAAAAATGTCAAACTATACCAACAAATCTTATTGACAATTTCTGAAAAACGCCCATGTTTAAGATGGTCTAGGAAAAGCGATTTCTCACAGTAGCTCCCCTCGCTGGACGGTACATTTTACAAGAATATGCTACCCAAATTGTAGGTGTTGTTCTTGCTTAATTTTAGATTTTAATATCGAATCTGTTGATATGTTGTCCCACTCCTTCATTACAGGTGTGTGTTTTTTCCACAAATGCAAAAGGGTATATTTTCCATTAGAAAACTATTTAGTTTCGAAACACGAGCTAACTAACGAGTATAAAAACAATAAATATTCACAATCTAGTAGGAAATATATATATAAAGATGAAATGCACACGCGCGTTTTAATATTCCTTTTTTATATTATAGTAAAAATTTAAAAAGTGTTGCAAAAAAAATTGCTCATAAATAAAATTTTCCATTTTAATTAATAGGATGAGCTTTAGATACTTGTAACTGTACAAACTTCATAGAGAACGTGAATCCATTTTGTATCCATATTTGTAAGTTTCTTTTCGATTTTTTTATTATGACTCTTGGAGCCCCAGTGTGTCGAACTAAATGTTTCCGTGGAGCACCGTTTGAAGACCACTGGGCTAGATCAAATGTGTGCAAAGGATGTCAAATTTGCCCTCTATTAATGTTGCCTCAATTAACAAAAACGAGTACTCAGAATTATTATCCTTATTCAACAAGATAAGCTTGAAACACATGAGAATTATTTAATTCCGGGGAAGAAAAGGAAAATCAAAAATACTTCTTTTCTAGACTAAATTTTTTCAAAATTGCTACACAATAGTCATTTTAATAAGAAACTATAGTTTGAAGTTATACTTGCATTTTATTCATATTTTTGCGAACGAGAAACCTTACTACAGTTGAAAATATTCAAGTAAAATCTGAAAGGTTGTTTTTGGAAAAATATTTTTTTTTCTTATGAACTGCATATAAACAACTAAGTCTTTGCAGACAGGGAAGGTCCCCAAATGTGAAAGCCACGTGGCGATGGTATCTATATAAGCCAGCAACCCCCCTACCAAGATGATTATTTTAGTACAGTGGATGTGTTATGTGCTTATAAATCCGAAGGTACCAGGTTCTAATCTTCATTGGTGACTCTGGCTGAACTTTGAATCAACGCAACTTTCATGGAACAGACGTGGCGCCAGCTATCCGCTGCATGGTGCAGCACAGTAAAGCCGTCAGATCACATGACGCAGCACATCAAAAGCCGTCAAATCCATATGACACAGCACTCAAGCCGTCAAATCCATATGACGCAACACTCAAGCCGTCAAACACAAAAATGACGCAACAGAAATTCACACGTTCGCCATAATTATGGTATCAATCATTCACCTATTCGCCGATTCACTGGCAGGGAAGTGTGTGGCGGCGGTATTTATATAAGCCAGAAACAACTCCCATAATAAGATGATCATTTTAGTATTGTGGATATAATATGTGCTTGCGAATCCAAAGGTACCAGGTTCTAACTTTCAGCCATTTCATGACGATGACCCTCGCTACCAAATTTTGAATCTTGAATTGATTTTTATTAAAGCTCTCATCGGATGCTAAATGTTGCCCTGAGTACCAGAACCCAATTGATACTCAAGGGATCTTACGCATGCATCATAATTATATGGCATGAGTACCTACAACACAGAAAATCTACCGACTGCAGCCGGGATGGAACCCGCAACCTTAGGCTTACGAAGCAGGTACGTTTCTCTAAGGCCGCATTCACACCAAGGCTATCAGCGTCGA
Source organism: Trichonephila clavipes (assembly GCA_019973935.1). NCBI lineage: Eukaryota > Metazoa > Arthropoda > Arachnida > Araneae > Nephilidae > Trichonephila > Trichonephila clavipes. Next base: position 256,125 of record BMAU01009049.1, on the reverse strand, counting down.
GTGTTGAGCGTCGAGCCAATCAGAGGCTTCATCTCGGGCGAGATGAAGTCTCTGATTGGCTAGACGATCGATGCTGACAGCCTTTATGTAAATGCAGCTTAAGACACCACGCCAACTTTTGGGGAAAATATGCAATTACACATTTTTAAGGTACATAATTTTCATTCTTATCTTCGTATTTTTTCTTCTTCTATTTCATTTTTGGTAAATAAAATGCTGTTTATGAAATTTGATTTTTTCCTTTCATTATAAGAGAAAGCGAATTGCTTTTTTTTTTATTTAAGTTAAATTATACAACATAGTTATAATTACTCACTTAAAAATGTATTTTATATTCTCAAAAAATCATCAATGAGTAGATAAAACACGTTTATCCAAAAATACCCATTAATGCAGACATTCCGAATCTAACTTAAAAAACAGCTAGAGCGACGTTTCTCAAAATGTTGGGTGGGCCCCACCAGATTGATAACTCGACGACGGGGGTGCGAGAGTACATTGAAAAGTCAAAAAAAACTTATTTTAAAAAATTATTAATTTTCTGAAAGTAAACAAACAAAATGCATTCTGACATATTAAAAAATAAACTGCATATTTACACTGATATAATACACTTGTAAATATATCAGTATTGTGCGCAATGCATTTCATAATATAAATTTAACAATATTAAGTTTTAAAAAGCTTAATAATTACAAATAACCCCATGGGCTTGTCATACATAAAATTACACAGAAAAATTAGCACTTATCTTCGTAATTTGTACAGTTTGTAACTAATCCCTGAAATCCAATTAAAAGTTACTCGATTTGCTGTCCAATTCCTCCAGTTTTCCTCGTAGGCGTGCGGATGTGATGTATTGGAGGGGAGGGGAAGAAAAGGAATAATAAGCAAATCTTATTGCGTTCCAAAGCCTTCGGAATAATTTTATGGATAGCAGTGCACAGAAGAGATCGTACTTCGGAAAGACGTATATGTATGTCCGGAACAATTAACTGTTTGGCTAAGCGAGATTCTTATATACGCTGGTGGCACTTAAGTGGTTAAAGTCGTATTGTAGCTTAAGCGTCAAAGTGTAGTATTATTGAATTCAATACAATGTTATTGTATGGAGGGGGAGGGACATGATTAAAATTATGTTTGAATATTGGGTCACAAATATTGAAAGTTTGAGAAGCACTGAGCTAGAGTTCATCTTATGGAACACTGGATATAATCTTGCTAAAATAAGCTCATTAAGAAGGAATGTTTACATATTCCTTTTATATCTATTTGTGAACCTTACGTGAGTGAATATTAACGTCGTATTGTTCAGCTACTCGAGAGCTTTTTACAGCAGACCTCGTCATTTTGAACGACACCTGAGCTGGCTCCATCTCTCCTAACTACTACACCACACCAACGGGTGGACGTTTGAGCTCTCGATAGATTCAACGTGCATCGCTCCCCTACATGCCGAGTCTTCAGTGGTATTAGGTTCGAACTCATGACACGTCGCCCACGAGTCTGTTCCCTTGACCATTAGGCTACGGCGGCCGTTGTGAATCTTGCGTGAAGAATGCATTGAAAGGTAATTATAATATTGGGCAGTTTTTTTAACTATAAATATTTTACATTTTTAACAATAGTTTAACAGCTGCGTAAAAAGAAACAATTCATTTTATTATTGTACGATTTATTTACTCTAAATTTAATCTAATCAGTGGCGTACACAGACCTTTCTTATCAGTGACGTCACATTCTAAGAAAGGCTTAGACGAAAGCACCAAGGGGTAAACTCTATGGTAAAATTTAAAATATTTTTGATTCAATGGGGAAGGGGGGTGAACCACTTGTGCATGTCTCTGAATCTAATTCCTCAAATATTGATTTTTCCTTTAAATTTAGCATTTTAAAATATTTATAAATAAATATTTGGTACAATTTTTTGTTTTAAAAAAAATTCCAATTTCTCTCTCGAAAAATACATTAAAATGAAGTGGCTTATGCTACTGTGCAGGATATTTGTTGTAAGTTTTGATTTGAAGTTGTAATATTTCCTTGACAATTGATAAGTTCTTATTGTTCGAGTCAATTTTAATAAACTATAGTACTTTTCGCTTAGCTAAATTCAAATTTACCAGACGTAGGATTTTGTCTCAACCACACACAAAATAAGCACAAATTATAGCTGCTTTACTAAGTGTTTCTAATAAATGTTTTTACTTTTAAAAAATGCGCGTTGAACAATGTGGTCACGGTAGCAAAGGGGACATGGTAGGCAACTAGAGGCCGATTTCGTTTTTAATGAGTTGTGGATTCGAGTTTTAACTCTGCTAATATGCTAAACTTTTAATCTTCGTGGAGCGGTAAACATTCTATAATTTTGCCATGGCTCACTGACGGCTGCGATAGCCCAGTGGTCAAGGTATCGGATCATGGCAGGCATGTCATGAGTTCTAACCCAGTACCACTAAAGACCCGCAGTGTAGGGCAGCGATGCACGTTAAATCTATCGAGAGCTGATCTCACAACTTATCGGCCGAATCTCCAAACAACCCCTCCCAATTTTTCTTGTTTCATTACCCAGGAATATCTTTAACGCAAAAATTTTCGAACTTAAAAAAGTCAGTTTTATGAATGTCACGGTGGACGGTTATGATGGCAAAGGGATCACCCAATGCTACTCTTGTAACCGTTTCCATCATACGGCCGAAAATTGCCACATCACGCCAAGGTGTCTAAAATGTGGTGATGCTCACCAAACGAGAGATTGTGAAATTGAAAGAGTAGAAAAACCCTTCTGTATTAACTGTGAAACCTATGGACATATGGCGAATTACTCCGGATGCCCCAAATTCCCGAAACCCCGCAAGGGTACGCACGAAAAAACCAACACATATTCCAACACAGTAAACAGTATTGTTAGACCCGGAACCTCATACTCCCAAGCCGCAAGTACTTTTAACTCTTCTAAAACACAACAGATGGCACCACAAGTCAAGGGAAATCCTGCTGCTTTAGTTACAAACCAGGCCAATCAATCTACTTTACCGACCCCCCTACTATAAATTTCAACAACAACGGAACGTTTGACATGAATTTCATTACTCAAACGCTCCAACAAACAATCCTAGCCCTTTCCATGCTTACCCAACATATCGGTAATGCAGTAAGTATCCCCCCTCCCCCCCACCTGTAAAATCTAAAAAAGCTAAAAGCAAAGATCAACTTAAAAAAGAATTGCACGCCCTTTTTGAGGCTATTATCGATTATGACGATGATTAGTCGAACTATGATTGGCCTGAGTTTGTGTTCATGGAATGCAAACGGCATACTTGCTAAAATAAATGAATTCAAACTTTTTGTAGAGAAGTACTCTCCCGATTTAATTTTAGTTCAAGAAACAAAATTGAGACCTATACACAACATTAGAATCGCGAATTATACCTGTTACAGGAATGACCGCGTTGCGGACGGACACGCTGTCGGCGGTGGTACACTAATAATGATCAAAAACTCCATTAATCACTTTAACACGCAAACACCACAACTCCAATACACCGAAGCTACTATTGTAACGATTAATCCTCCAAATTTTAATCCCCTCACAATTATTAGTATTTACATTCCCCCAAGTTCTGACAATAGACTTTTCACTCTCGATATCGAAAATTTAATTCAGATCAACAGTAGTTGTGTGATCTTTGGCGATTTTAATGCTACACACAACGCCTGGAACTGCTCCATTAATTCTGTACGTGGAAAACAGCTTAAAAACTTTACTGATATACTTGATATAGAAATTGCTTTCCCCGACACCCCGACCAGATTCGGGAACCACTCGGCTAATACACTGGACTTCGCACTCATTAATAATTTCCAATACCCCTACTCAATTATCTCCATTCCGGAACTCTCATCAGACCACAATCCGGTCATACTTAATTTTACTTTCAATAAAAATATACACAATGACAATACTAGAGCAGTTACCACCTGTTGGTCAGAATTTTCGGAACACATTAAAAATAATATTCATATTTCGGACTTTAAAAAATTACAAACCCAAACATCTTAGAAGACAAAATCAATCTGTTCACCGAAGCTGTCCGCTCCGTCTACGAACACGCCTCCCGGCCAATCACAAACAAGAATCACACCTACACTCCATATCACATTCAAGACCTCATAAGACAGAAAAATAAAGCCAGGAAAACGTTCCAAAACACATTAAATCCCACTCACAAAACAAAATACAATAGATTGCAAAAAATAATTAAAAAAGAGCTTAAAAAATTCTCGGATCAAACATGGAAAATTAAACTTGAAGCTATGAATACACAAGACAACACTCTATGGCAGTATCAAAAATTCTTCCGCAAAAAACGGTCTGATATCCCCTCCTTGAACAATACAGCAATCACTGACGAGCAAAAAGCAGAATTACTAGCTAAAACATTTCAAGGCAACTTCACGGAAAACATTAGACCGACAAATTTTAATACTAATATAGATTCAATCGTAAAAAACACGTTGGAAAACTTCTTTTCCAACCCGCCCCCATTTCCTATCACTCCAACAGACCCTGTTGAAATAATTAACTACGCCAAAAATTTAAAAATAATAAATCTCCAGGCGCTGACAAGATCACTAATAAAATGATTAAAAATTTCCACTTAAAGCAATTTTAACTCTCACATTTCTAATTAATAAAATTCTCAAACTCAGGCACTTTCCTAACAACTGGAAAAATGCAATAATTTTCCCAATTAAAAAACCAGGCAAAAATAATCATCAACCTTCTAGCTATAGACCTATCTGTCTTTTATCCTCCCTCAGTAAAATTACTGAGCATATTATACTTAACAGGATTAACACATTCATCTCAGAATCTAACTTTATTAACCCAAATCAATTTGGTTTTACAAAGAGACTCTCTACATGCCACCCACTCCTAAGACTGACTGAGAAAATTTCTTCTGGATTCCAGAGGGGCAGATCCACTGGAGCTGTTTTTCTGGATATCCAGAAAGCTTTTGATCGAGTCTGGATTGGTGGTCTAATCTACAAACTAATAACTAACAATTTCCCTCCTGCTCTCATACACCTAATCAATTCATATCTTACTAACAGATCTTATCAAGTCCGAGTCAAAGATTCTCTTTCAAATATTTATCAAGTCAACCTAGGGGCCCCGCAAGGAAGCTTGCTTGGTCCAATCATATTTAATGTCAATATTAACGATATTCCGACACACCCTCACACAAGTCTAAACATTTATGCTGATGACACTGCCATAGCTACCACTTTTAAAAATCACAAATCCATCACCAAGCACTTAAATAACCACTTAAAACTACTTGAAACATACTTTAACACATGGAAAATTAAACTTAATGTTGAAAAAACAGTAGCAGTGCTGTTCACAAGGAAACGTAAAGCTGCAACACCACCGACACTATACTCCACACCACTTTAATGGTCTCAAAACACAATTTACCTAGGACTGTTACTTGATAATAAACTCACATGGAGACAACACATTTTATATACGCGAAACAAATTCCGGAATGCTCTAAGATTAATTTACCCTCTAATTTGCCGGGATTCTACAATGACTAGAGATAACAAGGTGCTTCTCTACACTGCCGTTTTGCGGCCCATTTTAAGTTATGGTTGTCCTGTGTGGGGCTACGCTGCTAAAAGTAATTTAAAAATTCTTGAAATTTCCCAAAATAAAACTATTCGCATGATTGTTCATGCGAATATGTACATGAAAAATACGCATATCTACGAGGCATTAAAACTTCAGAATTTCAAAAGCTATATTCAAAAAATTGCCATTAACTTTTTTAACTCATTACCACAAACAAATAACTATCACATCATTAATCTAGAGAAATATACCCTAATGACAATACTAAAAGACCTAGGAGAATTCTCCTAGACTCATATAATCCTCCCTAACATTTAATAACCTCATTTGCCGTTCGGCAAATGAACTGCTAAATTTATTTTTACTTTTCGTCATTTTTTACTTTCTTTCATTTTAATTTATCTATTTGTCAAATACTGTTTACCCACACAGGCTACCTCCCCTTTTACTTAATATTTTAACTTAACTCCAGGGCAGCCAGCCAAGTGCCAGTTCACTTATCAATACACAAGGAACCTCTACAACATCAGGAAGAACTTTTTAGCATCGAATTTTAATTTAACCACATCTCTCCACTTTCAACTAAAACCAGGGTGTCTCTCTTATTAAGGACAATTTAACTTCACAGGCACCATTCACTTGTTAAGATATGGGATGGAGGCTCGCTTCGCGAGCCATATGCCCAGCGACAGACAGCGACAGAGCTGAAACGTCCTCTTGCAGCTTCCTGGTTTATCTCCTGTGGTCTCTTTCTCTCTCTCTCTCTCTATATATATAAAGGGTGTTTTTTTAGAGGTATAGAACTTTAAATTGCAATAAAACAACGATGTATTATTCGATTGACATGAACTTTTTTATTCGAAAAATAACCTTGTGGCATTACATTTTAAATATGATTTCTGGCATATGACTGCCACGGCTGGCTCGGATGTAGTCCAATCTAGACGTCCAATTTTCGATGACTTTTTCCAACATTTGTGGCCGTATATCGTGAATAACACGGCGAATGTTGTCTTCCAAATGGCCAAGCGTTTGTGGCTTATCCGCATAGACCAATGACTTTACATAGCCCCACAAAAAATAGTCTAGCGGTGTTAAATCACAAGATCTTGGAAGCCAATTCACAGGTCCAAAATGTGAAATTAGGCAATCACCAAACTTGTTTTTCAATAAATCGATTGTGGCACGAGCTGTGTGACATTTTGCGCCGTCTTGTTGGAACCACAGCTCCTGGACATCATGATTGTTCAATTCAGGAATGAAAAATTTAGTAATCATGGCTCTATACCGATCACCATTGTCTGTAACGTTGTGGCCTTCATCGTTTTTGAAGAAGTACGGACCAATGATTCCACCAGCCCATAAAGCGCACCAAACAGTCAGTTTTTCTGGATGTAACGGTGTTTCGACATACACTTGTGGATTAGCTTCACTCCAAATGCGGCAGTTTTGTTTGTTGACGTAGCCATTCAACCAGAAGTGCGCTTCATCGCTAAACAAAATTCACTTATGAAAATCGGGAACAACGGCAATCTCGTTTTGGGCCCATTCGACGTATCTACGCCTTGCTTGATGACCGTTTAAAATGTAATGCCACAAGATTATCTTTCGAATAAAAAAAAATTCATGCCAATCGAATAATACATCGTTGTTTTATTGCAATTTAAAGTTCTATACCTCTAAAAAAAACTATATATATATCAACATTTTGAGTATACTTTAAGGTTAATTTCTTGTTTTGTGTTGTTTTTCTCCTTTAGCAAAAATGATATTTTCGATAAAATTCAATGATTTCTCTTCCCTCCCTTTTTTATTTCTCTTTATTTATTTGTTTATTTTACCCAGCTGGTCTCGAAAAAAATAATCCTCTTTCCGGTGCTTTTTTTTTAACTGAAGAACCAATTATGGGGAAAGATATCAACAGGAAGTGTCGACGCCAACTGAAAATATGATTCAAAAAATTTATTTTTTATTATTTTGGTGTGTTTCCTGTCTTTTTCTTTCTCTTTTTTTTCTTTTGGTCTGTTTGGTTAAATTTCTTTTTTGTCTATTTTTTTTTAATTTCTAAGAAAGTTGGAACATGTTTACGGTGACAATTCTGGGCATATGGCTCGCGAAGCGAGCCTCCATCCCATATCCGAAAAATATAAAACATGTTTATTCTGTTTTCCTTCTCTTATACTCCTTATGCTATTATTATTTTTATCGTATTTGCTTAGTATATTTGCATGACGTTCACGCACATGTATGTATATAGTGTAGTCTCCTTTAAATTTGTATTTTGTCATTTTACTGTCTGCTAATGTTTAAAAATGTAAACTTTGATTTTTTTCCCCATTAAGTCTAGACGTAGGAGTGGTTGTTTCTCAAAGGAATCGGCATGTAGCTGTAAACCCTTTTTGAGTGAGCTCGATTCCTTTGGGCATTCCTCCTCCCATTGGTGTGGTGTGGTAATTAGGAGAGAGGATGCCAGCTCAGGTGCCGTCCACGTCACTTGACCATGATTCAAAATTACGTGGTCCGTTGCCAAAAGCCCTCGTATATTTGAACAGTGCGACGTTAATATTCACTCATTCACTCACTCGCCGTGGCTCACTGAGAGAGGGGGGAGACGTTGATTGTTTATATTTCAGATTGTTTTGATTCAATAATTTTAATTTATTTGTATTTATACGTGCGTCCCGAATAAAAAGCAGTTTCACCAAAAAATGAATATGAAGGGATTTAACATTGATTATAAAGTAATTCCCATAAAAAGTCGCTCAAACCCCAAAGATACACACCACAGGAACAATTTTAAAGTTCCTTGGCTAGTTCGGTACCATTTGATCCACGTACCAGTCAACAGCCCGGGTGTTAGGGAACACTGGGGCAGAAGGGGAGTTACAGTTATATTAACGTCACACTGCAAAGCAACACGAGGGGTATTGGGGTACGGACTTCGTAATTTTGAGCATTGGTCAAATGACGAGGAAGGAACCTAAGCTGGTACCCCTTCTCTCCTATCAACCACGCCACACCAAACGTGCATCGCCCATCTCTACAATTGTTCGAAGATTCGACAGAAATCACGCCATGGGCTCGTGATGTGTGACTTCTTGATTACCATCCTCATATCAAATTTCAACATTGATTGATTGATTGAATATTAACGTCGCACTGTTCAGCTACACGAGGGCTTTTGGCGACGGACCACGTAATTCTGAACCATGGTGAAGTGACGTGGACGACACCTGAGCTGGCACCCTTTTCATAACTACCACACCATACCAACGGGAGGATGTTTCAGCTCTCAACAAATTTAACGTGCATCGCTGCCCTACACGGCGGATCTTTAGTGGTATTGGGCTCGAACTCGTGACAAGGCAAGCCACGATCCGATACCTATACCACTCGGCTACCGTGACCGCATTTCAACACACACACACACATTGATCTAAGAGTTTTAATCAACAGAAAGTTATTAAAACTAATCATCTAAAGTTGTTGTTTTTTTACAACCTCCCTAAAAATCCAACCGCAGTCTTTTCTTTTTTTAATAAAAAATTAATTTAAAACAAGTTTTTTTTTTTTAAAAAAAGAATAATTTTTGAATAAAAAAAAAGATTTGCTATACACTTTTAATATTTTAACACCTTTTTTTTAGTTATTTTTGTTTTGCAGCACAATATGGGATTGATTGTATATAAGCGTTGCAATACACAGAAGGGGGCTATTGATGATTAATCTCGTAATTTTCAGCCTCCGTCGAAGAAAAAAGGTGACACCTGCTCTGTCAGCTCACTATCCAGACTTCCAAGTCTCTCTAACGTGAGATTGTTTTGAGCTTCGATAGATTTATCCATCAGTCCCTTTCACTGGCGCACACAAAGGGATGGGATCCTCGAGTCCGGACCCCTCTCCCCAAACCCATTGATTTACTTCCGATTGATTATAATCCTGTGTATATATAATACATAAAATCTAATTAAAAATTTATTATTAATAATTAATTTTATTAATCAATGCTAATTATTAATTCAATAATTAATTGTTACTGTTTTTTGTTCCCGAAAATCGATAAAACCAAAAGAATATTGTGGTAGGAGCATTGCAGTAAAATGCGAGAATGGTGGACTTTCAATTCTGGATTCCCTCCCCCTAGAAAAATTCCTTTGTGTGCTACTGGCTCCCTTACAGGACAGGTCTACAGAAACACCAGTACTCTAATCCATGACTCGACTGACGTCGCTTGTGAGTTCACGACCATGACTCCTCGGCTACCACAGCTTGCGTACGATGGGAAACCATTCTTTGAAAATTATTATCTCATCAAGCCTACTTTTTACAAAATGTATTTTCTTTATTGCATCTTTGAATAATACCAAGGAGTGAAAAATTATTTTAAATTTAAAAGGGAGGGATGAATTACCTAAGTGGTTTAACTCTAAATATCAGCCTAAAATTTCGATTGAGTGTTTATTAAAATTTTAAGACCCAATTAAATTCGCCAACTTTTTTCTTTTTTCACAGACGGCTTTAGGTATCTGACTACGTTTGGAAGTAATTTTCATTGATTGATTGAAAATTAACGTCGCACTGCTCAGCTACACAAAAGCCTTTGGCGACGGACCTCGTAATTTTGAACCATGGCCCAGTAACGAGGACGACACCTGAGCTTGCACCCCTCTCCTAACTACCACACCAACAGGAGGACGTTTCAGCTTTGGACAGTTTTAACGTGTATCGCTGCCCGATATGGCGGGTCTTGAGTGGTACTGGGCTCGAACTCGTGACAAGGCAATCCACTATCCAATGGAAGTAATTTTAAAAAAGAGCATAACTGAAAATGTTTATTTTTTTTAAAAAAATTAGCGTCACTTGAAGTAGAATATACATATAAAATTCTTTTTAGAATATTATTACAAGAAAAGTATTATGTATATGAATTTTTTTGGCAAAAAATGAAAAAATGAGATTTTTAAAACATTCTCCTATTATGAAAAATGCTTCTATAATATTTTGCCTACATATAGCTAAGTAAGTGAATATTAATGTCGCACTATTCAAATACACGAGGGCTTTTGGTAATGGACCTCGTCATTTTGAACCATGGTCAAGTGACGAGGACGACACGTTAGCTGAAACCCCCTCTCCTTATTACCACACCACACCAACGGGAGGACATTTGAGCTCTTGACAGATTTAACGTACATAGCTCCCTATACAGGCGGGTCTTTTAGTGGTACTGGGCTCAAACTCGTGATAAACCAGCCACAATCCGATACCTTGACCACTAGCTACTGCGACCACTACATATATCTCACTTCTGTGCTCTAGGATTTTGAAAGACAATTCAGAAGTAGATTTATTCATGTTTTAATACGTCAAAGAGAAATTTTTAAAAAAATTCCTGGATATTATTTGCAATTAATAGAACTCTAAAAATAATGTGAATTTTTCCAGACATCCTCGTTTAGGTTCTGTTGAGAAGTCTTAACTATATATAGGTGAAATATTATTACAGAAGTTTTTTTCATAAAAGGAGAATGCTTTTAAAGTATAAAATCCACCCTATATACAACGCGTACTTATACTTTCAAGCTGCATTTTTTAATTTTTAGGTACAGTAATACCCCGAACGTACGCGAGAGGTGGGACTGAGTTATAACCGCATAAGGCGGGGTGTAATTTCGCATATAAATACATATAAATTGTTTTTAGTTGGGACCGAAGTAATAGTTTAGAAAAGCCTAATGCAAACCAATGTAGTCTGCTGGCTCAAAAAGATTTTCTCCCTCACAAAATTTCCTCGTAACATATTCTAATAATTTTTCAATTCCTACTATTAACTCACACTCTACTTATTTATTTATTTATCTTGGTGGAATTTTCAACCGTTAATAAAATATATTTTAAAGCGTTCAATTGAGCTGAAATTTTATATACATGAGAATTTGAATGACAATACAATAATTGAAATATAATTTACAAAAATTGATTTAAAGTAATTATTTAAAGAGTTACAAATACAGCCACGTTGGCAACATTTTTGGCTACTTAGGGACCCTTTTGGCGACTTGTGTCAAAACTTGAAAATGTTTTTTTCTCCTGTTTTAAAGCATTCAGTTGAACTGAAATTTTATGTACACGATTGTGTTGGATGACAATAAAGATAATGAATAAAAATTAAATACCATTCAATGCTGTGATTCTGTCATATATATATATATTGTAACTATTTAATAAAAAGTAGCTAAAGTAAAATTTTTCTTTGTGGATCTAAGTAGGAATTGACGTAATTTTTTTTTATATTACTTCTCTTTATTCCTTGTTTTGTTGAAAAAATACGCTCTTTGTTGGAGTTACGGTACTTCATTTCTTTTTTCGCCAAAAAATTATATTGAAATAAATTTCCTTCTAATAATATTCTTAAAATAATTTTATATAAGTATTCTATTTCAAATAGCACTAAATGTAAGAGGAAAAAAAGTATTCATTTATACGCTATTGCAAAATCACGATTTCGTGAAAGTTCTCATACTTTAAAATCAACGGTTACCTTCGACTATTCTGTGATTAACATAATTTACACAAACATAGCACAATGATTTACACAAACATAACATAATAGTTTACTCAAAAATAATAACTTTTATTGCTTCAGGCATGTGAAAGGCTTGCATTCTAAATACAGTAGATTTTCAACAGTAATTTCATTTCTTTATACATATTCAGTTTAGGTAACAAGTGAATTTAACCAATATTGTAGAAACATTTTAAACAGAAAATTACTTCATATTAACACGCATATTAATCAGTCATACAACAAATTATTATTATTATGGGCTCTTGGAAGATGCAGCTGCAAGAAAGGAAGGAAAACTGGCGAAATCAGCCTGCATACAAGAAATAAAATTTTTTGTAAATCTTATTTTTCAATGAAATTGGTAAAATGAAAAAAAAATTTTGCTAGAAATTAAAATGGGAATTTTTCTTTTATATATCCAACCTTTGATTTTTTTTCAGTCATATTTTTTTATCGTTTCCGAATAATCATTCTTCTATTTGGCATTGTTTTTAGATCGGAAAATGAAGCCCGTCTCAGTAATCAAATGAAATTAATCGCGTTTCAATGGATTCATAAGCATGAATTTCCTTGAATTGTGACTTAGCGCACATAGAAATTTATGTTCAAACCTCCAATGCCAACAAAGCATACCTCCTCAAATAAGTTTTTCATTATTGGAATGTTAAAATCGATCGTAAATTTAATCATCATTTATATACACTTTTTGTAGATTATTATCTATATTTTCTCGGATATAAAATTCATTGGAATAAGTATCATTTTTCACTCACATTCACGCTTGTAATTAATACATCAATTCTCACTCTTACAGCGGGTTTGATTAATTCAAATATTCAATTGATTTTTAGATGCAAGAATGAATTTTCATCTTACAATTCCCCCGATTTTTCAATCATTCTTTATAGATTTTTGGCGTTACAAAAAAAGCAAATTATTAAACTTAAAATCGTCCTTAGGTACCCTTTTTTTTATGCATTATCATCTTGATTTTAACTATCTGTTATCTCATTGTTCGCAAATAAGTAAAAATAAACGATATTTCGAAATTAGGTATTAAAAAATATAATTCATTAATGTAACGATATTCGTTTAATTTATTTTTTTCTTTGTGTGAATTATATTAGCTGTCAGTTTAAATCAAAGGAATACAGAGTTATCCCGCGTAATTTGCAATTTAACATTTTCTGAGGTAAAATTCCTCTGTACGGAATTCATGTTCCAATCCGTGGAATAGCGTTTTGTGATAAATTTTGTCACTGCCTCTTTCTTGACTTGATTCAGATGTAGATGAATTATCAGTTTCATTACCACTGTCTCTGGAGCTGGGATTTACTTTAATTCCGATATCATAAATGCCATGTATGCCTTCATTTTGGTTACGTGACTTTTTAAAGTTCGAAGGCAGAATGGAATGAGATGGCGTGACATTCTCCATACTTTGGGGAGATTTTGAAAAATTTTCCACTGTAACAATCTTGCGTTTTAAAGGTTTTGAGATTGGGAAATAGAATTTCCCATTCTCAGTTCTGAAATCTTCTAAAATTGGTTTTGCCTTGGGTAGTAATTTCTTCAATTGAAAGACATCAAAGGGCTCTACATTATCGAAATGTAAAAATTCGTGAATAAATAACTCCTTTGCGGTATTATATTCTTGATTACAGCATAAACATTCAAAAACCTTGATTTCTTTTTCGGCCATGATATATAATTGCTACTATTAAGATAGGAATTGTTCAGTTTAATGAGAAATGAGTTATTCAAAATTTCCGTGATTAGCGAAAGTGATATAAATAAAACTGAATACCTTGATATAAGAAATCGTTCATCGAACTTGAGCAAGCGATAAATGGAAATTAAAAAAAAATTACATTAGCTTGATTATGCAATGAAAAATATGACGAAATGATATTCAAAACCAATATAACAAAGACAAATAAAAACACAAGCGTGTTGCCAAAGTTCCGTGAAATAATTGATTATAATATAGTACTTACGTAAATTAAATATTATTTCGTCGCCCAACCAGTATAGTGGTTAGCAACGGTGCCGTAGGGACTGGGTTCGAATCCCGAAGACATAGATGTTTGTAAATGCATAGTGCTTTTGCGGCATGGCGGTACTCTAAATAGCCGTCGAGCCGCAAGTCCTCTCGTGTGGTTGGTCGAGGGGGTAGAGAGGTGATAGGCACCTGGCCACCCCAGGTGCCCTCCCTTAAAATTGGGGTAGAAATGAGCCACATCGTGCTGTCACCTGTATGGTGCTCAAAGCTATGGCTAACGACTAACGAATGGCCCTTTTCCATTATGAATTTCGTGGGCCTCGATCTGGCCTTTGCCGATCAGGTGGCATCAGTAACAACAACAACAAATATTATTTCTAAAAATGTTAACAATTTAATTAGAAAACAAAAGATTACACCTTAAATAATTTCTCAAGAATGTCCAAGCGGAGAGCAAAAATTTTGCAACGTTTAGTAATTCTCTTTAGGATGATGTAAATTAATGCATGGTGAGTTTTTAAAAAGCCTCATGGAAATCTGATGGCTCTAAAGATTTGTCGTGTGAAAGGTCTGAGCTTGTCCTCAGATCTCTGAACTTCCACACCACGCCAACGGGAAGACTTAGAGTCTAAAAAGAATTAACGTGCTTCAGCACCTCTACGCGGCGATTCTTCGATGGAGTGAATGAGTGAATATTAACGTCGTACTGTTGAACTACACGAGGGCTATTGGCGATGGACCTTGTAATTTTGAACCATGGTTAAGTGCTGAGGATGACACATGAGCTCACACCTCCCTCTTCTAACTACCCACCACACCAACGGGAGGACTTTTGAGATCTCAACAAATTTAACGTGCATCGCTCTCCTATACGGCGGTCTTCAGTGGTATTAGGTTCGAACTCCTGACAGCCAGACACGAATACGTAACCTTGACCACTAAGCTACCGCGAGTATTTGATGGAAATAGGGCTTAAACACATGGCTCTCCAGCTACGAGTCGATGGCCATAATCACTAGGTTACCGTGGTCACGCATTGCTATTAAAAATTTAAGTGTTGCTCTCTGTACTATCGCAACCAATGAACTATAGCTTTTGAAACAAATGAAAGCCTTGGTTTGAAGTCGAAATCTCATAAAAACCTCAAAAAAGCAAAGATGAACCTTTTTTGTCTTTTTCAAAAATCTTAAGTAAAATTGATTTGATTTACATGTTTTATATATTTTCTTAATAAAAGCTGATAAAAAGTAGTAATTCCTTTCCAGTTTATGCTGTTGGAATATAAATGGTAGATATTTGTTATTACTTCAATTAACAATAACGTTCTGATATGTTTTTTCAGCTAATTCCTAGTGCTCAAGGTATTTGACTCGTGGCCGGTGTGTAATGATTTTGAGCCTAGTACCGCTGAAGACCCGCCGTGCAGAGTGGGCCAATGCACGTTAAATCTGTCGAGGCTCAAACGTCCTCTCGTTGGTGGGTGGGGAAGTAAGGATAGAGGGTGCCAGCTCAGGTATTGTCCTCGTCAGGTATTGTCCTCATGGCTCAAAATTACGAGGTCCGTCGCCAAAAGCCCTCGAGTAGCTGGATAGTTAGTATCTTCAGTAAAGATTTAGAGCAACAAAGGCTATTATCCCAAGAGTAGTTGGATAGTGTGACGTTAATATTTACTTACTCACTCATTCAGCTTATTCCTAAGCTAAATTGGTGTCCTGGTCAAGGTATCGGATCGTGACTGGCGTGTCACAAGCTTGAGCCCAGTACCACTAAAGACCCACCGTGTAGGGGAAGCGCTGAACGTCAAATCTGTAGAGAGGTCAAACGTCCTCCCATAGGTGTGGTGTGGTAGTTAGGAGAGGGGGTGCAAGCTCAGCTGTCGTCCTCGTCACTGGGCCAAGGCTCAAAATTACGAGGTCCGTCGCCGAAAGCCCTCGTGTAGCTGAACAGTGCAACGTTAATATTCACTCCTTCAAGCTAAATTGGTTTGAGTATCTAACAACAAAGAAATGGAAGATGATACCTTCGCTTAACGTTAAGGAGAGAGCAACTCTTGAAGTTGCTCTCCCCTCGGAAATTTCTCTTCGGCACGCTCAGAGGAAATGAGGTTGCATTTCATTGGTAGGTGTGCAAAGATAGGATTACTCTGGGTTGCCTGTTTTGGCGTTATGACATTTTTCTGTGCTGTAGTGAGGCGTTGCTCAAACTGTTGAGAGCCCCCAAGGGAGGCGTGATAACTCATCGAGGGGGGCTAAGCGTATATTGAAAAGTCGAAGACAAAAATTTAGTTTAAAAACTATTAATTTACTGAAAGTAAACAAACTAAATACATTCCAACATAATAAAAACATTAAATCATTATAATTGTATCAGTATTGCGCAATGTATTTTATAATTAATTTTACAATACTAAGATAAATACAAGTTCAATAATTACAAGTAACCCCCCCACACACACATACATGGGCTTTTCATATATTAAATTATGTACCTCATCTCCTGGGGAGGGCCTAAGATTGGTATCAGATATTCGGATCAGCGTTAGTGCAGAATACAACCGCGGACTTCGCTCAGCTGAAAGTAGCGTTGTATAAAATATTCCTTGCTATACAAAATAGGAAAGAGTGGGAAATAAGTTTTTGCGCGTCAGTAGATAAGAAAAGCCGATTCTGCTGTAAAGGCGGTGCAGGCGGTGCAGAGTTGAGTTGTTTCGTTCCTGTTGCCGAGTTGAGTTGTTTTCTCCTGTTGAGTTGAGTTGTCTCGTTCATGCTGCTAAGTTGAGTTGTTTTTCTCCTGCGATGGTTTTGATTTTCGAGTTAAGGGGGCGAGTAGAATTGTTTTCTCCTACAGCTAAGTTGAGTTGTTTTTAAAAAATGTGCACAAAAAATGGAAGTATGGGAAAGTTAAACGTGCTCCTGGCGCCACCTATTGATTATAATATACACTAATTATAGATTTTAAAATGATTGAAGTAAATAACGCTCAAATAAAAAAAATAATAATAATAAATCCAGATTCAAACTCACAGCCTCAGATCAAAATGTCTCCACAGGACAATAGTTTTTCAGTTATGCTAACCATTATTCTATGAAGGCATACAGACCAGAAGATAACTTATGTTTATAATCTCATGAATTTAATTTTGCAGGCGAAGCAGATGGCGACGTGTTTTAAGATCATTTTCTTAATTAAAATGAAATAAAAAAATATTTAATTTATATTATTTTAATAATTTGTAAATTTTAATTCAGTATAATGATTACATACACATACAGTAAAGATACAAAGTAAATTGATTATTCAGAAAAATGTGCCGTAGTATACTCGTCATCAGCGTGAACGGGTTACGATTTAACTTGTTTTAGCTTGTCTGATCTTGATTCTACAAGACAGCAACTGAATTCTACGTCAGAAATTATCTCAATGCTTAGAGTGGATGAATACATTGCTTTCAACCACGCAGCGAACGCCACTCAAGTGTAATTCGGTCAATATGCGTTAGACACTTATCACATTTTAGTTCAAAATTCATTTCGTTTGTTAGTATTGCGGTGGACTGTATTCAACAAGAAAAAAATATGGTGATGTCTGAAACACATAGTGAAAAACGAAAGTTTGAAAAGCCGTGGAATCTTCTGCAAATAAGAAACCCAGAAGAGAAGTTTCAAAAGTAAGTAACAAAACTAAATAAATTTAATATGTAGTTTTTATAATGTTTTTTACACATTTCTGATCTTTATTAATTTTGATATATTATTTTCAGAAGTATGGAAAATTTACCGAGGATTGCATACCAGATGGAGTATTTCCAATTGGAGATGATGTTTTTGTCTTTGCAAGCACCGAAAATGATTCCGTATCAGTACACATAAGACGTTTCAAGAAATATGGAAAAACATACTACCCAACTCCCCACGGTGGGTCGAATATATCATGACCCACGGTGGATCGAATATATCATGCGTAAAAAGAAAGTGCCGGAATCACTGGAGGAATTACCAAGTGGACTTTTCCCTCCTGAGCGACACATTCAAATAACCAGTGATAACTTCATTGATTTTACTTTCAAGCGCATTAAATACGGTGCCGATAAAGAGCCCACTTTTAAAGAAATAATCATATCCCGAGAGCAGTGGGCTGAAATGATTGAAAAATATGGTGCTATTGAAAATGCTGCTATAGACAATATGTTTCAATGTATGGACTTTTTAACTGCATATAAAACCTTCTGCGAAGGCCCCATAGAAAATGCATTACCTTCTTCTTTGGATGTTAGTCTGGGTAAACAATACTTGACGCAAATTTTGAAAAAATCTATTTGTAGCCTCCTGAACGAAAAAGGACTGAAACAGCCTCAGACTTTCGCTGAGGAGTTATGAGGGAATCGTGAAGAAACATTTAATTCATATGTTTCATCACTTGAAGCTAATGAGATAGCTGATTGTTTTTATTATAATCTTTTTGAAAATGAACACTTTTTATTGTTAAAACCTGTACATTATGTAACTCAAGAATTTTTTAAAATCTTCGCTTGGATATTATTTTAAGAGAAGTAAGAGACATGTTATGTCCACCTGATTGTTTTGAATACTATAAGGATTTTGTTTAAAGATTTTTATAAGATTCACACAATATTTTGTTTTTATAAATTTGAATAAAATGGTTTTTTTTATATGCTGAATTTGAGTTCTTATTATTTTTAATGTTTGTTAGTTTAATTTATGTTGAAATCGTTTCACATCTTAAAAATAAATACGAGTATTTTTTAAAAGAAATTATCAAAGTATGTATGATCAAAGTATGTACAAAAAAATATTTTAAATGTATTTCATATGAAAGTGAGAAAAATTTATGCTCATGTTTTTATACATAAACTTTTTACCTTTCCCAAAAAGTATAAATTACATAACTATTCATTGTAATAGTCATTCAATCAAGTTCTCTTTTCATCGGTAACAATGTATCAAGATTTAGCAGCGTTTTACGAAAATCCTGAAGTTCCAAATAGCTTCGGGGGTGTGGAAGCATTACATCGCTCTGTAAAAGAGAAATATAGTAAAAAAGATGTAAAACATTGGTTATCGCAGAAAGATGCTTACACTCTTCATAAACCTGTTCGACATAAGTTTCAGCGGAATCAAGTGTTTGTAAGTGATATTGATCGTCAGTTTCAAGCGGATGTAGTCGATATGCAAACTTTAGCAGAATTTAATAAAGGGTATAAGTATTTGTTAACTTGTGTGTGCATTGATTTATTTTCAAAATTTGCTTGGGCAGTTCCTCTGAAAGATAAATTTGGAAAAAGTGTAAAGTCTGGGCTAGAAATTATTTTTAAACAAAGGAAGCCTAAAGTGTTGCAAACAGATGCCCCGGTAAGGAGTTTTTAAATAAAATAGTTCAAAATTATTTTAAAAATATGAACGTAAATTTTTTTTTACAAATAACCAAACTAAAGCTAGCATTGTTGAAATGTTTAATCGGACATTAAAAACAAAAATGTGGAAATATTTCACTGAATTTAACACTAAAAATTACATCGACGTCATTGATAAATTAATACACAGTTATATTATCACTCGTATCACCGTTCAATTAAAATGGAACCTGTTTCTGTAAATAGGCATAACCGGAAGCAAGTATTAAAAAATTTATACATTTTTTGAGCACATTTTTTTAAAAACAACTCAACTTAGCTGTAGGAGAAAACAATTCAACTCGCCCCCTCAACTCGAAAATCAAAACCATTGCAGGAGAAAAACAACTCAACTCATCAGGAGGAAAACTACTCAACTTAGCAGCATGAACGAGACAACTCAACTCAACAGGAGAAAACAACTCAACTCGGCAGCAGGAACGAAATAATGCAACTCTGCTCTTCCGTCGACCGCCTGCACCGCCTTTATAGCAGAATCGGCTTTTCTTAACTACTCTCGTCTCAAAAGAGACGGAACCAGGAGCCAACGGATTTTGTTTACGATTTATTAAAATTGATTAAAAAATTAGAACTGGGGATGTCAGAGAGATCCCTGATAGATCATATTTTTGTTAGACTTGAACCACAAGTCTATAAGATTATGTGGTAATTCCAAATCCACAAAACACGGTTCAATTGTTGGAGGTCTTAGCTAAGTTTAAGGAAAGATATTCATTCAAGGCAATACGGGGCTCGGGGAAGAGTGATAATGTAGAAAGACGAGGTTGGAATGGCATAGGATGTCTAATGTTGATGATAATCGAAGAAATTGGAGAAATTTGGAAGATGTGCGTAGACTGAGTTATGACAGAAATGATTATAGGGTAACTATGAGAATGATCTTCAAGGAAATCAGTGGTTCGAAAGCAGGAATAGATTTCAGAAGGATGATCGAAGATTTAACGATAGAGGATACCAGTTTAGAAATGGAGGTCAAAAGGACGATTTTAACAGAGGGGACCACATAAATAGGGGTTCGAGTGAGAATTTTAGTCGAGGCGATAGGAGGCAAAGGGGACGATTAAATGTTTTGAAAGTTAGTGATGTTCAAAGTGATCAGACACAGTCGGCAGATGAGGTACCGATTATACCTTCTGCAATATGCATGTCTCCAGTGGAACTCCCATACGTTCCTATTTTGTTAAATGAGACTTTTATGAAAGCCTTATTGGACACCGGCGCGGAGAAGTCATTTATATCGGAGGAGACATACCAAAAATATTTTTTATATGCATTTAAAGAAATTGCGTACTCAAGTGATCACGGCACAGGGATCTAAATGTCAGAATATTGGAATTGTGGAATTGAATGTTCGAATTAGGAAGTTTGAAAAACCTTGGTTGTTTCATGTGTGGGCAGATTTGGAATACCCATGTATTCTTGGGGTAGATTTTATAAGTGGATCAAAGATTATTTTGGACTTCGATCGGAAATCGTTAGCGATCCCTGATTCGTAGATTGATAAGGTGGTTAAAACGATTGAGGAAGGAAAAGTGAAAAAAGATCTTTCTAAGACAAAGTTAGAGGGGAAACAGAAACAGGAGTTGCATAATTTGTTTAATAGTTTTCAGGGATTATTTTCAAATAAACCGGGGCTTACACAAGTTTTATATCATGAAATTGGCACGGGAGATAACCCACCTGTTGCTTCTCGTCCGTATCGTTATGACTGGGTAAAACAAGAGATATTCGATTATTATGTAGAGAAAATGTTGAAAGAGGGAACCATAATTCCGTTTCAATCCCCGTAAGTGACACCAGTTGTGTTATGTAGAAAAAATAATGGGTTAACACTGGATAATCCGGAAGCATATATATTTCCTGTCGACTATCGGAAACTTAATGCTGTTACAAAATACCCCCGTTATCCCTTACTCTTAATAGATGATTTGATGATGAACATACCCCATACAGTGATAATGTGGGCTCTTGACCTCAGATCAGGGTACTTTCAACTGGCAGTAAACCCTGGTCATATAGCTATAACCGCGTTCGTCACGAAGCATGGCACCTACGCCTTTCGGCCTATGCCCTTTGGCTTGTCAGGGGCAGCTCCCAATTTTCAGAAGGCAATTGATATAAATTTAAAACCGGTGATAGGAAAGTTTGTGAACATCTATATGGACGACGTTATCATATCGTCTCCTTCGTTCATTCAGCATATTGCATTAAGAGATGCAGGGTTAACATTAAACAAAGACAAGTGTAAATTTGGTTGTGATGAATTAAAAATATTTAGGTTTAATTATCAATAAGGAAGGAATTAAAACGGAGACAAAAGTTTGAGCTACAGTTGAGATGAAACACAACCACGAAATTCTAAGGAGGTGTCCAAATTTTTAAGTATGCCCCAGTGGTACGCGAAATTTATTAAAAATTATGCTGATCTTTGCGAACCCCTTTATAATCTTAAACGAAAATTAAAGAAATTTTGTTGGTCAATTGAGGCGCAGAAGGCTTCAACGTGGTCAAGGCGGCCATAACGAAAGCGCCAGTTTTAAAATTGCCAGATTTCAAAAAGCCTTTCGAGTTATTTACGGAAGCAAGTTCAATAGGTGTAAGAGCTGTTCTAAATCATGAGCAGAGACTAGTTGTGTTTGCTTCTCGCACTCTTAGTAATGCGGAGAGGAATTACACTGTAACTGAGAGGGAGTGTTTAGCAGTAATTTTTTTTGGGGGGGCTCTGAATAAATTTAGAACGTATTTAGGTTCTCTGCCGATTAAAGTTATTACGCATGACGCTGCGTTGACGCATTGAACGAATGGTAAAAATTTGTCGAGTAGAATTATCTGATGGGTATTAAAATTAGCAGAATTTAATGTAGAATGGGAACACCGTCTGCAACTCAAAATGCGGTGGTTGACGTTTTATCGAGGAACCCGGTTGAAAGTATAATAGGAGAGAAAGTTAATTGTGCAATAATCAGGGATTTGGTACTTTCGTCACGAGAACAGTTAATTGAAGAATAAAAAACAGACCCAGAATTAGGTCATATCTATAGATATCTAGAAAATCCAGAAGATAGCTCGGTTAATGCGACAATATGTGAGAATTGGTCCCGAGATTTCAGACTAATACAGAGCTTGTTGTTTTATGCGAAGTATGCAAAGTCATTAGGTGAAATGCGAGTATATATTCCAAAGTCTTTAAGGAATGAAATAATGAGAGAATTTCACGACAAGCCGAGAGCAGGTCATTTTGGACGCTTTAAGACTTACCATAATATAAAAGACTTTTGTTATTTCCCATGTATGAGAAAATTTATTGATCAATATGTCTTTACATGCCATATGTGCCAAATTAATAATTATAAAAACGCGTTACCAGCTAGTCGATTAATTCCGATTATATCAAATTATCCAAATGAGATAGTTAAGTTAGATTTGTTAGGTCCATACCCGGCATCCAGAGTGAGACGTAACCGATATGTATTAGTAATTACGGATCATTTCAGCAAGTGGGCTGAAATCATACTCCTTAAAAAAGTTTCGACTCGAGTAATAGCGGATAATTTTTTGATAATTATATATCGCGTTTTGGAGCTCCAGTAAAATTAATAAATAATAATGGTCCCCAATTTATCTCCGACATTTTTGAGCATTAAAGTTTCCGAACACGTTCGGAGCACTTTTTAACAAAATAACATATTTAAACATTATAAAGGCTTTTTAGGACTCAATACCAATAAATACTAATATTTAACTAACAATATTTAAAATAAGTCGCCTAAATTTCACAGAAATCACAATTATAAGTGAAATTTTAGCAACATTTTTGTAAAACTTCAAAGCAATTAAAGAAAAAAGTAATAAACTTATATTAGTAAAAGTATTACCAAAACAATCTAGATGCATTTATCTAAAGAATGTACTAAAGTTTTAATGTTTCATTAAAATTTGAAAATTTTAGAGTTGATTGAGTAAACATTATAAAAAAATCACATTCTTTATGAGACCATTATTTAAATAACAAGCCCTAACTCAAAAAATATTCATACAATAAGCAATATTTTAGTACATTCTCTAGAAATTAGCATAAATAGCAGGTTCAAAAAGTTTTATTGAAATACATTTGTAATATTTTGAGTAATCAGACTCGCCATGATAGATTTCGAGTAATTTAAATGCCCACTTCTGGTAGATCAAAGACCCACTTCCGGTTTTTCTAACTTAATAAAATTGATTGTAGCTTGGCCTCTAGGTAGAGTAAAAACAAAACACAATATGTTTTGTAAAGTCAAAAGATGGCTCTATTCAATAAATGAGAAAACAAAAATATCAATCTTGACCGAATTTCGTCATTTTCAACGTGTTCGGATACCTTAAGTGGAAGATTAGGCATAAGGCATGTGAAGTCTCTTGTATATAGACTTCAGGCAAATAGAACCAAACGCGTGAATCGCGATCTTGCGCAAATGATTGCAAATTATGTGAATGATCAACGTGATACAGGGGACCAGTTTTTATGGTATCTGCGGAATTATTTTTAGGTCGAAAGTTG
The DNA here is from genome assembly GCA_019973935.1 of Trichonephila clavipes. Taxonomy (NCBI): domain Eukaryota; kingdom Metazoa; phylum Arthropoda; class Arachnida; order Araneae; family Nephilidae; genus Trichonephila; species Trichonephila clavipes. The sequence goes on along the minus strand of BMAU01009049.1, from coordinate 231,946 downwards.
AATACCCCTTTTCAGAAATTAGTGATGGTATCGGATGGTACTGAATTTGCAGTAGGAGATATTGAGAGATTGTATGATGAAGCTAGACGAAACACAAAGGCTAAGCATGAAAAATGGGGAAAATATTATAATAGACGAAGGCGTGATATGCAAATTAAGGTGAATGACTGGGTCTTGATAAAAACGTATCCTTTAAGTTCAGCATCAAAGAAAGTGGTAGCTAAATTTAAACCAAAATTTAAAGGTCCGTATAGAGTGTTAGAAGTAAAAAAATGATAACAAAGTAAAATGGAGGCCGGGAAAAAGGTTAACGGTCAATGTCGATCAAGTTAAAATATATCGTCATAGGAAATGTGACGAGATGGCGATAAGAACTGGTAGTTCGGATAGCAATAGTTCACGCCATAAATCGAGTAGTTTTGAAAGTGTTCAACGAAGATAAAATGAGTCGCAGTATGGTAGGAAGAAGGGGTCAGGTGTAAAGCGTGAGTTAGAGGGAAAAGAGATACGTTTTAAGACAGATCAGGGTGGGAGACACACAGGTAAGACCGATAAGCGCGGACCACTTATCAGATCACCTCCTGGCTCTTGGTCTGATCCCAGTAGAAAGATTAAAATGAGAAGGAAAGAGAATGTAAGGTATAAACGATCGCATGAATCTGGGTCTGGAGGACCAGAAAGGAAGATTAAGAAGGGTTTACAACATAGAGTAACTAAATGAGCATTGTCGTCGAACTATAATAATGATTTGCCAAAATTTAGAAAGAAAAGCCGAACAGAAGAAACAGTAATGCCCAGCACAAGTGGGTACAACCTCAGACAAAGAAAAGGAGCAAAAGTGGAGTCCCGACCAGCCATTGAGATGACGACACTACAAGGAGGTTCAGTTCGAGCCAGGAACAACCAAGAAAAGCACTACAGCCCCTACATCGAAGAGCAAGCATGATCAGGCAGCAAGATACCAGGAGAAGAGGTTGTCAACATTAAAATGTTCTGAAAAGGAAAGGAGGAGTGAAACCAACCGATCCATCTCCCTGGAGGTCCTAGTAGGAGACGTCAACTACAAGTCATAAAATTCAGGTTGTATCGTTTCATTTTATATTTCGAACAAGTAGTAGGAAGAATTATTGCAAAGAAGCAAGTCAGAGTCGTGTATTTAAAATTCATATCACCAAGCAAAAGTTGACACTACAATGAGTGCATTTTTCTAGAAGATGAAAAATGAGCTTTTAACTTGTAAAACTTTTTTTAAAAAAATTATGTGGAAAACAATTGTAAATATGCATTTGTTTACTTCTATGCATGACTTCGCTGAGATGCAACAATTCCTTTGGTTGTTTGTTTTAATGGTTTATTGAAAAATGTTTGTAATTATGTAGTGTATGTATATATATTGTTATATTGTTTTATATTAATGTACGTCTGGGTTGGGGAAACGCTGCGTAGACAGTTTAATAACAATAACAGCGCTGCGTGATTAGAGGGGAAGTTTATTGGAAAACCAGATGAAGTGTATGTATGAAAATTAGTTGTAATTTAAAAGTGGTATATTATGTATAAAAATTTTAAAATGTAATGGTATTATGTGAAAATTTGTTCTTTCAAGTGACTTAAAGAGTTTTTATTTCAGGGTGACAGAGCCTGAATTCTCGATCGAAAGCCAATTCTCAAAGTTTTGTAAATCCAACAGGATGGAAGTGAAGTTTAAAGAAAGAAGATTGCAATAGTTTTTAAGTAGATTTAGGTTAAGGGGTTTGCGGCCCTCGTTTTTCCAACTAACACATATATGTTTTTTTCCTGGGTCCGTTGCCTAGATGGGGCATGCCAATGTATTTTGTAAAGGCAGAAACTACCGTTATTAAAATACATAATTCTTAATGTTGGTCTAGTTAATTGAGTAAAATTTGGGGGGCTGTCGAGAGTTCAAATTAAAGAGGAATATTAAAAATTAATCTTAAGATGAATATTGAAAACTAAGGTTTAAGTTAATGGTTAAAATGACTATTCGAAGTTAAAATTTAAATAGAGCATGGAAAGATAGAAGTTTAGAAAAATAAAATTTAGGTTACGTAATTTCTTAAGGGCCATTAAGACCCTCGAATAAATCACGTTTTGCATCTTGGAGAGGATTGTGACGGGCTCACGCGTCTATTCATTAACATGTCCTTTGGGGACTTTGGGACCAAAATTAATGGCAACTCTTTTCCAACCAAACCCAAGAAGGGAAACGTGAATGAAAGATGCAAATTAGGAAGCTTTTAAATATCAGAAGTTAGAGTAAGCGGGGTGGCGATTTGAGGAATGTTATGATTCAAGCGTGAAGAGGTTTTGGAAAGATTAAGTGACAGCTAAAAGAAGTTATTCGTGACAGTGAGCCATTAGGTCAAGGTGCATACCATTGCACTCCAGTAAATCCGCAACTTCCCATAGGATTGAATTGTTCGATTTACATTAAGGTAGGAGTGACTATTTAATATTAGGATCTGTAATAATATTGGAATTGAGTTTAGGCGAGTTAGTTATTGATAGTGGTCCGGATTACGTTATTTCGGTATTATATATATTGTGTGCTTTTCCACCGTAGATTATATCTCACATGTATTATTACTATGTAATCTGTGAGATGTTTAAGTTTTAAGATCTTAATAAAGTCAAATTATGATTATGGCAGCTTCTAGTTCTTCCGTTATTCCTGCACCTCCAGCTCACGCTGATAATCAAGGAGAAGGGCGCCCTTACCATACACATGCATTTCACAATTTAAACTCATTTCCACACTTTCCTCGGAAAACCTGAGAACAGGAAATGAATCCTCTGACGTGTTTATGTTACAAATACTATATTAAAATCTCACAACAATCAATAACCTCTTAGGAATTCTTAAAAATGTACTTATGCAAACAAAAAAAAATCACTTTGACGCAAAAAAGAACCAAAAATGACCACCAAATAAACATTAACCACCCCCACCAAAAGTCTGCATACACTTAAAAAAAAAGAGATTAAAAAAAACTTTTATTATGAGATAATTACACCGCGAATTGTATTTTTAAGCAATTATAAGCTTCTATAACAATTTATTTGAGATTTGAATGCTTGTATGATTCCATGGTAGGTAACAGAAAAAAAAAATCGATATACACTCATGAACAAAAAAATAAGCGCACAAAGAAGGAGTCGTCGAAATTAAGCGAAATTTTATATACGTAACGACTACTTTGATATAAATAAATGATTGGAAAATCAAAGAAAAAGAATCATTTATTTCAGAGAAAAAGGCAAAAGAATGGAGGATTTAATACCCTGTTGAACCCACTCTAGCACAAATACACGATGCGATAGGATCGTAAATTGAGGCATACAAGTTCTGTATGATGTCTTGAGACATTTCCATTTCGATCCATATTTTCTGTAGGCTTGCCTCTAGTTCGTTCAAACTCGTGGAATGCCCAACTCGCCATCCTAAATGATCCCAGATATGCTGGATCGGAGACAAATCTGGAGATCGCGCAGACCAAGGAAGTGTAGTAACATTGCGTAGACAGTCTTGTGACACCCTTGCCGTGTGAGGCTGAGCATTGTCTTGTAGAAAAATGGCTCTTGGGAGCCGTTGCATTAGTGGCAACACATGTGGTTGCATGATGTTATGGACATACCGCAGGGATGTCATGGTGCCACTGATCAATACTAGGAGTGACCGCGTATTGTAGGCAATGGCACCCCATACCATCACATCAGCTGTGAGAGCAGTATGTCGCTTTAAAGCATAGGTAGGATTGAGGCTTTCACCACGGGGTCTCCACACACGAACGTGATTGACATCACTGCTCAGATTGAATCTGGATTCGTTTCTAAAGACGACCTGGTTCCATTCCGCTGCAGTCCAGTGTCCTCATGCGTGGCACCACTCCCAACGGAGGCGTCGATGGGTGAGCGTCCAGGCCAGCACACGTATTGGGCACCACGATCCCAAATGTCCTTCAGCCAGGCACCTTCGTATGGTTCGAGAAGACACAGGGGACCCTAGTGAAGGTGCTACCTGTGCCTGGATGGTGGCCGATGAAGCAGTTGGCTGTATTCGTGCATTTCTTACGATGTGGCGGTCTTCTCGACGACTGGTCTGTCGGGGGCATCCTGACCCTGGTCTTCGTGTAAATGACATCTCTCGGATCCACTGGTCCCAACACCTCCTCACAACGCAATCAGACCGGCCTAACTGACGAGCTACTTACCTAGCTGCCCACTCACCTTCCATCATGGCGATGATTCTCCCCTTCTCAAACTACGACAGCTGCTCATATTGTCTTCGAAAACGGCGTAATTGCATGTCTACCTAAGTTGTTCCTTTGTAAACTATTCAGCACACTCAAACAAGCTTTGGTTACTGCTTTTATACTCTACGGAGAACGACGTTAAACGCCCTCTACCGGCTATACGTAATGGGCAATCACGCTGCATTTCTTATCGTTTGCATATCTCCCCGATATGTACCGCCATGCCAAGTTTTGTTACGTTCACGCAATTATTTCTCAGTACGCAAATTTTTTGTCCGTGAGTATATTTCTGAAAGAAAGATCATATCCGATCTTTAAAAAAAGGAGGAAATATTTTAAATCAATTGGCTGATACTGTTAATAGGATACATTCATTGCTTCAATAAGTGTTCATAAACTACAAATCAACTGAAATTTCTACGTACAAGAAAAGATCTGGCCACCCTTCTAAAATGTCGCCTTAAAAATCTTGCTTTGTAATACGCTCAGTAAAAGTAAACCCAAGACCATTAGTTTCACCAATAGCTAAAAGTTTTGCTGAGATATTCCAAAAGTGTATGACTTTTACCACTAGTCGAAGGGAACTAAAAAAGAATGTCTATCATGGCCGAATTGCACTGAAGAAGCCATTCATCGTTCGAGTGAATAGAGCTAAGAGCCTTTGCAAAATAACACCTAAATAGGACAAATAATTTTTTGAAAATGTAATATATTCAATTTAACCCTTTATCTACTGCATTAGGATTTACTGCAGATTTTTTTTTCATGAAACATTTTCTTTTTTTATCACTACACTGAAAATTAAAGAATATACATAAACAAAATATTTAACTTTGTGAAATTTAATCTATTAGAGCTAATTAATTAATTAAAGATATAAAACAGTGAAATTATATTATATACAATGTTCACTTAAAATAAATAGTCAAATCATTTTCTAAGGTCTCTTCATTAATATACAAAACAATAAGACACTTATATTTTGACATTAATCATTTTTTCGAAACAAAAATGATAATCTTTGCAATTCACTGAAAACGCCGTCAGCTGAAAAAGCAATTTCAGCTCTAAAACTATTCGCCTTCCCCGCTAAAATACTCATAATATATTATGGAAGAGTGGATTTCAAAAAATATTCCTACTAAGTATCGTCAGAATATTCACAAAAATGATTATTTTAAGTAATATTAAAGTGAACGATACTTATAAGCACCACCGGTAGATAAAGGGTTAAAGTAATTTTTTTTTTAATTTTCTGCATCAAAGAACAAAAATATGTCTGCAAAAAATCCTGCTCGGATCTTAAGAGGGAAAATCTTTTTTATGAAAGAGCCTCTCCACAAAATTTTAAATTTGCAGTTCTCATACTTAAAAACCAGTAATATTTATCTATCCTGCCATTATTCCTCGCAACCCCCCTTGTGGATGTATTTTCTTAAAATTCTTTTTGTAGTGAATCTCTGTTCTAGGAAAGAAACATGCCTGTCAAATTTCCTGTCTGTAGGTCCGATGGTTTAAAACGGTAATATATTTTTCTGCAATGTCCCCTTACCCTTCCCCCCCTTGGGGGTTAGTTTTTGTAAAACCACTTTTGTAACGCATCTTTCCTTCATGTAAAAAACAGGTCTGCAAAATTTCAAGTCTGTAAATGTAATAGTTCAAAAACGGGAATGTTTGTGTATAACGCCCCTTAACTGCTCGCTCCTTCTGGTGGTCAATTTTCTCAAAACCTGTTCTTAGCGGATCTATACTTCGTGAAAGGGACATTAGTGCTAAATTTCAGAAATTACGCCTAATAGTTTAAAAATGGAAATAATTATCTACAGCCTCCTTTATTCACCCGCAACGTCACTGAGGGGGGAATTTTCATAAAACCCACTTTGTATCGAATTTCTTCTGTATGGAAGGAGGAGTAGAAATGCCCAAAGGAACCGAGTTTACCAGAGAAGGGTTTAGAGCTACAAACCGATCCCTCAGGAAACAACCACTCCCACATCCAGACTTAATTGGAAAAAAAATCAAAGTTTTTACATTTTATAAAGATCAGAAAATACAAATTTAAAGAGAACGGCACTATATATAGGGCGTTTTTTTAGAGATACAAAACTTTAAATTGCAATAAAACAACGATGTATTATTCGATTGACATGAATTTTTTTTTATTCGAAAGATAATTTTGTGACATTACATTTTAAATATGATCAAGCAAGGCGTAGATTCGTCGAATGGGCCCAAAACGAGATTGCCGTTGTTCCCGATTTTCATGAGCGAATTTTGTTTAGCGATGAAGCGCACTTCTGGTTGAATGGCTACGTCAACAAACAAAACTGCAGCATTTGGAGTGAAGCTAATCCACAAGTGTATGTCGAAACACCGTTACATCCAGAAAAACTGACTGTTTGGTGCGCTTTATGGGCTGGTGGAATCCTTCTTCAAGAACGATGAAGGCCACAACGTTACAGTCAATGGTGATCGGTATAGAGCCATGAATACAAACTTTTTCATTCCTGAATAGAACAATCATGATGTCCAGGAGCTGTGGTTCCAACAAGACGACGCAACATGTCACACAGCTCATGCCCCAATCGATTTATTGAAAGACATGTTTGGTGACCGCCTAATTTCACGTTTTGGACCGGTGAATTGGCCTCCAAGATCTTGTGATTTAACACCGCTAGACTATTTTCTGTGGGGCTATGTAAATTCATTGGTCTATGCGGATAAGCCACAAACGCTTGACCATTTGGAAGACAACATTCGCCGTGTTATTGCCGATATACGGCCACAAATGTTGGAAAAAGTCATCGAAAATTGGACGTCCAGATTGGACTACATCCGAGCCAGCTGTGGCAGTCATATGCCAGAAATCATATTTAAAATGTAATGCCACAAGATTATCTTTCGAATAAAAAAAATTCGTGTCAAACGAATAATACATCGTTGTTTTATTGCAATTTAAAGTTCTATACCTCTAAAAAAACACCCTTTACATACATGTGCATGAACGTAATACAAATATACAAAGCAAATATAATAAAAATAAAAATAACATAAGAAGTATAAGAGAAGGAAACAAGAATACATATATTCCAACTTCCTTTAAATTTAAAAGAAAAAAAAAAGAAAAAAGAGAAAGAAAGACAGGAAACATTGTGATGTCTTACGCGTCTTTTCTTTAAAAAGGCCTTTGGGTTCTTTGGGCCAGAATTAATGGCAACTCTTTTCCAACCAAATCCAAGAAACGAGATGTGAAGAAGAAATGCAAGTAAACCGACTTTAAATATGGGATCTTAGAGTAAGCGGAATGACAATGTAAAGGAATGTTCGACAATTAATGTACGTTGTGGCAGTTGATAATTATTGCTATTCGTAGTTCAAGATTGATTAAGTTCTACTTGTCGTGGATAAACACATATTGGTGTTCGACTAGAAGTTAACCGTCACGCTGAATACCATTGCAGATAAAGACAAGTAGCATTACGGAATAATATAAGGTAGGATTGATTACACTTTATTAGAATTGAGGATTATGCGGTTCGATTATGAGATTGGTCTGAATTAGAATTGATCATATTATAAATAAATATAGTATAAATATATATATATATATATTGTGTATATATATATATAACATTATATATATTGTGTGGCGTATTGCGTCATCATAGGTTCTCTGATATTAATTATTATAATTGTATTTGTTAAAAAAAGTTAATCTTAAGGAGAGGAAGATAATGTATGATCTGAGTTCTTTCGCTAACGCGGAGGTCTAGCTCCGGGGCTGAAGGAAGAGTGACGAGAACGGTCATATTATAAACCCAAATATATGTTGTTTCCACAAGAGAGACGCGTAGGTCACTGTCAACAGCCACCAAAGTTAACGTGAAGATTAAGATTCAGCGAGCGGACGCTAGACGCGGAGGTCGATGATCCGGGGCTGAAGAAAGAGTGACGAGAACGGTGGCCGAGTAGGGACCCACCAATCTGTTGTTCACAAGAGAGACGCGTAGGTCACTCTCAACACTCCTGTATCTCAGTATTATTGTGAAGATTAAGATTCAGCGAGCGGACTCTAGACGCGGAGGTCGATGATCCGGGGCTGAAGAAAGAGTGACGAGAACGGTGGCCGAGTAGGGACCCACCAACCCGTTGTCCACGAGAGAGACGCGCAGGTCACTCTTAGCACTATCGTGCAGATTGTCATTAACTATACCAGAACTGTCGTTAGAGCCAGAGGGGCTTAATCGAATTGTAGATATTGTATTATATGTGTTAAACGTCTGTCGTAGTGAGTAGAACTGTGTATTTTGTTCAGCATTAAACGTTAGACTAGAAACAAACGAGAGTGTGATCATTGAATATCCCTAGAACTGTACCATAATCCCACATATATATTGTGTGTTGCGTATTGCGTCATCGTAGATTCTCTCGCATTAATTATTATAACTATATTTGTTAAAAGTTTAAGTTGAATGTCTTAATAAAGTCATATTAAGATAATGTATGATCCGAGTTCTTTCGCTAACCTTACACCTCTAGATCACGTTGATACTTAGAGGGATGTACTTCCAAGGGGAGGTACATCACAACATATAAAAATTATAAAATAAAATGTTTTTATTAATCATATTTTTAGTTGGCGTCATTACTTCCTGTTGATATTTAAAAAAAAACACCGGAAAGGATTAATTTTTTTCGAGACCAGATGGTTAAAATAAATAGAGAAAGATAAAGGGGGGAGAAACTATTGAATTTTATTGAAATCTCTATGAAAGGAATCTGCTCACACACACACCAAATTTCAACAATCACAACAAATAGTTTAAAAATGGAAATAAATATCTATCAAGCTCCTTAATCCCCCACAACGCCACTTGGGGGTTGATTTTCGTAAAACCCGTTTTGTAGCGAATCTCTACTCCATGAATGGCCACGATTTCCTCATGGTCAATGGATTGGATCGTCGCTGGCATGTCACGAGTTTGAGCCCAGTACAACTAAAGATCCGACGTGGAGGGAAGCGATGAACGTTAAATCTGTCGAAAAATCGTTAAATCTGTTCAGGGGTCGACCTCGTTCCATGACCATGGTCCAAAATTATAAAGTCCTTCTATAATAGCCTTCGTGTAGCTTAACAATGCGACGTTAATATTCACTTACTTACTCTGCTCCATACATTGGGAATCTGCTTACCCAAATTTGAAACTGTACATATAACAGTTTAAAAATGGAAGTAATTATTTATAACACACCTTAAATCCTTGCAATGCCCCCCGATTTTTGCAAAATCCATTCTTAGCTTATCTCTAATCCATGAAAGGAACAGGCCTGCCTAATTTGAAATCTGTAGGTTTAATAGTTCCGGAGATATCGTTATTAGTGAGTGAGTCTCGTTTTTCTCTCCTTTATATATATACAGATAAACACATAATCAATATTAATATACTACATTGCTATAAATCTGAATTCCTAAGAATCCAAGCAAAAATATACTCGCAATAAGAAGACAGGATAAGTCAAAATTAAAATATACACTCATAGACATAGAAATTAGCGCACCAAGAAAGAATCGTCAAAATGAAACGAAATTTTACATACGTAATGACTACTTTGATATAAGTAAATGATTCGAAAATCAAAGAAAACGGATTCAGAGAAAAAGGCATAAGAACGGAGGATTTAATACCCTGTTGAACCCCCTCTAGCGCAAATGCACGATGCGATACGATCAAGCATTGAGGCATACAAGTTCTGTATGATGTCTTGAGACATTTAGTTCCATATCTGCTGTAACCTTGTCTCTCGTTCGTTCAAACTCGTGTGATGCCCAACTCGCCGTCCCAAATGATTCCAGATTTGCTCGATCAGAGACAAATCTGGGATTCGGGCAGGCCAAGGAAGGTTAGTAACAGTGTGGAGACAGCCTTGTGACATCCTTGCCGTGTGAGGCCGAGCATTGTCTTGTTGAAAAATGGCTCTTAGGAGCCGTTGCATGAGTGGCAGCACATCTTGTTCCAGGATGTCATGGACATACCGCTGTGCTGCCATGTAGTGCCACGGATCACTACTAGGAGTGACACCGGATTGTAGGCAATGGCACCCCATACCATCACACCAGCTGTTGGAGCAGTGTGTCGCTGTAAAGAAAAGGTAGGATTGAGGCGTTCACCACGGGGTCTCCACACACGAACACGATTGACATCAATGCTCAGATTGAATCTGGATTCGTCTCTAAAGACGACTTGGTTCCATTCCACTGCAGTCCAGTGTCCTCGTAACCAGCACCACTCCAAACGGAGGCGTCGATGGGTGAGCGTCAAGGGCAGCACACGTAATGGGTGCCGCGATCCCAAATGTCCTTCAGCCAAGCGCCTTCGTATGATTCGAGAAGACACAGGGGTCCCTAATGAAGGTGCTACGTGTGCATGGATGGTGGCCGATGAAGCCATTGGCTGTACGCATGCATTTCTTACGATGTGGCGGTCTTCTTGACGACTGGTCTGTCGGGGGCATCCTGACCCTGGTCTTCGTGTAAATGACATCTCTCTGATCCACTGGTCCCAACACCTCCGCACAACACAATCAGAGCGGCCTAATTGAAGAGCTTCTCGCCTAGTTGACCAAGCAGCTTCCATCATGCCGATGATTCTGGTCCTCCCAAACTGCAACAGCTGCTCATATTGTCTTCGAAAACGGTTTAATGGCATGTCTAGTTCAGCTCCTCCTTTGTAAACGATTCAGCACACTCAAACAAGTCACTGGACATCATTGGGCACTGGAACGCGAAGTGTTCCTCCGTCTCATACTGAATATATTAGGCTCTTGACGTTAAGAGGCCTTTATGGAGTCTAAGTAGCCTGATTGGTGGACACGGAAGGAGAAAGTGGGAGTGGCTAAGCTGGCTGGTTTTAGCGGTATCAAAAATCAATGTACAAATTCGTGCAAGCAGATGAGAATCTCGTTTGCTATTGGTCGTTAGGGATAAATGAGCAGGCACTCTATTCGCTGCCCTGATGTCAAGAAGATTTTAAAAGTTTTAGGTTTTAGAAAAAGTTGGATGCCTGTGTGGGTCGCAGAAAATTAAAGTTTAGGAGAAATGAATTAAGAGAATAAAATTTAGAATTTAGAGGGGGGTCATTCTCAACACATGGAAATGACAAAAAAATTATAGTTAAATGGGATTGTACGAGTTCAGAATAATTCTTCTGTGCCCCTTTTTATTAATGTTGGGATCATAATTTTCAAGATTTAGAATTTTTGCATTATTGATGTTTGGGAGATTGTCGAAAATTTTTTTACCTAATTTTGGATATAAGCTTTAAAAGTAAGAATTTTAAGAACTTTATAAATTTCTCTATTTTTGTGAATCTGCATGCTCTAGTTATGCCTCTAATAGGAGACTTTTGAGTATTTTCCAAAAGTTTGATATTAGCTGCATAGCCCCACACAGGGCAACCAAAAGTTAAAATGGGCCGCAAGACGGCAGTATAAAGAAGTACTTTATTGTAAAGATTCAAATGAGAATTCCGGCAAATTAAGGGGTAAATTGAGCGTAATGCGTTCCGGAATTTTTCACGCGCATTAATAATGTAGTTTCCATGATAAATGTTTCTCTAGGATAAGTCCTAGGAATTTAGTGCTCCGAGACCAGTGTAGTGGTGTGGAATACAGAGTTGGTGGTGTGCAAGGTTTTCTTCTCCTGATCCAGGTGTTGAAAAAGTTTTCGAGGAGGTGTAGGTGTGAATTGATTGGTGATTGTATCATGATTTTTGTATGCAGCCGATATGGAGGTGTCATCCGCATAAATATTAGTCACGGTTAGTTGGTGAGTGGGGATATCATTAATATAAATATTGAACAATAACGGGGTCCAAGTGAACTTCTTTATGGAACACCGTATTGGATATAAATATTAGAGGAAGGGGTATTATTGACTTTAACTTTGAAAGACCTATTGACAAGGAAAGAATTGATTAAGTGAATTAAAGCAGAGGGAGAAATTGTTAGTAATAAGTTTATAAATGAGACCACTGACTCAGATACTGTAAAAAGCCTCCTGAATGTCTAGAAAAACAGCTCCAGTGGACCTGTCTCTCTGAAATCCAGAAGATATTTTTTCAGTCAGTCTGGGCAGTGGGTGATAGGTGGAGAGATGCCTGATGAAATCATATTGATTAGGATTGATAAAATTATTATTGTTAGCAAACGTATTTAATCTATTGAGAATGATATACTCAGTTATTTTACTTAAGATACTTAAGAGGGAAATGGGTCTATAACTAGAGGGAGAATGACTGTTTTTACCTGGTTTGTAATCGGAAACACTATTGCAGTTTTCCAGTTATTTGGAAAATGTCTTAAAAACAAAATTTTGTTGATTAAGAAAGTTAAAAGTATAGAATAATGTTAAGTGGTAAATTTTTAACCATTTTGTTAGAAATATTGTCTTTTCCTGGGGCCTTGTTATTTGAAAGAGTTTTAATGTAGCTAATAATTTCCTCTGAGTTAGTAGGGGTAAGGGAAAGGGGCGAAGGTGTGAGAAAAAAATTTCTAGCGTGTTAGTAATCCTATTATCAATAGGGTAATCACCTTCAGGCCTTTTATTTTCAGAAAAGTTATCTTTGAGAGTTATTGCAAGGAGATTCGCTTTCTATATTCATCACTGTTAGCGATGCCAGAAGAGCTATTTAGGTTAGGAATAGAAGAACGTTTTTTGCGGAAGAATTTCTAACACTGCCATATGCTGTTGTATGTTGTGTTGAGGGATTCTAATCTATTTTTCCAGGATTGTTGAGAATGTTTTTAAATGATTCTTTCAATTGTGCTTGTGATCTGTAATAATTTGTTCTGTGGATAGGATTTAAAGTTCTATTGTATGTTCTTTTCGCTTTATTTGTAAGATAAATGAGTTCCTAAGTATGATTTGGAATGCAAGTGTGCTTCTTGTTTTCTATTGGTTTAGAGGCTTGAAGATGAGCGAAGCGTACGGCGGCAGTAACAAAACAGATAAATTTTGGATTCCAGGACATTGGGGGATTTCGAATGCCTGTGAAATCAGACAGACGAACGGAACTTTTTAAATTGTTACGAAAATCAGACCAATAGGTGGTAACTGCTCTAGACTTGTCACTATGAATTGGGGTGGAAAGGGAAAATTTTAAAAATACTGGGTTGTGATCCAAGGAAAGATCTGGAATGGAGTCAATAGAGTAGGGGAAATGAAAATTATTGATGACGGTTATGTCTAAAGAGTATTAGAAGTCTCGTAGCCGAAGCGGGTGGTGAAGTCAGGATTGTTAAGTCTGGAGATCAGTAAAAGTTTTTAATTGCTTTCCTCGAGTGGGATTGACTGAGCAGTTCCACTCATTGTGTGTGGCGTTTAATTCGCCAAAAATCACACAATTACTGCTGGTCTGTAGGAGCTGTTGAAAATCTAGAGTGAATAGTCTCTCGTCCGAGTGAGGTGGAATATATACAGAAACAATAGAAATGGGATTTAAATTAGGGGGAGTAAGAACTACGATCGTAGCCTCGATGTGCTGGAGGGGGGAATAGGTAAATTAAAATGGGGAATATTACACTTGATGAGAATTAAAGTACCACCGTACGGATTCTCATCCGTGTTGCGGTCATTACTGTAACAAATATAATTAGCAATGTTAATGTTGTCTTTAGGCCTCAGATGTGTTTCCTGCATAAGAATAATATCGGGAGAGTACTTCTGTACGAAAAGTTTAAATTCCATAATTTTGTTTAATATGCCGTTTGCATTCCATGAGCAAAGTTTAAGGCCAATCAAATTGTGCTTATTCATGATCATTATCAAGAAATGCCTCTAAAAGGTGTGACGAATCTTTACGGAACCTTTCCACTAATATTCTTAGGCGTCTTTGGGGATCATAAATTCGCGTATATTTCCAATCACCTCTAAAAGAAGAAGATGGGATATGTAAAGTAGATAAAGTATTTGAGGAGAGCGTTGTAACTTAGCGGAGATGAAGGTTATTGAACCAGCAGCAGTAATGACGAGGTTTATAGGATTCAATTGGATTACGATAGTGGAGCATTGCTGTTATCATTCAGCGAAGGAACCTTAGGAGGTTAATATACCTGAAGAGATCATAAGTACTACCAGGTGATATATTCTAGTTTAATACCGCTTACCACGAACTTTAGTTTAATAAAATTAGTTTAAGTTAATGAACGCTAATAATTCAAGTTGCGTGTATTTCTCAGACCTCCTATTCCGGTAAGCCTTTTTGATATTGAGCGTAGTTATTGATTAATTTCATACTTCGTAATTTAATTTGATATTAAAGGTAAATCCCTTTTTGACGTATACATATAGCCTAATATTTGCCATTAGAAGTTTGATATTTTGAACCAAGTGAATAAATATGTTATTATTATACAAATGGCGTCTGGTCATTCTTTGCCTCAAATTAATCTTAGTGTTCAGGATGGAACCCAGGGTGGTTCCCACAAAGGGCTTGTAATTCTTTTTTTAGTAATCTTACGTTTGGGTTTTTTAGGTTGGGGGGCTGGGTTATTAAAGGAAAAAGCAGAGATTTGTTGAGTTAAAACTGTGAGGGCTTGAATAGTTTATTGAAGAGTTTTAAGTATTAATGCTTGGGGAGAATTATCTTCGACATTAGCATCAGTGATAATGGGGGTTTGAGTGACAATTTGATTGGCCTGATTTTGATGGGATATAGCAGGATTTCTTCTAGTTGATGGATGTGTCGCTTTCTGTTGTGGGTTTTTAGTGTTAGTCGTTGATTTGTTACTGGTGGCCTGCGTGAATGAGAGGTTGGGACAAATTAAACTGTCTACAGCTGTGGAATAATTATTAGGTGTTGTGTTCGAGTCTTAGCGGGGTTTTGGATAGAGGAGACATTTTGAGAAATTTGCCATGTGTCCGTACACATGACAATTTATACAATATGCTTTTTCTACTATTTTAATAGCACAGTCACGAATTTAATGTGCTTCGCCGTATTTCAATTAGCGGAGAGTTAAGTGGCAATTCTCGGCATAGTGATGAAACTTGTTGCGCGAATAGCATTGTATCACCCCTCTGTCATCACACCCTTCAACTCTTACCGTTAAATAACAAAGTTGCGTTAGATGAATTTTTTTTTAATTACTCAAGTTACGGGGTAAAGTTATGAGAAAAACTGGTAAGGTTTCCTTGTTGATTCTTCCTACAAGTTGAGTAACTCTATCTACTGTGTATCCAAGGTTTATTAAGTACTCGTGTATTTGTTGTGTTTCCGTGTCCTTGGGGAGTCCCTTAATTACAACTAGGATCAGCCTCTCGTGTTTAGATTTGATGACAAAAATTGATATTTAAGTTTTTCAACTGTGTCGTTTAGGAGTCGGTAATCGTCAAAGTTATTGGTGCAGAGTTTGATCAGTTCACCGGTTTTCTTGCTACGGAGAGTGGGGGATTATTTCAGTAAGAGTTTTTAGTAGCTCCATGTAATTTTTTTCGATTTTTAGGAAGACCGGAGGTGGAAGAGTGCTAGGCGCATTGGTGTTGTCGTTGTTAGTGTTATTGTCTACTTCAGATGTGGATGGGTTAACATTAACTGTATTTGGAGAATGCCCTGCTATATCCTTATCGTTTTCCTTAAGTTCATTAAATCTATTACTTATTTCAATATTAAGGTTTCTAAATTCTAATTGCTGCTTTTAACTGTTTGTTTTGAAGTAGGCGAGATGAACCCATCTTCGCTTTCCTTCCTTTTAGAACTAATTTTTTGGAGGAGTTCAGGGAACTCATCATTTTTAAATTTAGTAGGAGAGTTTATATAACGGGGTAGAATGTACTTGACAACCAGGGGTGTTACACCGAAGAAGAGAGCTATACTCACTAATCACCTGTTGTTGCCTCTCATCAAGGTAGGCTTGTCGGGAATACAGGTCGGCCAGTTCCGGGTCATCTTAAGGGGCGTAGGGAGCGATGGAGTTAATGGTGTGTGCAACACCACTATGCATGATAGAAAACTTTCTCAGTTCCACTTGGACCATTTGCAGACTTTCACAGTTGGTCAGGGTAGGAGTCGAAGAGCTAGAGGATATCAGAGAGGTAGAGTGGGCAAATTCCATATCCGTTTGGTGTTCCATATTTATATCCGATTAGGAGAGAAGTGGTCAGTAAGGCAAGAAAAGGGTGTAAAAAAAGCTGTACTAAATACAGCTCAGGTCAATAATAGCCGGCGGCCTATCCTTTGAGCTCTGAAAAGAGCTATAGAAACGCCTGATTGAATTCTACTAAGACCTGGTGTGCAATGTGTAAAATAGTACGGAGCGTGTAGATCACGCGACCTTACTTGAGCTCGCTAGAGGAAATCAGCACACTCAAACAAGATTGTGTAAGATTGTGTAAGATTTATTGGGACATGGAACGCGAAGCGTTCCTCCGTCCCATAACATGAAGAGTGAATGTTGCCTGGTGAAGTGGTAATACCATGATGGGAAGCATGAAGCTACCTGATTGGCTGGCTGGAGTGACGTAGAAGATGACGTGGTGGCAGGGCGTAGGAGGGGGGATGACGTGAAAGTCTGAGGAGGAAACCAGTGGAAGTTTGCTGTGAACTGGCAGGTGAAAGCAGGCACTGTGATTGGTCGGTAGCATACTGTGAGTAACCTCTCGGTTGGCTGTACCAGAATTATAAAAATTTAGAGTAGGCGTGTCTGAAGGGGTTGCAGCACTGAGTTTTAAAGTAATGAAATAATATACAAAAATATGAAATAAAAAATAAAATTATAAATTAAAAATTTACTGGTTCATTCATCAACAGATGAATGAGGTGATAGAAAAATTAAGGTGGCTTATAAGAGTCCA
Organism: Trichonephila clavipes; assembly: GCA_019973935.1. NCBI lineage: Eukaryota > Metazoa > Arthropoda > Arachnida > Araneae > Nephilidae > Trichonephila > Trichonephila clavipes. The sequence goes on along the minus strand of BMAU01009049.1, from coordinate 214,822 downwards.
GGAGAATTCTCCTGGGTCTCTTATGGTCATCCAGAGGCGTGTAATTCTCTAAGTTCATTAAATTTGCATTATTAATATTTGGGAGGTTAGCGAAGAATTTCTTTGCTAATATTTGAATGTATTTTTTAAATGGGTGAAGTTTAAGAGCTTTATAAATGTTGGAGTTTCTAGTGTATCTATGAGCCTTGGTGATAGTACGAATTATTGAGTTTTGAGCTACTTCTAAAATATTAATATTAGTCTTTGCTGCATATCCCCAAACAGGACAGCCATAACTAATTATTGGTCGCAAAACGGCAGTGTAAAGAAGCACTTTATTGTACATTTCCATTTCAGAATTCCGGCAAATTAGGGGGTAAATTAATCTTAGTGCGTGCCGGAATTTGTCACGCGCGTGTAAGATGTGATGTTTCCAAGTGAGGTTCTTGTCAAGTATCAATCCAAGATATTTAGTGGACTGAGACCATTGCAGTGGTGTGGAGTACAGTGTTGGTGGTTTGACTGGTTTTATCCTTTTGGTGAAGAGCACAGCAACAGTTTTTTCAACATTAATTTTGATTTTCCACTGATTGAAGTAATTTTCTAGCAGAGCCAGGTGTTTATTGAGGGCTAGAGTGACTGTTTTGTGGTTTTTGAAAGTAGCAAGAATTGCGGTATCATCCGCGTACAGGTTAAGCATTGTTTATGGGTGTGAGGGAATGTCATTTAGGTATATGTTGAACAGAACGGGCCCCAGTAGGGAACCCTGTGTGACTCCAATGTTGACGCGGTGTGGAAGTGAGAAGGTGTTGTTGACTCTGACTTTGTAGCACTCAAACAAGCTTTGGTTACCTGTTTTATACTCCACGGATAACGACGTTAAACGCCATCTACCGGCTATACGTAATGCGCAATCACGCTGCATTTCTAATCATTTGCATATCTCCCGACATGTACCTTCATGCCAAGTTTCGTTACGATCCCGCAATTATTTCTTGGTGCGCTAATTTTTTTGTCCATGAGTGTGTATATATATATTCAGTTCTCATTTATGTTCTGGAACAAATTACCATTTTTTCCCCAGTTTTTTATTCAGATTCGAGAGATTAATTTTCAGATTTTCAAACGCGTGTATTTGATAAAATATGTATGTTATGTAGCTATAAATAAAACTGAAAAAGGTTTAAGGTAATAAATAGCGCACTAAATGTATTTTCATTCAAAGTAAGAGAGAGAGAGAGAATGGACTTTTAAAAAAAATTATATTAATTATATATATATATATAAGTTTTAAATGTCGCCTACATTGACATTGTATTAAAAAATGGGCTATTTGCGAAAAAATCCTATAATAAGCTTATAAGTAACATTTCTTCACTTTTCCATATTTGTATGTAGAAAAAGTTGGAAGTGGCTTTCAAAATTATTTTTTTATCGAGTAGTGGCACTTTTCCCAAAAGGTTGGCTACCCCTGGTCTACGGTTATAGTGACAATTGAAGGGAAGCGGTCCGCGACCCCCTAATATTCGGTTATTTTTACATTGTCCCTTGTTTACAGGAAATGGTCAAATTCCTTAGAAAGGGGGAATTTGCGAACACACCGAGTCAAGTAATTTTCAGATGGGACGCGAGTATACTGAAAGAGTTAAAATGTTTGTATTCAGAAAAAAGAGGCTGTCCTGGAACTATTTGGGTGTGAACTATCATGTTTATAAAGCTGTTCGACGGCTATTGAGTGTTTTAGAATTTAAATTGATAGATTTGTTGAAGAAATATACATAACAAAACACTGAATGACTATTTTTGATTTTGAATTTTTTTTCCTAAATTAATGAATTGTTTTGTATTTGTGGGAAGAAAATATTATAAAAAGATTTCTTTTGTAATTATATGAAAAAATGTGAAAATATATTGATTACTGAATCCAAATTTAAAGGTGGAACTTATAATTATCGAAAATTTGGTAGTTTTTCCAACCTATATAGAAACTAAATATGATAATAGTTAGAAAATGATTCATAAAACAAAAGAATATTACGATATTTATCCTCCTGTTATTTGAGATGCATATTTTCCAATGGTTTATAATGTTGTACAATTTTAGAATATCTACATAAAGCTAAGCATTTGTTACATAATAATGGTAATTGCTTTTATTACAATTATTTGCTTTTATTACAAAAAAATGTTTATTCTTTACAGGGGCATAGGTACCGCCGTATCAATGATATGAGGCCCCTAAGCTACAGGACCCCTAAGATATGTAAGATTCTGACACTTTGAAATAAGTGTCTTTTATTTCTTTCCACTAAAAAATGAAACAAAATTAAAACACCAAAAAATTACAATTGTTTTTGTAACTTTAAATTTTGAAAACTTTTTAATCAATTTTTTAAAATCAATTTGTTTACCTAATTCATGTTTGATAGTCAATGTAGTAAAACCTTTTACTCTATCTTCAAGAAGAGAGCTGTGGATCCTAGGAAATTTTGTATTTGTGGAGCGAACTCTAAAATTGAAATAAGTTTTAAACGTCATTTCTTTTCTTGCTATCAAAGCTGAAACTGGACTATCTCATCTAGAAGACCAAACACGTTTATATCCGCTGATTCTCCATTGGTCAATATTATTTCTAAACTTTTAGTTTTTACTTTATTAATTATAGGGATATACACTGCTGGAGAATTGCTAAGGACGGATCACAAATTGCTATGTAGCATAACATTAAGCGAGACATGAGGCCTAGTAGCATAAAATATAGTTGCCACACTGTTCAGACATTAGAATAAAGAATATTTATGGTTCTGGAAAGTACAAAAGCTGTAAAACATCTGAAAGAAAAAAAAATGTTCATTTGATCTGCGTATGGAGAAATGGAACAATGCATCTAAAAGTCAGCAGACACCTTAAAAAAAGGTATCAGTACGGGATATGTCCACCGTGGAGTGTGATGCAACATTCCACACGTCGTACCATACTTTGCAAAACATTATCCAGCAGCTGTTGAGGCAATTTATCCCATTCCTCTGTGAGTACACGGATGAGGGTGTTCTTGTTTGTCGGAGGATAGTTTCGATCAGCAACTTGCCTCCCCAAAGCATCCCACACATTTTCAATGGGGTATAGATCTGGAGAACGCGGTGGCCATACGAGACATTGAATACCCTCGCTGTCTAGACAATCCTGAACAGCGAGTGTTCGATGACATGTTGCGTTGTCGTCCATAAAAACATTTTTATCACCGACGGCACCACAGAAATGACTAACATGAGGAAGTAGAACTTCATCAATGTATCGTTGGCCCGTCATAGTCCCATTCGCAACCACATGTAGGCGCGTGCGGTCATTGATCATGATGCCGGCCCACACCATGATACTGCATGTCGGATATCGGTCCTTTTCCTGGATATTTTCTGGACGATAAGCAGTACCACTCTCGCGCCAGATCAGTTGGCGTCTACAATCCGATGACAGACTGAACCTACTCTCATTTGAGAAGAGTACGCATGCCCAGTCCTGTTCAGTCCAATTGTGATGCTCACGACACCATTGCAAACGGCAGTACGGTGCTGTCTGGTCAATGGGACACACACAACAGGTCTGCGTGCGTATAGTCCTCCTCCCCTCAAACGTCTGGCAACAGTTTTTCGGGAGATCTGCTTTCTTGAGGCAGCAAGAAACTGATTTGCCATTTGCTGAGCTGTGGTGCACCTGTACCTTTTTGCTGATAGGACGATGTATCTGTCTTCTGCAGGCGTCGTACTTCTAACACGACCTCCCCCGTGCCGTCTACTACACATTCCAGTAGTTTTAAATGGCTTCCACAGCCGTGAAACTACGCTGTGAGCGATGTCGAACTCCCTGGCAACATCTGTTATTTTTCGCCCTTCTTCGATCTTTCCAATAATTCGGCCACGCATAAAATCATCTATGTGATGTCGGGAAGACATGCCAAAAATTTTAAGTTCGTCTATTAAATCTTTCCTCTAAAACTTTGACTTGAAACAACAACTGTCCACACGCGTAAAAAACCTTTAAAGCTCTTATGAACGCTATCACGTGATGAACAGACGTGGAAAAAAATTTGCATACTCATACTTCTTCTTACTAATATCCCGCACTTATTCTAATTTTCCACATTTTGCTTCCTTTCATTTTGTGGTTGCTATGGATGATAGTGTTATCCGTCCTTAGCAATTGTCCAGCAGTGTATCTTTTAAATAATATTTTTTTAATACCGTAAAACCCGGTGTATAACACTCGCCCATACTTTGAAGCTGCATTTTTTAATTTTTAGGTATATTCGCCACATCACGCGCTCCCCAATTTTTTACGAAGAAACCTGAAATGTAAGTGTGTAATGCTCCTGTTTTGAAGTCATTTATTTGAAACAATATTCCAAGCTTTAGGGGGGGAAGTATACTTTTTTAGAACGGCGATATTTTAAGTTCATAAGGAATGTCGTTTCTTTTAAATGAATACTATTTCGATTTTTATGCAGAAGTCTAATTTTTTTTATGGTCATCTTTTTTTATTTTTAAAGGTCTCAATTTTATATCCGGTATTCAACACGCACCCGTAAATTTCGATTTTATTTTTTGTGTTTAAAATACACGTTTACGCCAGATTTTACCACTGTCGTAGCTAGTTCTGAGGGGGCACTGCATCAAAATTCCTCCGGGACCCTTTTTAGATATGAGAACCCTGTTAATTGGACTGTAGTTACACACGTTGGGACCCCTGTAGCTTGAGAGCCCCTAGATTTTACGCTACATATAATTTTAAAAAATTACTGTGGGTACTCATTAAATTAAACCTACATCCCAAGGAATTAATTGCTTAATCCACTGTAAAAATTAAATTGAGGATTTTTAACTGAATTATCTCGTATTTCCTATTCAAATTAATATTTCTTCGTCAAATTTTGTGGTGCAACTGCATCATGTCTAAGTTAAAAAGGACATTTCTACGGCGCAGCTTACTACTTACCGCTAGATCTGGGTTTTAATCCCGGAGAAGGCATGGGTGTTTGTAAATATATAGTGCCTTCGTGGCAGGGGTTACTTTAAATAACCGTCAAGCCTTAAGATGTAAGAGTTCAACGAGAGGAACCTATGGTCCGAATTTCATTAACGAAGCTGAAAAATCCTCGGAGCTATGCGAGATTTAAAAAAATGTTAAATATGGGTGAAGATATGGGGCTATGTTACTGAAAAAATATATCTAGGATGCTCAGCAATCAAATCCAGGTGCGGTCGACCATTACTGGTGGCATAAAAAAGTTCGAGTTATTACTTCAAGGGAAGACATGAGAACTAGAATAATTATGAGTCATAAAAGGTAGCCATTTTTATAAATAACTTTCTTTATTTGGTTATCTTTCCCAAATAGAATCAAATAAACAGAGGCGATAATATCCAATTCCACCTAATTAATTAATTTATTAAATAACGTAAAAATTACCACGTTCGCGCGAATACGAAAATATAGCGTTCCTCCAAAAATCAAGTTCCAAGCACAATTCCTTAAGGAGGTGAAATTGTTTCCAGTCCCCATACGATTAACATGGGATCATGACATTTTAGTGCTTAAGCCCTCCCCATGCCTACACAATGGGAATGAAGTAGGTGACTGGATGGGTCTCGGTGAGTGGAATAGTTGGTTCTCAAATCTCAAGTCCGAGACTCGAACAGGAACCAAGATATTGTGAATTTAAACAAATTTAAAAAGTTTAAAACAATTAAAAACTATGGAAGAAATGGCCCTGTGAACATGAAATTGTAATAACTGGAAGAGCAGATAGAGGGATCGAATGAACCACATCCTAATGGACCGTGAGGCTCGGGTACCGAGATATTTGCCAAAACGCTGTTGAAGGGAAAGAGGGGCAATGCACCGGCGGGGATGCGTCCTAACAAATATGGTTTATAACAATAGTTATTACCAGTAGCGCACACAGGAATTTTTCTGGGGGGTCGGGGTCGAAAGTTCACCATTCTTGTATCATGCTCCTTTTGATTTTGTCGATTTTTGGGAACAAAACACAGTAAAAAACTAGTTATTGAATAAATAATTAGCATTAATTAATAAAATTAATCATTAAAAACAAATACTTAATTAAATTTTACGTACTATATACTTAGAATTATAATCAATCTGAAAAAAATCAAGGGCTTTGGAGGGAAGGCCGGACCCCCAGGCACTCCCCCCCAAATATCAGTCCCAAATACAGTGTGCGCCACTGGTTATTACGATCCCCCAAATATCAGTCCCCTAGTACCAAAAAAGTGGCATGTTAAAATATTAGACAACGGTGTGCACGCGCTTCGGTGTCGTGACGATATGCGCACGCATCCGTGATGGTTTTACGTCACATCCGTGACGGTGGGCACGTGCATTGTAAAAATTTACCCTTATCCTTTTTCCCAAACGCGCAATCAGAAGTACAACTTCAAAAAAAAAAAAAAAAAAAAAATTAAAGATTATCAATTTTATTATATTTTTCAAAGATAATATGCATCTATTTCTTTAAAAAATAGGGTAAATTATATTTTGTTCATTATTTTACATATGTGTGTAAAATATTTTTCATAAACATTAATAAAAAAAGTGATATAAATAAGTGTAATAATATATATTTTATATATTTTATTATAATATTATATATAACATTTTATTTATATATATGATATCTTGTATATCATATAATAAAACTTTTTGTAACTAATTTTTTTGTAAAATATCATTTAATATTTATTATAACATATTTTTACAAAAATATTATTCATTAATAATTATACCTATAAAGTATAATATAAATATTTATATAATTACAGAAATTATTTTATTTTGTAAAATGCAAAAAAGTATCTAAAATATGATTTAATATTATATAAATCATTTTTAAATAAATTTATTTAATTATAAAAATAATTAAATGAATTGAAAGAATAAAAAAATAACTAGTAGCGCGAATAGAAGAATGGCCGAAGACATAACAAGTAGATGCATTGACAATCGAGCCATGAAAATTACGTCACGTAGATTGAAAATTCCTTTTAAATAAAAGGAAATATAATAAATGAACATGGCTTTTATTTTTTCTATAAAAGTTATGCTTATTTAGCTGAAATGTTAAAAAAAATGAATACAAAAGAAATTAAATCTGTGATTCCACGTAGAAATTTTTAAAACTAAAAAATTTAACATGTTTATTAGATATTGAATTAAAATTGTGAGCATTTTTTTTAAAAAAAAAAGTAGAAAAAAAAGTTTTTGGAGTTTAATTTTTTTAAATCACTTATCTTAAAAGATCAAAGTATAAACTTTTTTAGCTCAGATGGTTTATTCATTATAATCATAAAAATCAATTCAAAACAATTGAAAAATTTCGATTAATGATTTACACAAACAATACTGCTTTATTTTAAAAAATAATTTAAAGCGATACATTTAAATGCATTGCAAATAAACTTATTTAAAATAATGATAACGGAGTAAAAGCAATTAAGTTTTTCACAAATATTAGAGGAATTTTTGTTTTATAAATGGAGTTTTAAAATGAATTTTTTGAATTAAGACATAGACAGAAAATGAAGCAAAAATAAATTTTTCACTCGCATTTTTTTTACTCGCTAAATCTGGTGATTTGTATTATTTATATGCCCTTTTTTTCTAGTGTAAACTTTTAGCAAACGTGAAGTGCAAAGGGGGAAAGGTAGTCATTTGGTGCCAAACAGGTTTTCGCCACCAAACCCTTGGCTATTGTAAAATTGTGCTCTTTGTTAAAGTTTAATTTTGTTTTTTGAGGGCTTCATATTTAAGTTAATATCTTCAAACTTCACATATCGATTGCAAATTACGATAATTTTAAAACAAAAAAGGAAAAAAAATACTACATTGTGCGTGTGTGGGGGATGAACTCTCGCAAAGAGGGTAAAAAACGAAAAACACAAAATCATTTTTAAAAACCCTTTTTTCAATCTTTGTACAGATTACGGATAATATTGTTTTACACATGAGAAAAATGTTTCGTGAGATTATAAACTACGAAGTTATTAAATATTTATTTAAAACTTTGAGTATTTTTTTTTTGAAAAATCGTAAGAAAAAAGTTTTTGACAATTTATTTTTTAAATGACTGATTCTCTCTCTGAAAGAGAAAAGCATGAACTTTTTTAGAGTAGAATATCATTTCATTAACACGAAAGAAAATTCAAACAGAATGATTAAGAGATCATTTTCACAAAAACGTATCGATTTTGCCTCCTTTAAAAAAAAATCGTAAAAAAAAAAGAAAATATCATTATTTTGTAAAAAATTATGCCATATCGGGGCGGAATAAAAGATCTCTCCAATTCTGTAATTATATTTTGCCTTAATTTTATAACAAGAATTTGATGGCTTTTTAAAAACGTCGATAGTAAAAAAAAAATTCTCACATCCCGTCATTTATTCCGGTCGAGGTGTATTAGCGGAAGAAAAAACATGCAGGAGTAAAGCAATTATGCGTTTTAAGGCCTTTAATTAATATATTTAACTTATTGCAATATTGGAATATGAATAGTCAAAACTCTGATTTCTCGGATCATTTCCTGTCTTTTGGTACCTTCGGCGAGTTTCTGCATCGAGTAGTTCGCGAGAAAATAGACGTACATAGAAACTAGGGTTTCTGATTTACCGGGTTTTTCCATTCCCGGGAATGCAATTGTCGTTCCCGGGATTCCCGGGAATACATCAAAATTTTAAAAAAATTTAAAAACAAGTTATTTTTAAATAAGATCAATAGTAATTATATAAAAAAAGGAAACATATAAACTACAAAAGTAATACTTATTTATGTAATGAGCTAAAAAATACAAAAAATATACAATACATTGATTATTCATTTTTAAAATAAGGTTTCAAAAAGCATAAGCAATTAATACTTTTATCACTCAACCTAGTTCTAAGCTTTGTAACAAACAATCCAGCAGCAGAAAATGCTCTCTAGGCTTCAACTGACGTTGGAGGAATTGTTTTTAAAGCATCACAAAGTTTTATAATGTTTGGTGATGGATTTTCAGTCGAATCGAACAACTGCATCTCTTGTTTCATGATTTTTTTGAAACTGGTACTTTTTTTGATTGAACAATATAAAACTTTTGTTTTAGAGTAAATTGCTTTCTCTAATTTTTCGTCTAATGTCAGAGGTTTTTCTTTCAAAATCTCCAGGCTCTCTTCTGAGTGTAAAGAGTTGGTTATTGATTCCTCTTCTTCGCAGAAATGCTTTGTCACTATCATTTGGGCTTGTCTAACCAAACAATTTTTACTAGGCAATCCCGAAATATCGCCAGTAACTGCAGCTGCTTCGTATTTTCTCCCAAAATTCAGGTATTGCATTAATCCTATTAAATTAACGTTGCGTCTCTCATTAATTCTTTGGATTAGAGAATATTTCACATTTTTTGCAAATTCTGAATTTTGTTCGTTCAATTCTCCAATGAAGAAAGAAAATACACCTTCTGCAGTTAGCAAAGTTGCATCTCGACTGCATAATTTTTTAAGCCAATTTTTACTGACTTTAAACCTTTTACAATTGTAGTCACAGTTTCAAACTCTACGTTGACCATCATTTGTTCTTCTTTAATGTCAATTAATGCTTTTGAAATCACTGACTTTATTCCTAAAAATCTTTCAAGCATTGCCAACAAACTATTCCAGCATGTTTTGGTATCCAAACAAACCATCTTTTCACAGTCAAACACTTCTTTAATATATTTTTGTAAAATATCATTCTTTATAGGGGACTTTCTGAATAATTTTACTACATTTCTAATCTTTTTTATAGTTTCATTTATGTTAGTTATGGAATTTTTTTCTGCATAAGTGACATGAAACAAAGCATCTGTTCCTACACCGCTTTCAAATTCTAAATCTAATGCATTGTCTAAATCTTCAACAAGCTCTTCACTTTCATCATTGTCTTCTTCATGCGATTTATCTTCTACTTCAACAGTGTTTTCTACCAAATCTATTTGTTTATTATAATGCACATCGCACACGGCTAGGTGTATGGCGTGTGCATAGCACGGGTGATACTCACAACTCATTATTTTTCCAAACTTAACCATCGTACTAGCACCATCAATAACATACGCAACTATGTGCTTTTCTGTTATGATTCCGAATTCCTGTAGTTTAGTTTCAACCGCTTTAAAACAATTTTCTTCTGAAAAGGATCCACTAATTCTTAGCATTCCTAAATTAAAGATTTCACCCTCATTGAAGTGAACGTTTATGTTCAAATATCGTCTATTTTTAAAACTACACAGTACCCTAAAAATTTCATTCTTACCGAAAAATTTTTTTTTGCATGTTTTGGTGGCCCTTATCATTGAGATGCTTGCAACGAAATTTCAGATCTGTTAGCAAATTAGTTTTTAAGATATTTGAAGTTTTATGAGCCATGGTTTTGGTTTCGGTTTCCTTTTAAAGCATTTTTTCACACTTAAGTTGAATTAATTAAAAATATTTTTGAACTTTTAGTTTGAAATGGTTAATAATTCCAATTTTTATTACTAAAATCATTTCTGCTTGATTATGTTTTGAGTTTTTTGAGTTCTCATAATTAATTAATAAAGATTAATTTCATGGCCAATTTCTGCATTAAAAATAGTTTATATAACTTAAAAGCTTTATCATTAATTTTTTCCTGTAGAGAAAATGCCATGGCAAATGCGTTCTGGGTTTCTGTGAGAAACAATATTTCGAAGAAATGGAATACTACTGAAAATGATGTATCTAAAAATCAGTCCTCAGGTGATTCTGCAATTAGATTTCCGAATACAAGTATTCTGAATTCAAATGCTGCAGATATAACTGAATATTTCCTCGATGTACCAAACTACATTATATTAAACATATTGTAGTGCTATATTTTAGTATTTTAAAGTCGTACGACAAGAGCTAAAACTTCCTAAACTGCCCCAATTTAAAACTGAAAAAAATTATTTTATGAGCAAACCTGACTATTTTTAGCTTAAGTTAGTATCATTATTATTTTGTACATAAATGCTTCGTGTTTCAAAACTTTTGTGAAATATTAGGTTAAGATAAAGCTGAATAAAAACTGACGTCTTAACAAATGCTATCAATATTATGCAAAAATATATTTTGAATTAAAAATATAATTTTCAGTCATATTTAATAAAAATAGTGTTTTAATGTAGAACATACATTGGGGGAAAAATAACATATTAAAAAATTAGAGTTTTACGGGCATTATAAGTTTTTGTTTTATGACTTTACAAACTTTAAATGCGTTTTTCTCAGACTTTTAATTTTGAAGGTATAAGTGTTTTCTAATCCCTAAGGCTTTTTTCCTGTTCAAGATAGAGCCTTGAATTTTTTGCATATACTCCGAAATGTATGTTCTATAAAAGTTAGTATGGATTTAGGGCTGAGAACTCTAGTTATTTTTCTAAAAAATGCTAAATTTGATATTTTAAAAATTTTCGTGTTTTTTCCAGATTTTTCTAGAAAAATAATTATTAAAAATCAATAAGGGAATAGATTTTCAAATCCGTACTAAATATTGTTTGTAATAATCTAAGAATCATAAATAACTTGAAATTACTAAAAAATTTTAAAAATTGAGTATTTTATAAGAGTTTGAAAAAACTTCAAAACTTCCTAATTTTTTAAAATTGTAAAATAATGGCAGGTGAAACTGACTTTTTGCTTACAGAAGCAGCTTAATCTAATTATAAAACATCAATTATTTTTACTGTAACTGTCTCCAAAAAAATTTTTCGAAAAAGGGTACCGTGTAGCCTTAAGCGATGTAAACTCATCGAGCGTCAAGCTACAACGAAGTCCTGCGTTTAACTTTGATGAAATTTCATTAGTAACCCGAGCTTTAATGACATTATATTGTTTATATACAAGCTTCATAACATTACTAGGGTTTGGAGGAAAGGAATAACCTTTATCATGTAAGGGCTTCCTAATAAAGTTACTTTTTGTTATTGCATTTACCGTGAATCCATCTTCACAAACAAGTTTACTTACAATTTCCTCTAGTGTTTCTTTTTCTTTCTTTAAGAAAATATGATAATAAGGGTTTCTTTTTTGTTCAGAAGTAATTCTGATATCATTATCACAAGTATTTTGTGATCCTGACGAAACGGATTGAGTTGCTTTTGATATATTATGCTGAATTTGTAAATACCGAAGCAAGCCACTTGTAGACCAACCTCTACACTTCAAAATATTGCTACATTTCATGCATTTTGCACTTTCTTCATTTTTATTTTTTATGAAATAATGCAAAACAAAGGACTTCGTAATTGAGACAGACATATTTCAAATGGTTATGTTTAAGTTTTATATCTGAAAGAAATATATAAATTGTAAGAAAAATAAGTAGATCTCAAAAATATTTGGATGTGTTACATCAACAGAACAATTAATTAATACAATATAATTTTTATGTTCAGAACAAAGCTTGAAACAATATTTTTCGCTTCGGTTCTACTAAATATATATATATTCATATATGCAGTCAGACCACCATTTTACATATCTTTCTATATTGCAAATTTTTTCCTGGAACCTAGAACAGAAAAATATTGAAAGAGGAATCGCTATTTAACAAATTTTCCACATAATGAACTTTTCTTCTGGTTTTAGCGACTTCGTTAAATAGAGGTCCGACTGTATATATATATATATATATATATATATATATATACTAAAATACTATAAAAAATCTAAAAATCTAAAGAAGCAAATCAAATACAAGAGTATAAATATATGTCAAAAGTTAAGTATATATATATCATCAGTTCCAGTTTTTGTTCTGAAAAGACTGTTTCATTCCCTCAGTTTTCAATTCAGCCTCGACTGATTTAATTTTCAGATTTTTTAAACGTTTGAATTTGTATTAAAAATGTGTATGTAATATAACTATCAATAAACCTGCTAAAGGTTTGGAAAAGTGAATAGTGTATCAAATATATTTTCATCCATGCTCCCCGCAAAATTAGTATTCATTTTGTGAGGAAAACAGAAATTTTTTAAAATCTGCCTTTTTACTCAATAAAATTCCCTAGACTTTTTGATAAATAAATTAAAAAAGCAGTTTGTAACGAAATCTACAGAAAAAAGTACTTCGAAGGAATAAATAATTATTCTAAAGAAAGAAATTATTAAAAATTCAAATAGAAAATAATTTGCTTAGTTTTTAATAAATAAATGTCACACTATCTTTATTTTGCAGATGCTGTTACTGTCTTGAATTTTTATTTTCAACTTTATCATATACAAAGAGGAAAAAATATTTCCCCAAATTAAAAGTTGTATTTTTTTTTTTTTTTTTTTTTTTGCACTAAAGAAAAAAATTGTGCTGGCATGGAAACAATGTTACAATTCAAGATTTTATAAATTAAAAATCTCGAGGAAAAAAATTCATATTTGAAAAATAATTACTAAAATTAATCTTCCTTTACTGACTCATATGCGTTTGAAAATTAACCAGTCTAAGGTGAATATATTATTAATTATTAAGGTTGTTACTAAGAGATAAATATTAATAAATACGTGAAAACTCATTTGCTGCTGAAGTGCAGATTATGTGCGTTAAAAATATTAATTATTGTATTTAAGGTATTTTATTTGTACAACCGATTTCTTGCTTATGGAATTGTTATATTGTAGTTACATAAATATAAACAAATATTAAGAATCTCACACGAAATTTAGGTTTAAAAAAATAAGAAATATCGCGAGATTGTTTATAAAAATATTCTCCCCCAAACAATCTCATTCCCTTCTTTAAATTGCTCATTCAATTAAATAGCTCATAATAAAGACAAGTATCCGAACAAAAAAGTTTAGTACTTACGTTATCCACATAAATCAAGATCTTGGAACTTCGATCAGACAGTGCTAATTTGCTACGAAATAAGATTACTTTAAAAAACCAAATACTTCTTGTGAACGAAGCTCGATACAGAGATAGAAATTGATTTGGACAGATACTCCTACCCACGGCTAGCTGGAAAAATTCTCACCAATCCAACGAAAACGTTAATCTTTCTTTCTCTTTCTTCACACTCTTACCCCACGAACATTCCTTCGTTCAAGAAGTTGGGGGTGAATGATCGCAAATTGCCACAGTAGGTTCAGCTAACGATGTCCGAGGTTGAAATCTACAGTCAAGTCAAAAATAACTACCTCATAGATAATTGTAGCCCCGTGAGATTCCCGGGAAATCCCGGGAACGAACTATAATTCCCGGGAATAGAAAAAGTACAGAAATCTTATGATTTCCTGGAAACCCGGGATCCCGGGAAAGAAACCCTAATAGAAACCTACAAGGAAAGACTGATGGATACGTTTGTTTACCTACCAATATTAATAGTGTAGACCGTAGTGTAATTTAATTTGTGTGAATTTAATATATATAAATATAAAGTTCTCTCTCTCTCAGTTGTGGTTATATGAAAAAAGAAGTATCTAGGGCTTTTGAGTTTTAGATTGGTCAGAAACCATTATTTTTTGCGAAGTCCCGTTCTTGAATTCTTAAATTAATCATGTTATTTCAACTTTTCCAATAACTTTCAAAAAAAATCAGCAATGCATTTAAATTTAGGAATTCAACGTCAGATTTTGTAGAATGCACAACATTTCATATAATTAGACAAATAAATTATCCTTTAAAAATTTAAAAAGCACACGCTTTTATAGTTAATCAAACAAAAAAATAATAATAATTTTAATATAAGAATAAAATGACTAACGAGAAAATTAATGTTATTGTGATAAAAGCGTGGGCTGCTCGATATCTAATGTTACAATTTCTTACTAATTCTATTCCAAAATCCAGAGTTCTGACAACCCCCCTACGTTCCACCCTGGACACTAAGATTAACTTGAGGCAAAGAATTACCAGACGCCATTTGTATAATAACAAATTATATTTATTCAATAGATTCAATTAGAATCCTTCTAATTACAAATATTAAACAATATGTCTGCGTCTCAAAGGGATTTACCTTTACTATTAAATTAAATTACAAAATATGAAATTAATCAATAACTACGCTCAATATCAAAAAGGTTTACCGGAATAGGAGGTCTGAGAAATTCACGCAAATTGAATTATTGGCTTTCATTAACTAAAACTAATTTTATTAAACTAAAGCTTGTGGTAAGCGGTATTAAACTAGAATATATCACCTGGTAGTACTTATGATTTTTTTCAGGTATATTAACCTCCTAAGGTTCCTTCGCTGAATGATAGCAGCAATACTCCACTATCGCAATCCAATTGAATCCTATAAACCTTGTCACTACTGCTGCTGGCTCAATAGCCTTCATCTCCGCTAACTTACAACGCTCTCCTCAAATACTTTATCTACTTTACATATCCCATCTTCTTCTTTTAGAGGTGATTGGAAATATACGCCAATTTAAAATCCCCAAAGACGCCTAAGAGTATTAGTGGAAAGGTGCCGTAAAGATTCGTCACATATCATGAAATCGATACTGGGGACCAGGGGCCAGTAGTGTCAAGGCCCTATCGTTATGATAGAGTAAACAGGGACTAATCGACTATCACATTGAGAAAATGTTAAAGGATGGTACAATTTGGCCTATTCAATCACCATTCGTGTCGTCTGTAGTATTAACACGCAAAAATAACGGCCTTCCTCCAGATTCTCCAGAGACGTATCGATTCGCGATTGACTATCGCAAACTCATTGCGATAACTAAATATCCGAGATATCTATTACCGTTGTTAGATGACCTGATCAAAAACACCCCTTATACGACTATTATGTCAACCCTTGATTTAAAATCGGGTTACTTTCAATTGGCCATAAATCCTAGAGATATTGAGAAAACCGCGTTTATAACACGAAATAGCAGTTTTGCATTTAACCACTTGCCGTTTGGTCTTTCAGGGGCGGCGCCAAATTTTCAAACCATTGACATTATACTTAAACTTGTTCTAGGGCGTTTTGTTAGTTGTTATATGGGTGACGTCATTATTATTTTTCCATCATTTACTGAACACGTAGATCATTTAAATCAGGTCTTTACATTGTTGCGAGACGCAGGTCTAACATTAAATAAAAACAAATGTCACTTTGCACGTGACAAAGTGAAATATTTAGGACTAATAATTAGCAAGGACGGAATTAAAACCAATGACCACCAGGTCAAGGCTGTCAAGGCTATCAAGGAAATGAAGCTACCTAAAAACAATAAGGAAGTGTCGAAATTTTTAGGGATGGCTGGTTGGTACCAAAAATTTATTCCCAATGATGCAGATATATGTGAATCATTATATAGGTTAAAGAAAAAGGGCAAAATTTAATTGGTCGACGGAAGCCCAGGATTCTTTTAATAAAGTAAAACGAGCATTAACAGAGGCGCCAGTTTTACAATTGCCAAATTTTCAGAACATTTTAACTTATTTACGGATGCTAGTGGGGTCGGAATTGTCATAACAGATCATGAGGCGTTAACAAAACTCTCGAATGACAAGAATTTATCTAGTAGAATGATTAGATGAGCGCTTAAGCTGTCAGAGTTCAACATTGAATGGAACCAGCGGCCTGGTACCCAGAACGGTGTCGTGGACGTACTATCTAGGAATCCGGTGGACAATGTGGAAGGATTACAAATTTCGTGCACGGCTCTTAGAGCCTTAGCTTTGAACTCCACGAAACAATTAATTCAAGAACAAAGGGAAGATCCTGAGTTAGGGCACATCTATCGTGTTTTGGAAAATCCTCACAATGGTTCAGTTAATGCAGCAACTGTATGCGAGAGTGGGTCCCAGGATTTTAAGTTAATTGATGGTTTACTCTTTTACGCGAGAAGTATTGTACAACTCTTGTCGAACTCTGAGTATACATTCCTCAATCTCTTCATGTAGCAATAATGAACGAATTTCACCATCAGACATTAGCAGGACATTTAGGAAAGAAAAAGACGTATTTAAAATTATACGTGATACGTGTTATTTTCCGTATATGAGGAAATATATATTTAAATATGCATCAATCTGTGACCGGTGTCAAAATTTTAAATATATTAACGCGCTACTAGCTGGTCGATTAATTCCGATAGTATCTAATTACCTCAATGAAATAGTTACGTTAGACTTACTAGGGCCCTATACACAGCATCCCGACCCGAAAGATATAGATTTATCTTGGTAATAACTGACCACCTCACCAAGTGGAGTGAGCTTATACCTTTAAGAAAATCTTTGACCCAGGTCATAGCTAAGGTCCTTTTTAAAATTATATTTCACGATATGGAGCTCCTATTTCTTTGATTAGTGATAATGGCCCCCAATTTATATCCGATGTCTTTGAACACTGAAGTCACAGGTTGGAGGTAAAACATATTAAAATGGTAAAGTATGGGCCGCAAGGTAATCTTTTGGAAAGAGTAAACCGCACTTTAGTGCAGATGATAGCTTGTTTTGTAGAAGAAAATCACGATAACTTGAACTGATTCCTGCATGAGTTCTCTTTCGCATTACGCACAGTAGTTGATGAAACTACTGGTAAAACTCCGGCTGAATTATTCTTAGGTTGAAAAATTATCCTTCCTTTTCGTAAATTAGTACGGGTAACGAATGGTGCAGAATATGTGGGAGGCAATATTGAAAAATTATTTGATGAGACGAGGCAGAATATGCAGGGACAGCATAAGACGTGGGAGAAATATTGTAATCGAAAAAGGAGACCGGTTAACATCAAAGTTAACGATTTAGTCTTGGTTCAAACTTTTTTTACTATTGCAAAGTGCAGGAGAGTTGTGGGAAAATTTATGCCAAATTTGAAGGGCCATACAGAGTGTTGGCAGTTCAAAACAACAATCTGACCATTTGGAAAAGGGGAAGAAGGGTCACAGTAAATATTGACCAAGTGCAGATTTATCATCCGAGAACTTCGGAAGCAAGTAGTTATGATAGCATTAATAAGACAACGTATGAGGGAAAGGAATCGAGTAATTGGTCTAATAGGTCAAACTCAGAAAAATCCAAACGTTCTAGAAAACCCTCGGGTAATGAGAATAAGAGTTGTAAATTGGATAAGGGGATGCTGGATTGGAGGTTCTGAGAGTTAAACGTAACAAAACCCTAGAGTCGACAGGTACATCAGAGAGGTACGATAGAAAGGGGCCAAATATATGCAGAAAAAGATCATTTAGAGGGTCTGACTATGAACTGCAGAGAAAGAGGAAAGCGCCTGTACTGTCCAGGTTTGAAGAGAGGGGTCACATCGTCCCTATATTCTAAATCACATAAACATAGGCGGATGGACACTAATAAACATCCTTCGCAAGAACCTGAGATACTTCCAGGATCATCAAATCAAGGACAGACGAGGAGGTCCAATCCACCTCATCAACAAGCCAGTCGAAAAACAAGAATGGAAGCTGACAGAACTGGAAGGACCAGAAGTACTCACAGAGGACAC
The DNA here is from genome assembly GCA_019973935.1 of Trichonephila clavipes. NCBI lineage: Eukaryota > Metazoa > Arthropoda > Arachnida > Araneae > Nephilidae > Trichonephila > Trichonephila clavipes. The sequence continues at coordinate 196,355 of BMAU01009049.1, read as the reverse complement.
CGTGCAGCTGAGGGAAGACCGTTCCGGTCTAGAAGGAAGCCAACAGTGAGACCTTGCATTTATTATCTAAGGAGCCGCTTCAGGGAACCAGAAGGACTACCGTAGGAGCAGAGGAGTACGGGGATCGACAGCCTACCTCAGAACAACCTCAGGAGAAGGAGCCTCAGTGTGGAAGCATTGGATGGAGATCCGACAGATAGGAGCACATAAAAAATCAGGTTGTATTGTTCCTTTTTCTGTCGTTTTCTTGCTGACAAGCAGTCAGGTTTTTTGCATTACCAAGTCGAATGTTTTTTTAAATATACTATCTGTACAAGAGTTGACACTAAGATGTGTGCATTTTTCAAGTCAAAAAAATGAAACTTTTGTATATTAATTTTTTTCCAAAATATGGAAACAATTGTTTGTGGACATTTGTTTGCAATTTCTGACTTGAAGGTTCTCCGGGAATATCTAGCATTGTTTGTTATATGCATTGTCAATTGTATGTATATTTTTAATTCACATATGGTGGCTTGGGACGCGGCATAGTTAGGCAATGCTATTAATAACATTAACAAGCGCAACACGCATGGAATGGGAGTTCTTTTTAAAGAGCCAGATGTATTAATTGATGTATTATAAAATGATGTGTGAAATGTGAAAATGTATTTGTGCATAATGTTAATGCTTTTTTTCGAAAATATATTAAAAAGCTCTTATTTCAGGGTAGCTGACCCTGATCATCGTATAGACGGCAGTGAGGCTTCTGTAAAACAAGAAAGTATATTAAAAAGTCTAAGTAGTTTAAGTAAAGCACATGGCCAGGTTTTTCCACGCTGTGGTTTTTTCCTTGGTCCGTAGCCGGAATTGGGTGTGATGTAGGGAATTTTAAATACGTAAATGTCTACGTCAAAATTTAATAATAAGCAAATTTAAAACGGAGCTTGTAGCCTTCATTCTTTTCTTTCCCTTAAAGTAGGAAACATCTTAAAGTGTCAGATAGTTAGGTATATTAATTTCTGAAAGACTAAAAATTCAGTTTTTTAGAATATCGCTGCGTAATTTATTTCAGGCCATTTTAGACCTTCGAAAAAATAACGTTTTCTTCATGGAGGGCTTGTAACGAATCTGTTCGGCACTTTGTCACTAATACTCTTAGGCGTCTTTGGGGATTATAAATTCGCGTATATTTCCAACCAGCTCTAAAAATAGAAGAAGCCGGGATATGCTAATTCAGTGTTTCTCAAACTGGGGGCGTGGTAACCCTGAGAGGGGGGCGCGAGCATATTGAAAATAAAAGGTTTAAAAAAATATTTTTTTGGAATGAAGTAAAACAAAATGCTTTCTGACATAATAAAAAAATACACATTTACACTGATATAATTTATTTTCATCATCTGGTGATCATCAAATTAAAAGAATTCCCTTCAAATGCTCATTAGCCATCTTTGATCCTATAAACGATTTAAAAAAAAATATTTTGTTTGCTTTGCTGTAATCCCACGATGAGAGATTTTTTTTATTATCTTTCTTTTAACCTAAAATATTACTTTAGCTGACCTTCGAACTTACTGGTATGGTTATCGCCGTCCTTTTTTAGGGAAGTTGTAAATATATATAATATATTTCTGTTTCACCTTTTTCCATGTGAAAGAGTTTTGTGATATATGGATAAGCATACAGAGCACTTTGAAGAATTATTTGGCCAAGATTTATTTTTGAGTATTCTGAAACATATAATGCATAATGAAAAACGTTTAACACAATTATTTTTAGAACATGCTACACTTTCCCCATGAACAATTTTGTAGTTTTGATTGCTGTCTTGTACGTTTTTTTGTTTATAAATGTAAATGAGCATCCATGACCCCTATTGAAGGAAAAACTGATCAAGCATTGAAGAACCTACTGAAATAATGCATATTAATCAAGATATATATGAAGAATATATATATAATATATATGCATATTAATAAGATATATATATATATATATATATATATATATATATGAAAGTAAATATCAGATAAGCGTTAGACATGGAACGATTGAGTTGATTTGAAATTTTCAATTGCTACTTAAAGATCTCTATGAAGAAAACTATGAAGCCATAATGTAGCACTTCGCCTTGTCAAAAAGACACAAGGAAGAAAAAGTTCAAAATGCTATTTCTAGATCATCAAACAACAGAAAAACTACAAAAACGTGAACAAAATATGACAGTTTTGCTGGAAAATAACGTTCCTGTGTTGTTAGTGAAAAGTGTTTGTGATTTATGTCCTTTATTAAGGACACGCACATTTGGAACATTTACTTTAGTCTTATTGGATTTTTTCTCAAATTTTCAAAGAAAAATTGAAAAGTCCTTGAAAGTAGATAAGTATATTTTCTCTTAAATTAAATTATTCACTGGAATTGGGATTTTTATCGTGTATAGTAAAAATAATTATAAAATAAATTATAGTTTTAAAACAAACTAAAAAACACGCTTTTATAGTGAATCGAACTAAAAAGTTAAAAAATCATAATAATAAAAATATATATCACTTAAAAGTAACATATCATAAAATTTAATACTTATCTTGTTAATTTTTTACGGTTTTATAATTATGATCGTATTGTAAATAATAATCACACAGAGCTTTAGCGCTTAAAGAATGCATTATTATTGCATTCAATACACTATTTTACTATTTCGTTTGACTTAAATACTGATTTTTAGGGTTCGGGAGTTGATACACTATTATTTTTAGGGGATAAAAATTATGGTTGAAAATTGGGTTGCCAGTAGTGAATGTTTGAGAACCACTGTGCTAATTAGATAAAGTATTTAAGGCAGTGGTTCTCAAACTTTCACTACTGGCGACCCAATTTCCAATCATATTTTTTATTGCGTCCCAAAAATAATAATGTATTGAATGCAATAATAATGCACTATGGGGGTGCTAAAGCTACAATACGATAATAATTATAAACCGTACAAATTAACAAGACAAGTATTAAATTTTGTATATGTTACTTTTAAGTAATATATATTTTTATTTTTTTACTTTTTAGTTCGATACACTATAAAAGCGTGTTTTTTTAGTTTGTTTTTTAAACTATTATTTATTTTATAATTATTTTTACTATACACGATAAAAGTCACAAAAAAAAAATTCCAGTGAATAATTTAATTAAGAGAAAATATACTTACCTACTTTCAAGGACTTTTCAATTTTTCTTTGATTTTTTGAGAAAAAATCCAATAAAACTAATGAAAATGTTCCAAATCTGCGTGCCCTTAATAAAGGACATAAAGCATGTTCATAGAAAATATTTTTTAACAAAAGTGGTCGCGCAGGGAACTCGATCAAAACTAATAACTTGATTGTAAAAAAACGTTTGCAACTCCCAAAAAAAGAGGGCGAAATGTGACAAATTTATTTTAGTTCCCATTAAGACTGTCTTATTGGAGGATACTCTGCCAAGGTCATTGGTAACAAATAAACAGTTTTCCCAAAATTAACGATTTCGTGAACATCAGATGACTCTGCGCATCGTGTAAACGATCCAGTGTTAAAAGTGTATTCAATAAAACATATGGTTATTAGTTCTAAAAAAGAATTGCGTAAAAAGTTTTCCGTTATGCATTTGTATGTTGCCAAATAATCCTTCAAAGTACTCAAAATATGCTTATCCATATATCATATAACTTATTCACATGGAAAAAAAGCAACAGAAAAATATTATTTACAACTTTCCTAAAAGAAAAACAGATGGAGTGAAACATACAAGTAAGTTTGAAGGTTAAATATATGATAGTCAAAAGTAGCATTTTAGAGGTTAAAAGAAACGTAATAAAAATCTCTCATCGTGTGATTACAGTAAAGCTAACAAAATGTATATTTTTATTTCGTTATAGGATCAAAGATAGCTAATGAACGTTTGAAGTGGAATGTTTTATTTTTGATGATCACCAGATGATATATATAAATTATATCAGTGTAAATGTGCATTTTTTTATTAAGTCAGAAAGCATTTTGTTTTTCTTCATTCCAAAAAATTATTTTTTTAAACCTTTTATTTTCAATATGCTCGCACCCCCCTCGTAGAAATACCGTGCCCCCTCAGGGTTGCGCGCCCCCCAGTTTGAGAAACACTGATTTAAGGAGAATGTTGTAAGTTAACAGCAGGCTAATAAGCCAAGAGATAGGTTGAAAATGTTCGAAGGAGATTCAAGTTATTTGTGCGGTTAACGGCTCGTTGATCATTTGTTAGTGTTCTACAATTGGAAAGTAAGATATAAAAAGGAAGGTGAGATTTAAATCTAGATTATCGGCTTATAATTGTAAATATATAAAGTTAGTGGTAATTTAACGAATGCTAATAATTTAAATTGCGTGTATCTCTTGATCCTCTTATTCCGCTAATCCCGTTCGATATTGAGTTAATAGTTGATTAGTATCATATTTCTTTATTTAATTTAATAGTAAGGTTCAATCATATTGACGTAGACATATCTATTAATCTTTGTAATTAGAAGGTTAATAATTGATTCAAGTGAACAAATTCAATTTTTTATTGTAAAAATGTCTTGTGGTCATTCTTTGCCTCAAATCAATCTTGGTGTGCAAGGTGGAATCCAGGGGGACTCTCACAGTGTTTAGCAGTGATTTGGTCCCTGAATAAGTTTCGGACCTACCTAAGTCCACTGCCAGTAAAAGTGATAACGTATCATGCGGCTCCAAACAAGCTCACGCACGGAAAAACATTATCCAGTTGAATGATAAGATGGGTGTTGAAACCAGCTGAGTTTAAAGTTGAATGGGAACACCCCAGCCAGGAACTCAAAATGCAGTGGCAGATATTTTGTCAAGAAATCTGGTTGAAAGTATAGTAGGGGATAATGTTGTGTGTGCAGTGAATAGAGATTTGATACTTTCGTCCCGGGAGCAAATAATTGTGGAGCAACGAAGAGACCGTGAGCTAGTTCATATCTATAGATATCTTGAGAACCCTGAGGACAGCTCGGCTAATACGACAATGTGTGAGAACTGGTATCGCAATTTTCAAGTTGTAGAAGCCTTGTTATGTTATGCGAAATACGCAACCACTCTTGGAGAATTGAGAGTTCCGCAACTGTTGCGAGGTGAAATAATGCGCGAATTTCATGATAAGCCTATAGCAGGTCATTTAGGAAAGAAAAAGACTTATTTAAAAGCAAGGGATGTTTGTTATTTTCCTTATATGCGCAAGTCTATATACGATTATGTATTGTCATGTGACATATGCAAGAAACTTAATTATAATAACGCGTTACCAGCTGGACGTTTAATACCGATTATAACTAGTTATCCGAATGAGATACTGACATTAGATTTGTTAGGCCCATACCCAGCGTAGCGAATCAAAAGATATGGATATATTTTAGTAATCCCTGATCACTTTTTGAAGGGGATTGAAGTGATACCCCCCAAAAAGACTTCAGCCCAAATAATTGCAGATACCCGGTTTGAAAATTATTTATCGCATTAAGGAGCTCCTGTAAAAATGATTGGTGACAACGGTCCCCAATTCATATCCGAAGTTTTTGAGTATTTAAGTAAGAAATTAGGCATAAAGAATTGACCTCAGTACAATTGAATAGAAAGAGTGAATCGGGATCATTTGCAAATGATTGCAAGTTTTATAAATGATAATCACGAGACTAGGGACCAGTTCTTACGTGAATTTGCTTATGCCTTGCGAATGGCAGTTCATGAGACCACCTGGAAGACCCCAGCAGAGTAATTTTTTTGGTTAAAATGCTTATTACCTCGTTTCAAAAATTGGCGATGGTGTCCGATGGAGCAGAATTTGCGGTGAGCAATATTGAAAAGTGGTTTAAGGAAGCTAAACACAATACTAGAGTTAAACTTAAAAAATGAGTGAAGTATTACAATAGAAGGAGACGCGATGTTAACATTAAGGTAAATGATTGGGTGCTGGAAGAAACGCATCTCATAAGCTCGAAAACGAAGAAAGTGGTCGCGAAATTCAAACCAAAGTTTGAAGGTCCCTACAGAGTCTTAAGTGTGGAAACTAATAATGTGGTAATTTGGATGGCAGGTAGAAGAACAACACTTAATATAGATCGAGTGCGAATTTACCATCGTAGAAAAAATGATGAGGGAGTGATAGAGGTTGAACGTTCAGTTAGCAGTACATCGGATTATCAATCGAGTAGTTTCGAGGAGAATAGACCTAGTTTAGATCAGTCACAAGGTTTTAGGAGTAGTGAGTCTAGTGAACGACGAGGAGATATCAAGGGGAAAAGAGAAAGAGGTTGGTGGACGTGAGCAAAAAGTGAATAAGTGCAAAAGAAGCAAAGGTTCGAAGGAATCATTAATTGGACTTCATAATAAACACAAAAAAAAACAAGGCAAGAGGTGGCAGGATGCAAGAGGAGGAACCCTTCATCACGGTTCATGGGACCCCAAAGGAAGAGGAATAGAAGACTAGAAAGCGAGATGAACAAAAGAAAGTTACCGTCCTCAACTAATTCAAACTAGCCACTGAAGAAAAGACTTCGAGAATCTAAAGAGTCGCTTCAGCAGGAGAGAACTAGCCCTTACCACCTGCGTTCCAAAAATAGAGTCCAAGTCCAGAGGAGAACTGCTTAGGAGATCAATCCCGTACAACCGGAATCGATACTCCAGACAGCAGTCCAAACAACAGGGCTGACAACAGCCAGAGTAGAATCAAAGGGAAGGACGATCCAGTCATCACCTTCCCAGACAGAATCAACACTCCAGACAGCAGTCCAAACAACAGGGTCGACAACAGCCAGAGTAGAATCAAAGGGAAGGACGATCCAATCATCACCTTCCCAGACAGAATCAACACTCCAGACAGCAGTCCAAACAACCGGGTCGACAACAGCCAGAGTAGAATCAAAGGGAAGGACGATCCAGTCATCACCTTCCCAGACAGAATCAACACTCCAGACAGCAGTCCAAACAACCGGATCGACAACAGCCAGAGTAGAATCAAAGGGAAGACGATCCAGTCATTCCCTTCCCAGACAGAATCAACACTCCAGACAGCAGTCCAAACAACCGGATCGACAACGGCCAGAGTAGAATCAAAGGGAAGGACGATCCAGTCATCATCTTCCCAGACAGAATCAACACTCCAGACAGCAGTCCAGACAACAAGGTCACCAACAGCCGTAGCAGAGTCAGAGGAATGGAGGATCCAGTCATCACCTTCCCAGACTTAGTCGACACTCCAGAAAGCAAGATTGCCAGGAGACTAATGGAAGTTCAGCGAGTAGGTCCACATCACTTGAAGTCCATATTGGAGGTGTCAAGGAAACACGAAAGGAGATTTAGCCAGGTTATATTGTTACATTATTTTTTTTACTAACAGGCAGTCAGGTGAATATTTGCAAGAAGCAAGTCTGGTTTTGTTAAAGTTTTTTTTGTACAAAAGTTTTACACTACGCTGCGGTGCATTTTTCTGGCTGGTGTGAAAAATGAACTTTTGTATGCGTAAATTTATTCCAAAGTGTGGAAAGCAATTGTATGATTACATTTGTTTACTAGTTATTGAGACATTGCTGGGATGCGAGAATGTTAGACATTGCTTGTTTACGATGAATGTTATAAAATTGTTTATAATTGTATACATTTATGTATTGATAGATATTAGTATACATCTGGTTTTGGTGACGCGGCGTATACCGGAAATTAACCATAACACTAACAGCGCTGCGCGATTGGAAGGGAGTTCTTTTTAGAAAGACCAGATGGAGTGTTATATGTTTAAAAATAAGTGTCGTTTGACATATGTGTACAAATTTAATGTGATCTGTATATATAAAATGTTGAAAATATTTTGTACGTCCATTGATCCAGTTCTCATCTCAGGGTAGCTGACCCTGACATTTAGAAGAGTTCTCCATGGCAGATTTTTTTTTTATTTCTCTCTGATGTTCTAAGGGAAGTAAAGCTGGGAAAGAAAGAAGATGTATTTGTTAAAATTTCTAAGTAACGTGTTGTGTAGGGTCAGATATTTCTTCGGTCCTCGCCCAAATGGGGTACACCTTCTTGAATTATTGTACATGGAGAAGGTTTGGAGTGATATAAAGTCAGTTAATCGTAGTTTTGGAGTAATTATTTTAGTGTAGTGTAGTAATTTAGGCTAATTTCGAGTTATAGATTTTTATGAAGTTAAGTGCAATTTTTTCAACGTAATTTCTATCGGGTCATTAAGAACCTCAAATAAGTCACGTTTTCTTCTTGGAGGGTTTGTGACGGGGCTTTACCGAGACTTTCAACTAATCCTCTTGGGGAATCTTTGGGGCCATCAATTGAGTTATTTCACAGCTAACTCTCTCAAGAAGAAACCTTGATATGCAGATTAGTTAGTAGATATATAGTGGAGGCTTAGTAATCGTGAGAAAGAAAGAAGGGGGAAGCTGAGTTGCCGAATACCGTGAGCCTATGGTAAGGATCTGAACTTAGAAGCGTAATTATAGAACAGGCTTTGGTGAGTCAAAGAAATGAAGGAAGTTGAGATTCCTAGGATATTTTTACTTAAAGTTATTCGCACTGTTCAGCTACACGAGGGCTTTTGGCAACGGACCTCGTAATTTTGAACCACGGTCAAGTGACGAGGACGTCACCTGAGCTAGCAGCCCTCCCCTTCTAATTATCACACCACACCAACGGGAGGACGTTTGAGTTCTCGAAACATTTAACGTGAATCACTCCCCTACTCGGTGGGTCTTTTGTGATACTGGGCTGAAACTCATTACTTTTGTTGAAGAAAGTTATATTTTGTGCTGTTTATTTCGATGTTCAGAAATATTTTTAACTGAAGCAAAATGAATGTGTGATACATTTATAAATTCTTATGATTGAACTCTATTCTCTACCCTGCATACATTATCGCGGGAATAAAATTCTTTTAAAAATGCCATACTGTATGGCACGCTGAATCATAATTGGTAGATTAGTTTTTCATATGCCACAGATATAAGGTTGCCAACCCCTGGTCGATAGGTATGAAACAACTATTCGACGCCGAGCTGCTGAAAATTCGAGTTAAAGCTGCAAAAAAAAGTATTTTTTTTTAACTTAAATTACTTACTAAAAGTTAATAACTGATGTACAAAATGCCAAAATGAGCATTAAAAAGGATCCCAGGGTCTATTGGTTGCTGAATAGCTATGATGTGATGTTTGGGGGAAATAAAAGTAAACTCACGTAACCTGTTAAAGAAGGCGCCAGTATTATACAGAATGGTTCCCAACAACCGGTCCGTCGATCCAATAGTATCGAGTTACTCAAGGAATATTACATTATTTCTACTTTATTTACTGGGGGGTATTTATCCAGTGTGAGTTTGACTTTCCATGGAAATCACTTTATATTTCATGTGAAATGATTGAATTTTATTCTTAAGGCATGTTTAAATACAATTAAATTATTAAATCAAACGTTGACTGGTCAGAGGGGATAAAAAGGTTGGGAAGCACTTCTATACAGTATTACGTCATAGATTCTGAGTTATTTTACGTACTTCATGAATCTCATTTGGCTATTGAACACGGAGGACGATGTAACGTCGTGAGTGGCTAGCCATCAATAAATTGTCACAGCCTAATTTAAAAATAAAAGGATTGTTTATTTGCTAAACAATTTGTTAGTGAAGCAATAGATTACAGTTCATACGCCAAGCCGGTGCAGTCCATCTCTCTTATTCTTCAACGCCACCGGCGTTCATCTCGTCTATCCTTCCTCTCCACTTCAATCTCGTTCTAAGACCTTTTATTTAGCGCTCTCTTCCAGTCCGTTCCAACCAGGGCTCTCCTCTCATCCAGGGCAGAGCTTTTCCCTTTTTCTCCATCCAGGGCCGGGCTCCTTTCTCTCCCTCCAGGTCTCCTGAAAAAAAAACCCTTTTAAACACCAGGGGTTGGTCCACAACACGCCCCTCGTCCCTTCTTATTGGCAGGTCACAAAAGTCTCTCTCGGCCTCCCTCGTCCTATTTGCGCATAACACACCAAAACACACACGGGCCGTCTGACCCAAGGCACCATAATTCCTTGTCCAACATCTGGACACACTTGTCCATCACGCCACCTGTTTCTATTATCCCCTTCTTTCAACATCAGAAAAGACGACATGATTCTTTTAAAACAGGCTTCACCTGTTGTCAATGGGGTGCCGGCTCTTCCTTTACCATTATGGCGGCTAGTCTGGGTGTCGTCACTCCCCGAGTTCAAACAATAAACAATGTCCCAATGGCCACGTGCACCGGTCATTTACCAGCTGGCGAAGCTATGTGACAATCGATGTGTGTGAGTTCACAACAATCGAAGACGTCGTACTTGTCATTTAACAGCTGGTAAAGCTATAAAACTTATCGTGAATCGAAGGATGGGGATTTACAACAATCAACGACGTCACAACGTGATAGAATTCTGAAAGAACTTTCAAACAAATACAAAAACGCTACACGTTATGATACTGAGTTGTACATCCACCTTTGTGAACCTGGCCAGAAAAAAAAATGTTTTTTAAAAAAAAGTTTTATTGTGAAATTTTCGACTTTTTTTCGGTTTCTATCGATTTGAAACTTCTGAAGAAGTAAAAAAAGGGTGTACATGTTATACGGTGAATATGTGTAGGGGCGCGTTATACGCCAGATTTTACAGTAGCTATAGAATCATTTTTCTGGCTTTCTGAGAAGCAAATTTGTTAATAGTTTCGATTAACTCAGTTTTTTCTCAGATTTCGGATTCAGTTGAAACTATGGCCAAATCTAAAAGTCTTTCTTGTGTCATATTATTTCTCAAATAATTTTTACTGATTTTTAATTTACTGAAACTTTTTTCATCCGAAGCTACAGAAACAGATTAAATTTTTTAAAAAAATGCTTAATGCTCCGGTGCAAAATTGGGAAAACAGAGAATAAAATCATTTTTCAATATAATTTCTAATATCTCAGTTTACGGTTTTTTACCAGGAAAAATATCTTTGAATGAAGTTATTTCATTGAAGAGCTGTATACCGTCTATATCTTATTTTGGAATTTCTTTTTTATTTTCTCTTATTGTTCTAGCAATAGATTTTTTTTCTTTTCAAAAATTCATCTGAAAGCGGATATGTACCAGTTGTCTCTTTTAAAATTATGTTTTTCCGAAATGTTTATGTGTCTATACATATAAAACATTTATTTCTATAATTGCGTCTCCCACTTCTAAATCTGGATCAATTTCAGAGGAGGAATCATACTTGCTGTTATACTCTTCATCATTTGATTCTTCCTCATCATAATCACGAAAAGAGTTTCTTCATCTGAAAATAATGTTGTACTATATCTGTTAAATACTGCATCTATTAAATTACTTAAATATCACATTTCTTCATCATAACTACAATAATACGCCATAGTATAATGCAGACTTAAAACATGCTCATGCATTCAGAACTGTAACGGCGATTCCCGCGCATGGTATGACATACCCGAAGAGGCGGTATCCAAAAATATATATATCTAGAATTCGCCTACAAGCTAAGGCATCTCAAAGGATATGACCTAAAAGTCAGCTAAACGAGAAACTGTCCATTTTCTAAAAAAGGTTTAGAAGGAGCGTTGAAAAAATGTAGATGGTGGGTATCACATACCCTGCTCGGGAAGCGCCGGCTTTAAAATTGAGAAAGATCTCTGACCTTATGCATTCTCTATATCGGTGTAGTTAAAAACATTTTTAAATATATCTCTGCATTAGGGAAAGTCGAGACCATTTCGATGCTTGCACAAAGCCTCGGGTCTTCCCGACGGCCGATTTGCGATTCCAAGTCATATAACTTATTTTTCTGTAGCAGTGTGTAAGGAATTTCTGTGAATGCTTGAAAATAAAATTATAAATTTTGGATTAAAAAATAACTAAATTCTTTTTTAATCGAATCTAAATTTTCAAACTTTTTAAAGTTTTCTATTTATTATTGCAAACTGTAAATTTTCCCCATGAAATATGTAGAAAATTAAAATAATTATCTTAAGCTTTTAAATTTTTTCATGCAAACTCTCAAAAAATTACATTTTATCTTTTTTTTTTCAAATTTTCTGACTGAATTATGAAATTTCTGATTTAATACAAACATATTTTGTTTAATTAATTCTTTGTTTAAATATATTAGTTTCTTTTCTAGAACAAAACGTAGCTTGGCTCCAGATTACTCTCTTGTGTGTGTATCAAAATTATTAAAATATCTCCACCAAAAGAAAGCTTTCAAAAATTCTAAGGTTTTTTTAAAAAAAAACTAGGAACCCACACACACACACAATCACAATACTCTGAATTTGTAGTTTCCTTTTAATGTTTCTAAATATAAGTTAATAAAACGTTAATATTATTATTATACTTATTTGTTTGTTTTTCAAATATCTTAATACTTTGAGATTAAACAGAACCATAAAACATTTCTAGATTAATTTGAAATTTCTAAAATAACTGAAAACTTTTTGACAAAGGCCACAATACCACAAAAGAAATCTAAATTTTTTAAAACTAAATTTGTATCTTAATTACATTAAAAATTCTCAAAATTATAAAACCTTACTACTTATTAAATAATTTTTCACATTTCTGTTTTGTTTGGAATCATTTATCTACTTAATAAATTGTGTTTATCGTATTTTTATTTCTGTATTGCATTTTACTATCACTTTAATCAAATAGTTTTATTCTAGTTTAGGAGCAACTAAAAAAATATTACCTATAATTTTCAACATTTATTATTGTTCTGTAAAAATAAACCTTTCATTAAATGCTTTTTATATGAAATTTCTACCACAGTTCTGACATTCTTATTGTTGCCTTTTTTAAAGATTTTAAATATTGCTATAGATTGTTAAGGATGAATTTTTATTAACTTTATTAGAAGCATACAGAATGCTATACAATATGTTAATGAAATTGTACGATTTTTATGTATTTTTTATAATTAATTATACACATAAGAAATTATTAGTTTGCATTAAATATTCTTTCAAATTCTCTGGGCAAAAGACTTTATTCAAGAAGGTATCGTGCAAATCACTCTTAAAATAGCAATAAATACAAAAATAAAAAAGAATTTGTTCTTTTCCAATTCAATCTTACAAAATAATGGTTTTCTTAGCAGTCTTAGAGTATATTAGAAAAATTATGTGTTTATTTCACACGTTACATCAATAAAAAGAACAAAAAATTTGTGTGTATCTTTAAGTAAACTTAACATACTTTATTTGTTTGAAATTCTTTTCGCAGTTTTAAGCAACTTAAATTAAATATTAAGAAATTATAGATTGTTTCCTTTATTACTGAACAAAATTATCGTATTACGTTATGATTACAAACAAATTCATCAAAATAAATATAACTATGTTTTCTTTCAATTTCTCGCTATTGTTAGGATCCTTAAGTATGATAAATAATTAATGAATGTACTCATAGGCTCATTAGTTTTTATTATCTTAAATGAACTACTACCATTTTTCATAAGCGACAAAAAGAATTATTTTTATACGAGAGGCAAATAATATTATTTTATTTTAATAACAATGCCGATTGAAAATGTTTTAAGAAGATTGCGATGCATTCAATCTATGAAAACGTACACTTAAATATGTTAATCAGCATGAAAGTATTCTAAGAAACTGATGGCAGTTATTTATATATATATATAAATAAATAATAAAATAGTTATAGCACACAAATGCAACAAAGTATTTTTTTTCACTTTATCTTACGCAAAAATTATAATACCTGGGCATTAAATCTTGAAAATAGAAAAGATAATTTTGAAAATGAAAATATAGTTACCTTTTTTGTTGTTCCAATTTTTGTCTAAAAGTAATTAGCTCGGATGTCAAATTGACGCAAATTTTCCTCAATTTTCTTCGAAAAGGGGTCTTATTTTTCTGAGGGTCATTCTGCACCATTCTTTTCATTCGTCCTTAAGTGCCCTGTTGATACGCCACCACGAAATTTCGAGCGTAATGTTAATCCTATGGCAGTGTTTCTCAAACTGTGGGGCGCGCCCCCCTGGGGGGCGCGGTAACCCTGCCAGGGGGGCGCGAGCATATTGAAGATGAAAGGTTTAAAAAATAATTTTTTGGAATGAAGTAAAACAAGATGCTTTCTGACATAATAAAAAATACACATTTACACTGATATAATTTATTTTTATCATCTGGTGATCATCAAAAATATAAGATTCCACTTCAAACACTCATTAGCCATCTTTGATCCTATAACCAAATTAAACAAATATTTTGTTTGCTTTGTGGTCAATATGAGAATGATGAGAGATTTTTTTTTACGTTTCTTTTAACCTAAAATATTACTTAAGCTGACCTTCGAACTTACTGGTATGGTTATTTCCGTCTTTTTTTTAAGGGAAGTTGTAAATATATATAATATATTTCTGTTTCATCTTTTTTCCACGTGAAAGAGTTTTATGATATATGGATAAGCATGAGTATTCTGAAACATATAATGCATAATGAAATACGTTTTACACAATTATTTTTTAGAACATGCTACACTTTCCCCATGAACAATTTTATAGTTTTGATTGCTGTGTTGTACGACTTATTATAGTTTATAAATGTAATTAAGCAGAATATTAAAAAAAATGGGCATCTGTGATCCCTACTAAAGAAAGTTGAAACTGATCAAGCAATTGAAGAACCTACTGAAATGATGCATATTAATCAAGATATATATATAGCGAAAGTAAATATCAGAAAAGCGTGAGACATGAAACGTTTGAGTTGATTTGAGTTTAGCTGGAAAATAACGTTCCTGTGTTGTTAGCGAAAAGTGTCTGTTTTTATGTCCTTTATTAAGGGCTTTATTTATTTGGAACATTTTCTTTAGTTTTATTGGATTTTTTCTCAAATTTTGAAAAATTGAAAAGTCCTTGAAAGTAGGGGGGTAAGTATATTTTCTCTTAATTAAATTATTCACTGGAATTTTGTAATTTTTATAGTGTATAGTAAAAATAACTATAAAATAAATTATAGTTTTTAAACAAACTAAAATACACGCTTTTATAGTGAATCGAACTAAAAAGCAAAAAAAAAAAAAAAAAATATTACTTAAAAGTAAGATATACAAAATTTAATACTTATCTTGTAAATTTGTACGGTTTATAATTATGGTCGTATTGTAGCTTTAGCGTCAAAGTGCATTATTATTGCATTCAGTACATTATTAATGTATAAGGGGGCGCGATAAAAATTGTGATTGAAAAGGGGGGCGCCAGTAGTGAAAGTTGGAGAACCACTGTCCTATGGAGTTTCTTTCTCGTATATTTATATCTAGGGGATATTGCTTTCAATTGCATGGAATAAAATGCATCTGAAAAAGCGAAAAAAAATTAAATTCTTCAATATTTCTTTTTTTTAAAAAAAAATGCTAAGTATTTTTAAGTATTATTTAAAGATCTGAAAATTCATATATAGTGCATTAAAACGATCATAAAAATATTTTAAATTATCGGATAAAAAAAGTAAAAACAGGAAAAATTTCTTTTTTTTTATGCTCTTTCAAACGCGCATACTTTAAACACTTTTTTAATTAATTTTTTTGCGAGTAATTATTAAATCAGCATTGCACATTAGGTAAAAGGGGGAAGTAAACTTGTAACTCCGCCTTCTTGCGGAAGGATACAGGAAGTTTCCCCGTATGTTCCATTGATGAATGGTAATTTATGACTCTCTTCAGTGGGGACTGTGTAACAGGTTTTTTTTTCTTTTCCAATGGGGAAATCCATAGCGTATTCAAGAAACTATTTACATTTGCTCAATTCTTTGAAAGTGCAATGCATTCTTTGAGTTTGCACTTGAAAATTACTGCTAATTGGTCTTCTAAAATAAGTTATTCTCTGTATTTTTATTCTATATTTCTTAAAAAAATTTTATATACTAGAAAAATTATATTTTGTTAATCACTAAAATGAACAATTAATATTTATTAAATAACCCTTGAATCGTCAGGATAAAGTGAATCAGTTTTCACATTCTTTTCTTACAAACTTCCAAAATCGAGAATCGTGTGTTTTGCCAAGTTTCAGATACATGAATATCAACTCTTTTAAAAACTATTGCTAGTTAGGTAATGTAAATATATATGTAAATACTTCGCTTCATGAAAATATGTAATGAAATCATAAAAAAGAAATTTTTCTTTACCTGTTTTTAATTCTGTTTTAGTTAATCTCCATATAAAGTTCCATATCTTCAATAAATGCTCAATTAAAAAATTGGTTTTTTGAAAGTATTTAATATGCCGGAACCCTTAAAATTTTCAAAGTTTAGCCAAGCTATTAAAAACTGCCTTATGTATTTTTTTAATATTATAACATAAGTGTGTACCTAATCAACCAATAAAATAGTTTTTTTACGTAAGACTTTTGTTACATACTGAGGAGTGACACGTGGAACAGGGTCCTCTCCCCTCATTCTGGAAACTGTGCTTTAAATATAATATTTAATGCACAGGCAAATCATTCCACAATTTTAATGTTTGACATCTCAGGAGGTTGGAAGAATCAGTAAAATTCTGATTTTCCTCCTCTCTTTTTGACTCGTTAACTTTAGTTAAAATTATTTGTTAACTTCGAAATGCTTAAAAATTTTTGATATTGATTATTCTAAATATATGAATATATTCCCTTGTACCATTGCTTGTGTAATCCACGACACTTTTCTCTTTGACGCATTCTTTTTCAAAAACAATACTAATAATCGTGATGTTTTTATTTGCTTTTGTACTTATAAAGTAAATTTGAGTTTCGCTTTTGAGGAAGGAAATAAGCGAAAGACAAAAAGAAAAAAATTTTATTGACATAAGTACAGAAATCATCAGGAAGCTCTGACATCAAGAGAGTAAGAGAAAATTTCTCAGAGAAAAGGAAAACGTAATGCATTCGTTCTGTATGCCCATACATTTTATTCTTCATCAAGGATAAATGACGAGGACGTCACCTGAGTTTCCCCTCTTTTTCCCCATCCTGCCAACAAGACTGAGCCTCTACAAACTTAACATCTATCGAATTCTCTACATCAGGGGTGTCCAACGCCCGGGCCCGTGGGCCGCATGTGGCCCGCTAGTACTTAAGTTGCGGCCCACCAACTCTTTATAAAAAAATTTTAAATATCAGGTTTTTAAAGTTTTTTTCATTTTGAAATTTATTTAAGGGGAAAGTTATATACATATTTAAATCTACAATGAATTCACCTGTTAAATGACCTTGTTTTAAAATAAATCCTTTTTGATAATAGAAACGTCCTTTAGATTAAAATAGATTTATATTTTATCAAACAGTTACGTTTGATTTTACTATAATAAATTACTCTTTTAATAAATTTTGAATTGCATTATGCACATATCCCTTACTATGGATGGTACATGATTTTTTGTGTGTGCGTTTTTCATTTCTCCTCCTTTTTTCTGTTTGCAGTGCCCAAAAAGCAAGAGAGGCTGTCAGAGATGTTTTTTAAATTTTAAAAAAAATATTCAGGACGATTATGATAAAAGGCAATGTTTTCTTAATCGTTTGAGAATGACAGCACAATAAAACTTATACAATGAGTAAAGAAAGATCAATTCAAAAGGAACTCTGTAATTTTCAAGAAAATGCCAAATGTAATATTTTAAACAATATTGGATCATTGTATTAATATATTATATAAACATTATTAAATTATCTATGTCTGTGTACATGAAAAATAATGAAAACAATTATAATTCATTCTGTTTTAAATTTTCACTCCAATAAATGGTTTTTTGTTTCCAAATCTGATATAAAGGTACATATTTTTATGTGCGGCCCGCGAGAATATAATGTTTTCTCGAAGTGACCTGCAAGGTCATTTGGGTTGGATACCACTGCTCTACATCATGGGTCTTTTTGTTCGTATTATTGTCTTGCTATTTGTTTGTTTGTATTATTGAGAAACTCTAGATCAGGGGTTTCCAAACTTTCATCAGTAGCTATACTTTTCGAAAAAATTGTTTTCTTTTCAGTCCCCATACATTTTTCTATAATATATAGCATAAAATATGACAAATATGCTAAAAAACATTACCCCAAAAAAGTTTACAAGTATAATTTAAATAAAAATATTGTTAGAAAATTAGGGGGAATACGTTCATAAGATTTCTTTTATTTTTCTAATTTTACAAGTATAAACCAGATTTCAGAAACACAGATTGTATTTGCATATTAGTTCAGTTTCAATTAATACAATAATGGGCTGTATGTATTGATACAATTTTATTTTTTTAATATTTGACCTGAAATTTTGCTTTTCATTTTCATGATCACCTTACTAATGCAACAAATATAAACATTTATTTTATTAAACAATTTTTCAATTTTACTGAATTATGTGTAAATGTATTATAATTTTTTTAAAAAAAATCTAGGCTTTGATGCTTTGTAAAACTTTTGCCGCCTACACGGTATAGTGGTTAGTGACGCCAACTGCTGTACCGTAGGGCCTGGGTTCAATTACCAACTAAAACCTGGATTGTTGTAAATGTATAGTGCCTTTGCAGCATGGTAGGACTCTAAATAGCCATCTAGCCACAAATCATCTCGAGAGTTTCAGGGAAGAGGTGTGGGCCACTTACCCTTTAAATTATTGTTATTATTTTATCAAAATTGGGGTTTGAACTTTTATTATAATATAATAAAAGATAAATGAGAAATTTTGCCAATGAAGAAGAGGAAACAACTTATTGGCAGTTTAACAGATTTGACGTTAAAATCTAAAATTAAGCAAAAATGGCTCCTTAGTTTCAGGTTATAAATATATGTAGAATGTGTGCACAAAAGTTTTTTCACACAGCTCTAAAAGTTTTAATACCAATCAGAACAATGTGTTTCTCAACGTATGGGGAAACAAAATGAAGGTGTGAAAACAAATTAGACACAAAATATAAAATGCGACTGCAAATAAATTTGCATAGACTCAATTGCAAATAATTTGCGACTGAGTGAAAAAAAATGTAAACATATCCCAATTACTAAGTATAATACATGGGTAGGTGACATCTGGAGTATAGTTTATTATTAATGCGTGAATTATATTAAAATAGTATGAATTTTTCGTATAACAAAAATACAATACTTTTTACAATCTATAAAGTACCAATAACAAGTTGATTAAATTTAAATATTGTTTCAGGATATATTTTTCTAATAATGGAATGGGGTTCCCCCCCTCCCCAAATGCCGTATAGTACGTAGGGTTCCTCAATTCAAACTGTGCTACACGGAACCCTGGGGTTCCACGAGTCACAATAAAAAAATGAAAAGAAACTTATAAATATATATGCAAAATGTACTCACGTTCTTTATGCAATTTGTTTAATTTCAAGTATTTAAAGGGCATCTTATTATTAAAACTGAAAATTTTATTTATGTATGATAACTTTATTTTGCAACACCTTGTAACGTAGCCACTCCCAGCAGCGGTCGGCATCTTTGCTGGACCCGACACCCACACGTGCATCTTGCACCTGCAGCGCAACCCCTTTTTGACCCCGGAGGAATCTAACCCCTTCGACCGGAAGATGAGGGGAGAGATGCTTTGAACTTACACGGGAGCAGTGGCCAACGAATCCTCCTCTCACAAAATATTGGACTCTAACAATCTATAATTAAATTTAATAACTTTAATGTATCATTTAGTGAATAATATTCAATAGTTGTGACGTAAATAAATTCCATATTTTAATTAACCAAGAATACGCTACCGTTATTCTTTCAAACGTTACAGCTTAGAGATTTGGTGGCAGCGCTTTGGGATAAAAAGTTAGCATTCAGGACCCGTGAGAGGAGGAAATTTTGGGTTTTTACAGACGGACCGCAACGCAAGGAGAAAAAGATATCTTCGGAAGCCGTGCTGCAATTGAATTCAGCTTCGGAGAAGGAGAGCGTCCTGCTCAAGGAAGATCAAACTGATCTATAGTGTTTACGGCCACAGTGTCCGAAGGAAAAGCGATTTTCGGAAGCCGTGCTGCAATTGAATTCAGCTTCGGAGAAGGAGAGCCTCCTGCTCAAAGAAGATCAAACTGATCTATAGTGTTTACGGCCACAGTGTCCGAAGGAAAAGCGATTTTCGGAAGCCGTGCTGCAATTGAATTCAGCTTCGGAGAAGGAGAGCGTCCTGCTCAAAGAAGATCAAACTGATCTACAGTGTCCGGAGGGAAAGCGATCTTCGGAAGCAGTGCTGCGATTGAATTCATCTTTGAAGCCGTGCCACGAGTGAATTCAAGGCTGGTCAAACTGACCACACTTATTGTTAAGGGTGAAAGATTCAAGATTGGTCAAAAGGACCCTTGTTCACACGGAAGAGTTCAAAACCACTAGTGCCATATTACTGCACATAATTTGCTTCTGACAGCAAGCTGAGTACTTCAAATGGGTGAGTACTGTTATATTTTTGAGTTGCAAACTGCATATTGTATTAGGAATTTTGGTTAAAATGTTCTTTGCAAATTTTGAAATACTTATTGTTTTTTCTTGCATGGGAACAGTGTTATTTTGTTTCTAGAGAATTGTAATTATATTTCAAGCATTGTGTGTGCAATTTTAGCTTAAGATTTATTGTGTTTTAAGTCTCTTGAATGATTTTGATTATTTTTAGTGTTAAGTTTTTCTTTGTGTATTTCTGTGTATGCATGGGACCAGTGTTATTGTATTAATAGAGAATAGTAACAATAGTGCAAAATTTAGTGTGACATTTATTTGATATTGTTTAAAAAATGGCTTTCCTTGGTAAAGGGAAAAAGCAAGATATGTTGCAACTTGCTGAGGAATTAGGAATAAATACCACCTTAAATATGACTGTCCCTAGCATAAAAATTGCAATCACTAACAGTGAAGGTTATGAAGAGGAATTTGTTAAAAATCTGTATGAGACTATCATTGTAAATGGAAAAAGATTAGAGGAGTTAGAAAGGGCTGAAAAAATGAGATTAGAGAAGTTAGAAAGGGCTGAAAAAATAAGATTGGAGGAGTTAGTAAAGGAGCAGGCATTAAAAGAGAAAGAATTACAGCTAAAATTTGATTTAGAAAGGTTTAAAATAGAATCCGGATTTTGGGTAAACGATGTATCAAACGGTTCTATAAATACATGTTCTGTAACCTCTAATTTAAACTTAAAAAAATTGATCTCAGATTTCGATCCTAAGCAGTCAGATATTAGTTTATATCTAATGATCTTTGAACGCCAGACTAAAAGGGCGGCAATAGAAAAGAAAGAGTGGGTGGGGCAATTATTGGGTTTGTTACCCCTAGAAATCGTGCAATTTATTGCTCGCGAACTGGAGGAACAAGCCCAAAATTACGATTATGTAAAGAAATTATTACTTAAAAGATTCAAGTTAAGTCCGGAGGTCCTTCGGCAAAAATTTATCCAACACCAGAAAAAATCCGATAGCACCTGGAAGGATTTCACTTTTGAAATTACGAATTATCTAGATGAGTGGCTTATATATATATATATATATATATATATATATATATATATATATATATATATATATATATATATATATATATATATATATAGAAATAAATACGTTTCAAGATCTTAAAGATCTAATGGTGGTAGATCAATTAAAAAAACTCGCCAATGCTAGTATGAAAGATCATTTTTTAGATAATTGGGCAAACCTTAAATCAGCTACTCAAATAGCAGAACTTTTTGATAATTATGAGGACGTCCGAAAGGTAAATTCGAAACCCATGGATAGGTTCGGCAGGAATGATAAAATTTTGACATACTCTGGGGTCAAGGAAAAAGAAAATAGATTTGGGAAAACTTCCCCCAGATTAGGAGCTTCTGTTCCGGAGAGTACTAGAGAGAGAACTTTTGAAAAACGCGTGATATAACGATGTTATCATTGCAATATGCCCGGACATATAAGAGCCGTTTGCCCTAAATTAATAAAAAACAAAACGACGGAAACTCTTAATAATATTGAAGGAAATGAAAACCCGGATTTTCTTGATTCATATACAACAAAGGGCTCTGTGAATGGTCACGAGATAGACATTCTTAGAGATACGGGAGCGACAATAGAT
Organism: Trichonephila clavipes; assembly: GCA_019973935.1. NCBI lineage: Eukaryota > Metazoa > Arthropoda > Arachnida > Araneae > Nephilidae > Trichonephila > Trichonephila clavipes. Next base: position 174,248 of record BMAU01009049.1, on the reverse strand, counting down.
TTAGTATGTGCAAAATACATAAATCCTTCTTCTTTCTCTGGTGAAAATGTTTGGGTAAAACAACCGTTAAGCCCAGAATTAGTTTGTTTACCTTTGGCGGTCGTGGAAATTTCCGGAAATTTTGGAACGGTGCAAACTAAGGCAGCGGTTTGTGGAAATCACTTAAATCAACACGGTCGATATTTGCTTGGAAATAAAACGGCCGAACTAATAAAAGGAAATTTAGGCTGTAATTTCCTGCCAGTCGAAATACTGAATACTGTCCAAACAAGGTCTCAAGTCAAAGCGGCTAGAGAAGAAAGGGGAATAGATAGTGGTAAAGCTAAGAAAGGGGAAGATGAGGCTATAATTGTTTCTTCGGATGCAGAGGAAGAAATTTTAATACCTGCACTCCAGGAATATGTTCCGGAATTAGCGCTGCTAAGGGTTACGCGAGAAAATTTAATCAATGCTCAAAAAAATAGCGAGGAGATTAAATCCTTATACGAACAGGCAGCCAGTCAAGTGCACGTTACCAATCAGGTTTATTCGCTAGAGAAGGAACTATTGGTCAAAAATCGCGAAGATAAGTTAGGTAACATGGTGAAGTTAATAGTAGTGCCGGAAGGGTTGCGCGACCCCATTAAATCCTTGTGTCATGAGGGAACATCTGCACACCTGGGAATTACGAAATCTAAAGACAAATTAAACCGATATTTTTATTGGCCGAATTGCTATAGAGATATGGAACAGTTTGTAAAAACTTGCGATCAGTGTCAGAGGGCTGGGAAGCCCAATGATAAAAAGAAAGCTCCACTAAAATTGGTCCCTGTTATTCAGGAGGTTTTTACTAAGCTAAATATTGATGCATGTGGGCCTCTTCCGGTCACATCTAAAGGGAATCGATATCTTATCACGGCCATTTGCATGTCATCAAAATTCCCTGAAGCTATTCCGGTGTCTGATATTAGTTCCGTTAGTGTCACAGATGCGCTGTTAAACATCTTTAGTCGGATGGGGTTTCCCCGTGAAATACAATGTGACCAGGGTACTTCTTTTACTAGTGCTCTGACTACCGAGTTTTTGAAAGATTCAGAATACTTGTCAGGCATAGTTCTGTGTATCATCCACAGAGTAACCCTGTTGAGCGATTTCATCGAACGTTGAAACGACTCTTACGAGTCTTATGTTTAGATGCAGGCTCCAAATGGGACAAACATCTTCCGTCAATTCTTTTAGCGTTACGGACTGTATCGCACGAAAGTACAGGGTATACACCGTCAGAGTTGGTGTATGGGAAAAATTTGCGAACCCCAGAGACGTTAGTAATGGAACATTGGATGGAACCGGAAGAAGAATGTGATCTCGTCACTGAATATATGTTTAAGTTAATAAATAGATTTAAAAGATGTCAAGAAGTAGCTATAAATAAAATGGAGGAAATGCAAGTTAAGCGGAAAACTTGGTATGATAAAAACGCAGTAAAACGCGAATTTAAGGATGGGGATTTAGTCCTAGTGTTAGCTACATCCAGAGCAAATAAATTAGCAGTGCAGTGGATAGGTCCTGGGACAATTTTAAATAAAATTTTGGAAACGAACTATTTAGTCGAAATCCCCGACAGACGCGAAACATCTCAAATCTATCATATAAATATGCTAAAACCATATTACAAAAGGCCAGAACACGTTAACGTAATTATTAATGATGAAACGCAAAACTCTCTCGCAGACCAGGAATTAGAAATCCCAAACTTAGAAAACAATTCTATCGTTTATGATTTCGAGGACGTAATCCAGGCTAGCGAGTTGAACAAACACCTTCACGACAAACAAATGGATCGACTGCGCGAATTATTAAGTAAATACTCTAAATGTTTTTCAAACAATCCCGGTTTAACTAATCTGGTTGAACACGAAATCCAGTTAGTTAGCGATCAACCAGTTAGGACGAAGCCCTATCGAATGTCGCACCGACAAAATGAAATCTTAAAAAACGAAATTAACCGAATGTTAAAATTAGGAATCATTGAGGTAGGAGAATCGGATTACATGTCCCCTATGATTTTAGTTGAGGTAGCTGGGAAAGAACCTCGTCCATGTATTGATTACAGGAAATTAAACTGGATCATTAGAACGGAATATATATTTTTCCCTTCCGAATATCGAAGAACGCGTAGAAACAGTATCGGTGGCTAAATTTATTACCGTCTTAATTGTATCTAAGGGATATTGGCAAATCCAGTTGAGTAAAACTGCACAGCGAGATGCAGCCTTCTGTACTAGCTTTGGTACATACAGACCCCTAAGGATGAGTTTCGGATTAAATAATGCTCCATATTTCTTTAGTAAACTCATGGCTGAATTACTTAACGGACTAGAGGATTTCGTTGTCCCGTATCTAGACGATATCGCAATTTTCTCAGATACTTGGGAGTCACACTTTAAACATGTGGAAACTGTTCAACAAAGAATAAAGAGAGAGAGAGCTAAGTTAACTATAAAACCTTCAAAGTGTAAGTTTGTGCAACAAAATGTCAAATTTTTGGGTCACATTGTGGGTCAGGGTTTTCGCACCCCTTCAGAGATCAAAGTTCAGGCTGTTCTAGAGTTCCCTACCCCTCGCACGAAAACCCAAATACGTGCCTTCTTAGGTCTAGCAGGTTATTATCAAAATATATCAATCTGTTCCCGGTAATCGCTGCTCCGTTGACGGACGCGTTGAAGGGAAGAGCAAAGAAGGGAGAAATTACGTGTACGACCGAGTGTGAAAACGCATTTCGAGAACTAAAAGGGAAACTAACTGATAAGCCCGTCTTGTACGCGCCAAATTTTGAACGAGAATTCATTGTTCAAACGGACGCTTCGAACGCAGGTATGGGAGCAGTTTTAACCCAATTAAATGAACAAGGTGAGGAGCATCCAATCCTTTACCTGAGTAAGAAATTTTCAGAGGTAGAGAAGCGTTATTGTACGACGGAGAAGGAATGTGCTAGTATTGTTTTCGCAATTAAAAGCTTACAATATTACTTAGATGGAAATTCATTTTTAGTTATGACCGATCACAACCCGTTGGTGTGGTTGAATAGAAATGTTAGTTCTAACCCTAGATTGATGCGATGGGCTTTGGCTTTGCAACCATATAATTTTAGAATTGTACATCGGTCGGGTAAAAGTCACAAAAATGCAGATAGTCTCAGCATATCGGTGATAGATAATTAGGAATTGTTAACAGTGTTCTCTTGCTCATGAATAATAATTGTTGCTTATAATGTTTTTTTTTAGTTAAAGGTTAATAATTGTATTAATTTTATTTATTTACTAGTACTGTATATCATATCGAATGGAGATGCGTGTCAAAAGATAAAGCCATGAAAAGCAAATGTATTAATATGCTTAATTTTGTGTATAGGGTTTTAAAATATACATGAGTATTTAGTTTACGCAAGAGGCATATTGTGAAAAATATTTAGTACGTAAGAAAGTTCACTTCGCATATCATATCAACATGTCGTTAGTATAATTTTTATTAAGTATTGTGGCGAAGAATATTTTATGTGTAAGGTCTTACACTAGCATTTGATGTAACATGTTGTTAGTATAATTGATAATAGGCATTGTGATAGGAGTGTTTGTATTTTTATTTAATGTTATAGTATGTTTTCTTACATTGCTATTGATCATTTTCGTAATATGGATTTGTGTAAGTTCCCTAGCAAGAACACTCACTCACTAGAAATAAGTAATTCCAAATTTAGTTCAGCGTTTTCTTTAGTAGTTAAAATTGCAGCTCAAAAATATAGTGGTGCTTGATGAAGGGATGTGTCGGTAATCTGTCAGTTATCATCGTCATTCCATTAAAGTTTTCTCAACGAAAAAGTTCTATAAGAGAAGGCGACAGCTGTAACGTAGCCACTCCCAGCAGCGGTCGGCATCTTTGCTGGACCCGACACCCACACGTGCATCTTGCACCTGCAGCGCAACCCCTTTTTGACCCCCGAGGAATCTAACCCCGTCGACCGGAAGATGAGGGGAGAGATGCTTTGAACTTACACGGGAGCGGTGGCCAACGAATCCTCCTCTCACAAAATATTGGACTCTAACAATCTATAATTAAATTTAATAACTTTAATGTATCATTTAGTAAATAATATTCAATAGTTGTGACGTAAATAAATTCCATATTTTAATTAACCAAGAATACGCTACCGTTATTCTTTCAAACGTTACAACCTTTTTAATTTTTATTATAATATAACAGAAGAATATTAAAACACACATTTTATCTTTGTATATATACTTCCTATTAGATTGTGAATATTCTATTGTTTTTACTACCTTGGGTTCCACGAGATAATTTTATACTCGTCAGCACAATGTCTAGCAAAACTAAATAGTTTTCTAATGGAAATTGCATCTTTTTCCATTTGTGGAAAAAAAACACGTAAAATGAAGGAGTGGAAAGAACTTATCGGCGTATGAACACATTCGATGTTGAAATCTAAATTTAAACAAGAACAGCTCCTAAATTTTATATTACAAACTATCTCGCGTAAAATACACAGTACATTTCACACAGCCATAAACATTTTAATGTCATTCAGAAAATTATGTTTAAGTGAAATATATATTTCAATGTGAGTGGATACAAAAACAAATTAAACTCAGAATATGTAATGTGATTGCATTTAATCTCAATAGACCTAGACTTCGACAGTTTGTGTGAAAAAAAAGATAATTGATTCATTGCATTATTATTATTAAATTATCTATGCTAGTATAGATGAAAAATAATAAAATCAATAATAATTTATTCCATTTTTTAAAAAAAACTTGCTCCAATAAATGTTTGAAATGGGTTTAAATCTAATATAAAGATATATAATCTTTATATGCAGCCCGCAGGATATAATGTTTTCCGAAGTGTCCTGCAAGGTTATTTGGTTTGGCCATCCCTGTTCTAAGTCAAGATCGGACAGAGAGAATGACACTTGAGAGAGTACAGCTTTGTATTCATGACCTTTTTTGAACTAGGAATCTTGAGTCTTTATTCCTTCACAAACTTGAATGATGGGGGAAGAGAGCAATAAAAGAGGGGTCAGTTGGTTTCATATAAACATTGTCACAGACTGTGCAAGTCAAACTGGAACCCCAACAATCGAGAAGAATGCAGAAGCTCTCCTTATCTTTTGTTTTGAACAAAAGGATAAGGGGGAAGGGGCTTTAGTGTTTCAAACGGTTGGGAACGGACAGAAGCCATCCCTAAACATGAAAAAGGGGTTGATTCATAAAGTGATGTCATTTTCTTTCATCATGACAGCTGTCAGAACATAATCATCAGAAAGTTGAACAAAGTAAGCGAAAATTTGGAAGAATAGTAGCATAACAAAAAAGTTTATTTCAAAATCAAGAAAATAATGGAAATTTTTTATAAAAAGGCATATAATTCATCTTTTATGAAGGAACTATTTACCTTCGATCATTACGACCAGTACGATATGAGTACTTCGCCGTTCCTTTGGACACACCCAATCCCCCCTCCCAGAAAAGGGCGCTTTCATCGTTTTTGAGTTTCGTTTTCTGTCTAAGGGCCCCTTAAGCATGTCATAAATCTTGATCGTGCTTTTGATCACTTTTGTCCGATGTGTCAAAATTCTTCCTTAAAGCCCAATCCCCTTTTCCCCATGGGACCAGCGTTGAGAACGCATGAATACTCGTTAAAAAATAATTAACTCTAAACATTGAGTTTGACAGAAGACTTCTGGCACTTATGGGTCAGATCTTTCTCGGAATGGAAAGTAGATCCCCTGCTGATTGAATGCACATTTGGTCTTTTGGTTGTTACAGAAATAAAAGAGAAGCGGGATAAATAAAATCTAATATTCTCTTTCACTGGACCGCTTCTGAAAAAAATTTCAACTGCAAAGCCTTCGTATAGCTCCTTAGTTCAAAGTTTATTACAGTCAATCAATCAACAGATGAAGGGGTGTATTTTCATTTAAAGGCGAATAGCATTCTGAATGTATTTTTTCCATTTTAGTGTCTCTTTGAGCTATTGCAAGAGTTCTTGTATTTTCCCTTGTAGCCCTTTTCAAGGCTCTCTTTGACCGAGACGATGGATAATTCCGATATGGAATTATCTCCTAATTCCCGATCTAACAGCTCCTCCAGATCCTCCACGCCTAAGCCAGAGAAACCTCTTACTGATTGCGAAAAGACGAAGGAATGCTATGGAAAGGCTAAATAAGCAGAAAACCATGATCGCTGGATACAAAAAGTACTTAGAAGGCCCTATACTTGCGGTAGGCGAAGAAGCAGTTCGTAAGGAAATTGAAAGGCACCTCAGGATAACCATAGCAGCCAGGGAACAATTGGTAAGTGAGCTACGGACTATGCTCCTATGTCTAATTTTTAACTGCCCTGATCACACTACTCTTGAAGCTAAGAACAGCGTCCCTAAAACCATAACTGAAAATTCTAAAGCTAATGATAACGATAGAAAACCTCCCCAGAAAAGAAAAATACCAAAAGCAACTCGGATGACTTTGTCTTTCCCAGTAAAATCACTCGCCCTACCACACCAACGAAAGTACTTGAACCAGTTGAAGTTCAAAACTCCTATGATAATTTAGATGAAGGCCCAGAAATTAACGTTCCTGAAACCAATGATAAACCAGCACCCTCACCCCCACAGCCTATCTTTCTAAAAATTAAAGATAACTATAGAGATCAATTAAATAAAATAATGCAAAAATTCCCAAATGTAAAATATAAATCCTCCGGAAAACATATAAAGTTAAACACGGATTGCCATGTTGAACATAAAGAACTCATAGATTTCATGGATGGGGACAGAGATATCGAATTTTACGTAATTAAAGCAAAAGAAAGTAAACCCATTAAAGTAGTTGTAAAAGGATTACCCGAATGCACCAAACCTAATAAAATTGTCTCGGACTTAGAAGATCAAGCTTACACTGTTACCAATGCTAATCAATTGATCTCCAAAAGAACCAAGCTCGAACTCCCCTTTTTCCTTATAACAATGCCCAGAAATGAATTTAATTTAACTGTTTTTGACCTTACCCACTTGGGTTTCATGCAAGTAAGAATTGAAGGCTATTCCGTTCACGGAACCACGCAATGTTTCAATTGCAACAATTTTTACCATACTGCAGCCAATTGTCACATGATTACAAGATGTTTAAAATGCGGCAAAGATCACCCAACAAAAGACTGCGACATAAAAGAAAGGCAGGAAAACCCCTATTGTATAAATTGCAACGCATATGGGCATACTGCCTGTTATACCAAATGTCCAAATTTCCCTAAACCGAAAAAAGGTTCCCCACTTTTAAACAGAAATAGCAAAAAGTTCACCAGTAACAACGTGGTTGAAGGAATTTCCTTCGCCAACATGGTTTCTGGAAATAAAAATAACAACGACCCTCCCCCCTCCTCCAATATTAATAACATATCGGAAAGACAAAGTACTCCCCGAGCTTCCCCCTCTAACGATATCAATGCCTCTGACTTCCAAGACGTCATAGACCTCTTTAAAATAGTAACCAATATCTTTAAACAATTCCCTAAGTTAAAACAAATTCTCCCTGATCTCAAGAAAACAGCAAGCACTTTAAACAGCAAGCACTTATGTTAATGGATGCGTTTATGGATTAATTTTTTATTTCTCCATACTCCATCTTATTAAAATAATGTTCCTTAATTCCAAGTTTTAACTTTTTTCTTCCTAAAACTGATCAGGCAATTTCTTCTTTAAAGTCCAAAGCTCACAGATCCAATCGTGTTCCTACTTTTAACCTCCTCGTACGCCATTGGTCCCTCACGTATTGGCCACACCTCTTCAACCACCGAACCAAGAACAACAGCACAAGGCACCCTCAGATCCAGATATGGGATGGAGGAATCTGCCTAGGTTCCAGTTCCCAAATTGAAAGTCGAAAGTCGAATGTATTTTTTCCATCCTTATTGTTATCTGTATTTCACTTCAAACGATATTTTTGTCGAACCGCTTTGAATGAGAAGTTTTTCCTGTTTTCTGACCACATACCACTCCTTGTTTTCTCATTATTTTGAGTAACTTTACCAGCTTTTTAAATTTCTTATAGTGGGCCCTGAGATTCAGAATTCACACTGAAAATTTATATCGTTTGAAGCCAGTGACATACTATTTAATAAACGTAGAAAGGAACTCTTAATATGACCATTAATATTTTCCGATTTTTTGCTTACACACGTCCGAGGGCCCTGTAGCTAGGGGGGGCTGTATCATTGATACTGACCCCTGATAAGGAAGGCTACACCCCTGATGAGAAGGAATGTTCCTCAGAATTTGAAATCTATTCTTACTTTTCTCGTGCTATGTTATGCTATCGGGAAATCGGGACTTAATTTGATTTTTCAATAACTATTAAAAATTCAGCATAATTATTCAACTTATTATAAATTTTACTTTGAGAAATTCACAAAAAAATTTGCTTGATCAAAAGAATTATAGGTGGCCTGTGGCCACCCTCTTGTTTCGGCCGTCCGCGTGCGGTGCACGCGCTGCACACTTGCTAAGATCAGCCCTGCTGTCAGCTGCCATAGATGGAATCTGTTATTGGTAGACACAGCTAATTCGTCAGTGGCAACAATAGCAATTTTTCGTTTTATTCAGAAGATTTTTTTTTGTTGATATTTTCAAGTTTCAGAAAATGCTGGAAAATTATCAAAGATAACTTAAAGCTTACTATTAAGCCTTTATCAGACACAAGGTGGAAAAGCAGAATCGAGGTGTTGAAGGCCGCATTACTACAATTTGATGATATTGTTGAATGCATAGAAAGCTTAAAAAACCAAACGGAACAATTCGACACACTCAGTAGTTGCGATTGTGTTTTTAATAAAATATTCAGTTTAGAATTTATCGTATAATTACATGTATGGTATGAGTTATTAACGCGTGTAAATTTTTACTGTGAGCAAATTATGACTATGTGTACGAGCATATTTATGCTTTACTCTTGAGCATTTGTGTACATTTTGTAGTTGGATCAAAATGTATCAACAAACTGGATTCAGAAAATACTTGTCTGATGCTCTTAAATTTATTGAGAAAAGCAGTTATGATTTGCCAAAAGATTTTAAAAATAAAAGGGTAGCCCAATAGAAAAGAATGTTTGATTATGAAGGGGGCGATCAACCTATAGAGTCTGTCAAAAGCCAGTATGAAACAAACTTTTTTAATACCATGATTGATTCTGTGATAAGCAATATGGATTCAATATTTATGTCTTTAAATCAATATTTTTAAATTCTTGTTTTCTCTCTATGACTTAAACAAGTTAAAAAATATTCCAAAAGAGCAAATACTGAAAAACTCTCAAGACTTACACACAGTCCTGCTAGTAGGTGAGAGCATTGACTTCCAACCTTACGAATTATATAAATAATTACAAAACATGATCCCTAATTTACCCAATACCATTACAGGCGTGAAACATCTGCTCCAATATGTCATAGTAAATGAGTAGTTAAAATATACCGGTTCTGGAACAGTGGAGCCGGTGGCACCAGGAGGTAGAGGCGCATGCAAACAAAAGAGGGTGGAAGTCTCCCCCCCGGATCTGAACCGGGAAGATGGTTTGTGATTGATAAGGGTTTCGGGGATCTGTACTGATAAGAAATGCACGCTTTTAGCGATAACGAGTTATATTCTGATATAGTTTTAATTAAATGATTATGATTTTTTTAATTACGTCATTGGAAGTAAATTTTAATTGGGATAAAGAGTCAAATTTTTCTGTACATATGATTATTTTTATATAATTCCGTATATAAATCTATTTCTGAAAATCATGATATACGTGTTGAATGATTATTTGTTATATTTCAAATTTGATGCTTTGTGCTTGTGATTTCTGAAACTGAGGATTGAAAATTAGGCAAACGAAAGGGAGTGGAAATTCCCCCGGGTCTGAACCGGGAAGATGGTACCCCTCCGCTCTGATAAGGGTTTCGGGGCTCTGCAAATGGGTGCTAGAAATGCATGTTTTTAGCGATAACAATTTATATTCTTATATAGTTTTAACTAAATGTGTAGAATTCTGATTTTTTTTAAGTACGTCATTGGAAGCAAATTTTAATTAGGATAAAGGGTCAAACTTTTCTGTACATATAAATATTTGTATATAATTCTGATAAAATCTATTTCTGAAAATTATGATATACGTGTTGAATTATTGTTTATTACATTTAAAATTTGATACTTTGTGCATAACTAAAATATATTTTTCATTGATTTTGCATGTATTTTTTTATAATTCTGAGATAACTTAAAAATACTATGCTTATATAAAGTAAAAGTTCTGCATATGTTTTTCGTTTGCAAAGTAGTTTCCTTACATGAAACATCCCTTTCCTATGATAATATATGCGCACCTTGTAATTCTGGTAAAACTTTCTTTGTTAGACGAATCTTAGAAATAAAATTAATTAATTCTTTTCCTCCCAAAATTATTTGGCGTTATGGAATTTATCCAAAATTGTTTTATAAGATGTCTGACATAGAATTTCACGAAGGCATGCCTTTCGATGTAGAAGATATTACTAATGCTTTCGTAATAATAGATGACTTAATGAATGAAGTAGGAGATGACAAAAGAACTTTCAAACTTGTTCACGAAAGGAAGCCATCATAGAGATATTTCCGTAATATTTATTTTACAAAATATTTTTTGCAATGAAAAAAAAATTATAGGAATATATTTTTAAATACTTCCTACCTAAGTTGTTTTAAAAATGTTAGAGACAAGCAATAGATCTCTTGTCTAGCAAGACAAATGTATCCATCTCAATCGAAATTTATGATTGGAAAACTATACGAAATACAAATGCTACAAATTTGACTATCCACTTTGTGAGAGATAGAAAAATAAAACCTTTCGTTCGAATCATTTAAGGACTTTTTCAAAAGAAAAAGAATTTTCATAGAGTTTTGTTACGAATAAATATCTCAGAACAAAAACATTGTATGCAAAACCTTTGTCATGGATAGAATATTAAGTGCGGTTTGTGTTCTTCAACATTTGTTTTTAATTTTTAGTCTGTTTCCCTTCTTGTTCCTTACACTTAAATATATTAATATGAGTAAAGTAATTAAAAAGTTGAAAAAATATTGAAAAAAAGGTTGAAAAATAGTGAAAAAAGATGAAAAATATTGAAATATTTAGAATATTGTTGGTGGACTTGAGTATTTAAGTTAAGAGCAATAGTGATAAAATTTCTTTTTTTCATATTAATCTTAAAATAATAATAACTTTATAAATTTAAATATATGGTAAACTTATAAAAAATTCAAAGCAAAATCTTATTCATCTTATAATAATAATAATAATACAAACACAAAATATGAGAACAATATTGTATTTATTCATCTTCTAAAATTTATTCTTACATTATATCTTTTCTTAAAATATTGATACAATCTGAAATCCTTCTGTTTGCTACGAACAAATTCATATAAAATATAATTCATTGAAAAGCCTTTACTGATTTTCACCAAGAAAAATATAAAATAATGACCACATAGAAATAAGGAATATCCCTTGGTTAATCCATTTCTCAATAAATAAAGTCCTTCAGATCTCAACAATTTTCCTTTTATAAAACAATGTGCTAACAGAAAACTTAATTTAATCTTATATTTTTTAAAATGTATTATATGAGAAGCATTGAAATAAGAGTAACATCATTAAATATAAATAATAAATACATTCGACAGGTATATGCAAAAAATGAAGAGGAAAAATTTACATTCTTAAACATGAAAGAATAAGATATATACAGAAATCAATATTTATAAAAGAAACTATTTAATTAAATTCTCATTTATATAAAATATTAGCTTTCATTTATATGGCAGTTACCGAAAGCTAAAGTTGTAATACCATCTTCAAGAATATATCTTATCGAAGGGGCAAAGTGAATTTTTTTTACTTTTTACAGAATGTATTTGATGTATAGAACTGTTAATGGGTTTAAACTCTCTTCACGACTTCTATACTTATTTATGAGGCAATTTTTATAGTCTTCATGAGAAATTTTACTTTTTAAAATAGATATATGTATCTCTTTTGCTGTATTTTTTTCTAAAGTTAATGTTTTTATGCTGTACATTTTTGCATTGAGATCTACGAACTCAGTTGCTACCATACCATTTAACTCATCTGTCATTTTTCCGAGAACATTATTAGTTAAAGGATTATAAAGAAAATGATTTGGAAGCAAATATATGGGTCATTTCAATAAAAAAGAAGTAAGTTTTCTTTGAATAGATACAAGGTCGTTATTAATTATTTTATAAGCATGAAATGCTGGAGATGCTATGAATTTCTTAGCTCTTTTCTCTCTATTCACTAGATAAATCTTAACTTTTTGCGTAAATTTTTCATTGTTTTACCAAACACGGCATTGTTTAAAAGTTTAAAGAGATCTTTTTCAAAATTCTTGTTTGCTCGTTTTCGATGTTCAATATTAAAATCTAATAATTTTTTAACCGAGGACTTTGTTTGAATTTCAGAAATTGATGTATTTTTTTTTTTTAATTTTTAAACCTAACTGTACATATAACTTCAAATTTCTATAATGAACATATTTAGTTTTATTTCTGAAGTCAGGAGCCAATTTTTCCACAGACTTCGATTCTAAAATACTGAATTCTTTAGCAATATTTTTAGTATAAGAGGAACCTTCAGAGACACTTCAACTTTTTCTAGAGCTAATGGATAGCAGTTATGCAAATCGTGCTATTAATCTGGATATTCCAACTTAAAATATACAACTTATATCCGAATCGTCTGGTACATCCATGAAGTTAACGTATTCATCAGTCCAGGAAAAGTCGTGTGTAGACAATGAATGAATGTCAATGAATTATATTTTATATGAATTTGTTCGTAGCAAACAGAAGGATTTCAGATTGTATCAATATTTTAAGAAAAGATATAATGTAAGAATAAATTTTAGAAGATGAATAAATACAATATTGTTCTCATATTTTGTGTTTATATTATTATTATTATTATAAGATGAATAAGATTTTGCTTTGAATTTTTTATAAGTTTACCATATATTTAAATTTATAAAGTTATTATTATTTTAAGATTAATATGAAAAAAAGAAATTTTATCACTATTGCTCTTAACTTAAATACTCAAGTCCACCAACAATATTCTAAATATTTCAATATTTTTCATCTTTTTTCACTATTTTTCAACCTTTTTTTTCAATATTTTTTCAACTTTTTAATTACTTTACTCATATTAATATATTTAAGTGTAAGGAACAAGAAGGGAAACAGACTAAAAATTAAAAACAAATGTTGAAGAACACAAACCGCACTTAATATTCTATCCATGACAAAGGTTTTGCATACAATGTTTTTGTTCTGAGATATTTATTCGTAACAAAACTCTATGAAAATTTTTTTCTTTTGAAAAAGTCCTTAAATGATTCGAACGAAAGGTTTTATTTTTCTATCTCTCACAAAGTGGATAGTCAAATTTGTAGCATTTGTATTTCGTATAGTTTTCAATCATAAATTTCGATTGAGATGGATACATTTGTCTTGCTAGACAAGAGATCTATTGCTTGTCTCTAACATTTTTAAAACAACTTAGGTAGGAAGTATTTAAAAAATATATTCCTATAATTTTTTTTTTTCATTGCAAAAAATATTTTTGTAAAATAAATATTACGGAAATATCTCTATGATGGCTTCCTTTCGTGAACAAGTTTGAAAGTTCTTTTGTCATCTCCTACTTCATTCATTAAGTCATCTATTATTACGAAAGCATTAGTAATATCTTCTACATCGAAAGGCATGCCTTCGTGAAATTCTATGTCAGACATCTTATCAAACAATTTTGGATAAATTCCATAACGCCAAATAATTTTGGGAGGAAAAGAATTAATTAATTTTATTTCTAAGATTCGTCTAACAAAGAAAGTTTTACCAGAATTACAAGGTCCGCATATATTATCATAGGAAAGGGATGTTTCATGTAAGGAAACTACTTTGCAAATGAAAAAACATATGCAGAACTTTTACTTTATATAAGCATAGTATTTTTTAAGTTATCTCAGAATTATAAAAAAAAATAGCAGTCGTGGGACTGCCGATAGAAGTGAAAACGGAACTATTAAGTTGAGAGTAATTTAAACTATATGCAAAAATTATATGAAATTTTTTATGTTTTATTTATTAGTTACATATGATGGGTTAAACAAATCATGAACAAAATATAAATACAAAGTGGTTGAAAAATAATTAATATACAATTATCTTAATTATACATAGTATTTATATTTACACGAATTTCAATGAATTCAAGTTTGAACATTATTTTCATTATTTACATCATTGTCATCATTAATTTCGACAATACTTAGATTATTTATTCGTTCAATCATTTCATTGTATTCTAAAAAGATACAATAGGTTTATGGTAACTGAAATAAGAAATAAAAATGTTTGATTGAAATTTATCTAAATATCGTATAAAAACAGCATCGATAGTCGTTTTATACTTTGTTGTACTGACTTTTCGATCATTAGACATAGTCAAACCTAATGTTTCATTCAAAAATTCAATTAATGATAAATTTTTGTCATCTGCGAAGTTAATATTAAAGTCTCCGCTTAATATCATAGGTATGTCGTCAAATTTTTCGCCAAATCTTTTTCGAGTAATTCAGAACCTTCTTTTGTGTAAATCATTAAATATTCGAATAAAAATTGTTCTATCTGTTGACATCTTCAAGTTTTTTTCTCGTGGGATTAAGGATCTAAACAAGTATAAAAAATAGAAATTTAGAGATTTTAATTATGTTACAATATTTTTTCTAATAGTGAAATTAAATTATATAAGTTCATAAATAATTATTTGGCAAAAAAAAATAACAAAGCACGTATTTTATATCTAACAAATTACACAAACAAACAATAACTTCGTAAAATTGAATTTTACAATAAATGAACATATTTCATAAAATCTAAAATTATTATAACATTTTTTTAATTTTCCAATTTTAAAATCCACGAAAAAATATTATCAAATAACTAGAAATCTATTTTACCACGCTAGTAAGATAAATCTTATACCGTAATAATACTCATTTCATGATGAAGAGGTTAAATATTAAAAACATAATTAAAATGAATAATGCTAAATTTTAAATACAAATATTCGTACAAATATTAAAAATGTTTAAAAATATATTCGTTGTTTTCATTATTCATTTATCTGTATAAAAATATTAATATGTTTCATACTCACTTTTATACTAAAGTCAATGAATTTAAATTCAATAAATAAACAGTCATCCTTCAATTAAATAATTACAATAATAGTCAAATTAAAAATTCACTTAAATAAACAAAATCCAGTACACACAAGTTGAACTTCCCACGTGGTCAATTTAACTTTACTTATGTATATAACTACACTCTAATACTTAATGTACAACGCGTCACATTTACAATTACAGATGTACTGCTACTATAACGTATTGGTGACGTGACTCACAAAATTATACTTATCCAAAAAGCGTCCAACGCGCACATAATACAGTCAAAAATAGTCGATGTATTAGTGTATACGTGTACAAAGGCTACTGCGCGTGCGCTAGTCTGGCTCTCCATAGCTATACATATACTACACTGGCCTCAAAAAGTTAAGGTACAACATGTTTTTCGAAGCTCACCATAAAAAAATGGCAGTAACAATAAAATGCATAGTTTACATGAATGATAATAACGAACTTTGAAAACATTAATGCAAAAACGATTGCTACAACTTTTATTTTATAGAAAAGAACGTATATTTATGAGTGAGAGAAAAATATGCAAATATCAAGCTTTCGTACTTTTGTGTGTAAGTTGTGTTGATTTTCAACAGTTGTTGGCAGTTTCGGTGACAATAGTCAATAGAGTTTAGAAAATGTCTCAGAGACGTCGTTTACCCAATTCGTTAAGGTGGCAGGCAGTTGGATGGATGGAAATGGGATTGTCGCAGGCTGATGCTGCTAGACGTCTCAATGTGTCTCGTAGTGTTGTTTAGCGACTTTGGGATCAATACGAATCCGAAGATTCTGTGTCCAGAAGACCTGTTCCAGGCCGACCACGAGCTACAACACCTGCAGAAGACCGTTTTCTAGCTCTTTCGGCACGAAGGAGAAGAACCACTACTGTGCCGCAGCTCGTTGCACACCACTTTCAAGCATCAGGAAGAAGAATCTCCGCTACTACGGTGCGAAATCGTCTTCACAATGCAGGTCTGTATGCAAGAATACCAGTTGTGTGCGTTCCCCTCAACGGACGACAGCGAAGGAACCGCTTATGCTGGGCAAGAGAACATTTTTTTTTGGACGCAGCAACAATGGGCTTCTGTGCTGTTCACAGACGAGTCCAGATTTACAATGGAGAGTGATTCAGGGCGTCTACTGATCTGGAGGGAACAGCGCACTAGATACCATCAATCCAACACTGTTGAAAGACACAGTTATAGAGGTGGTGGAATCCTGGTTTGGGCAGGGATCTCGCTCGGTGGCCACACTGACCTGCATGTGTTCCATGGAGGAACCGTAACTGGTCTTAGATATCGGGATGAGATCCTTGATCCATATGTCCGCCCATATGCTGCTGCTATTTGTAACGACTTCATTCTGATGGATGATAATGCACGACCTCACCGAGCTCGGATTGTTGAGGAGTATCTGGAGGATCACGGTTTGGAACGAAAGGAATGGCCAGCTCGATCTCCAGACCTGAATCCGATAGAACATCTTTGGGACTATCTTGGCAGAGAGGTTGCTGCTTTAAATCCTCCTCCAAGGTCGTTACATGAGCTGAAACAAGGCTTACTCTGTGTCTGGTCTTCGCTTCCTATTCCGGTGTCCGACAACTTAATAAACAGCATGGGAAATCGATGCCGCCAATGCATTCAAGTTAGGGGTGGACACATTCCTTATTAGAACCCATTTTTGTATTGTTTTTATGCCATTTTACCACATAACACTGTGATGTGCTGTTTTCTCCAAGAATGGACTTTTGCGCAGAGAATGCTTTTTTGTTATAAATCGTTTTTGCAATACACTTATACAAATTTCTATGACGCATTCAATAAAAAACTATTTAATGCACATATCCTCCAAATTTTTTGTTTCTACATTCATTCATTTGCAAATTAGACACAAAAACCCGGTTGTACCTTAACTTTTTGAGGCCAGTGTATTATCATTAGCATGTCGGTGACGCGAACCGAGGATTTTACCCTCTACCAAAACGCTCAACGCGCGTAAAGAAGTTTTCACTTCAAAAAATACATGCAAAATCAATGAAAAATATATTTTAGTTATGCACAAAGTATCAAATTTGAAATGTAATAAACAATAATTCAACACGTATATCATAATTTTCAGAAATAGATTTTATCAGAATTATATACAAATATTTATATGTACAGAAAAGTTTGACCCTTTATCCTAATTAAAATTTGCTTCCAATGACGTACTTAAAAAAAATCAGAATTCTACACATTTAGTTAAAACTATATAAGAATATAAATTGTTATCTCTAAAAACATGCATTTCTAGCACCCATTTACAGAGCCCCGAAACCCTTATCAGAGCGGAGGGGGTACCATCCTCCCGGTTCAGACCCGGGGGAATTTCCACTCCCTTTCGTTTGCCTAATTTTCAATCCTCAGTTTCAGAAATCACAAGCACAAAGCATCATATTTGAAATATAACAAATAATCATTCAACACGTATATCATGATTTTCAGAAATAGATTTATATACGGAATTATATAAAAATAATCATATGTACAGAAAAATTTGACTCTTTATCCCAATTAAAATTTACTTCCAATGACGTAATTAAAAAAATCATAATCATTTAATTAAAACTATATCAGAATATAACTCGTTATCGCTAAAAGCGTGCATTTCTTATCAGTACAGATCCCCGAAACCCTTATCAATCACAAACCATCTTCCCGGTTCAGATCCGGGGGGGAGACTTCCACCCTCTTTTGTTTGCATGCGCCTCAACCTCCTGGCGCCACCGGCTCCACTGTTCCAGAACCGGTATATTTTAACTACTCTCGCTGATTACGATTAAGATTACAGTGTTATTTCTTAAACTGAAGAAAAAAAGTTTGTTTAAGTATTAGTACAAAGAGTTAATAAAAAGGATACTAGAGGGAATTATTACAGATGTATATATATATATATATATATATATATTATATATATATATATATATATTATATATATATTGAATTTTTTATATTGGATTATATATATATTTATATATATCATGTGTTGGAGTAATTCTTAGATTGACATTAGAAATGCAACGTGCAGCCGTTTATTATATTATATTTTATTTCAGTATTCAGCAAAGCCGTCTCTACTCCTAGGCATGACAAAACTAGTCCTATTTTCAGCGTCGATCAGGAGCCAGTGCGTCATTCGTTCATGTGGTTCTTCGTAAGTTCGCCGGAATCGAAGTCCTTATGAGGAAGGCGGGTTGAGGCAATACCTCCTAGATGATAGAAGGCCTGGCGAATGGTTTGTGACGTCACTACTAGTAAGGAAAGATCGTCCATCCTCTACGGAGCTTCCCTGATGCATTTTTTAAAACACTTTTTGTTATTAAAACAAATATACTTACAGGAAATTTTAAAAATTAGTAAATAATCATTAAATTGTGTTTCATGTACATAAAACATAAGAGTAAATATTAGTTTACCTATTCAAATAATAATTGCAAGTATATGATTCTCGATGTATTTACTACGAACGCATTGCGATGAACATTTATAAACACGTTTATTACATTGTAATAACCTTTTGTATTCTAATACGTATTTTTTTACAAAACTATGCTTATGTCTTAGCTTTAAAATTTATTTTCTTATTTTTTTTTATTTTGGAATAGTTACTAAGAGGGAAATAAAATTAGAAATAGTTTTCAAAACAAAAAACGACATACAAATTTAAAAACAGTAACTTTATTGGTATCACACAAATACAATACAAAGTATTGTTAATTAAATTTCAAATATATTTGTAGATAAATTATACCTATATAATTATAGATATATACAGGAAAATAAATACATACATAAAAATATATTACACAGTTTACTTAGCTGTTTATCAGTTACTTTTCTTTCCTTAAATTTTTAGTACTTTTTCTCCCAAAAATACTTATTCAGTCATACGTTGTTACAAATGGGAATCAAAAATGTTGTAAAACATCATTAGTACCATGCATAGTAATAAACAAAAATTTACACACACACTCTTTGCAATAACAAACATTAAAATTTACCAAAAATAAAGTGACTACAAATAACAATATGACAAGTTATCGTAAAATAAGTTAAAAATATTTTTTAAATAAATCACACATGTATAAAAGCATGACAGTTTTGTCAACAGATTTTAGGATATTTACCTTTTTTTCATGTATGCTAGAAAACTTTCATTTGATTGTTCTGTTTGAGGGTTAATTTTTAAAGGTGTACAAATTTTGCGCAAAGTTCTGGGATGGGGAATATTGAGATATCCTGAATTTCTTAAGAATTTATAGGCATGAGGTGATATGGATTGTAATATACAAAAAAAAACCCCATCATTTCATAAGAATATCTAAAAGAAAACTTGTTACTAAATAAAAACATGAGTAGGTCAATTAAGAAATGGAGTGCAATTTTTTTTATCACTATCTAAATCTGAAAACATACTTTCTAAAAGATTAACAATAAAACCAAATGCTGTAGGAAAATCATGGGAGCTTTTCATTTCTATCCTGAGAGCCAGTTCATGTAATATTTCATTTACAGCAATAGTATTATTAACTTTTACAGGAAATTTGTACTTATCAAGTTGATCTATATCTTTGTTTGACCTATGTGAATTGTTAAATGTAAGTCTTTACTTATAATCACTGATGCTTTAATAACAGGAGATATTATTGTGTCTAGCATCATAATTATTACTAGATCATTTTTACAAACAACATTCCTTATGTCCTGAAGCTCCTCTGCATTTAAACACTTTACTAATTCTGGAAACGACGTAAATGATTTCTTTTTTTCGAATTCTTCCTTGGAAATAATGGTTGCTTGAATTGAGCGTTGTAAGTGTTCATTTCTAATCTTTGCAGTCTCTGCTCAGGACATTCTCGAGCGGGATTTCCAGAGTTAGAAAGAAATCTAGGGAGATCTGTAAAAATAGTTGGCACAGCTAAATTTTGTAGACTGAAGCGCTTTAAGGGCACAGATATCTTCTCTCCAGTCTTTTCATTGTAAAATTCGGTGTATCTTAGTATTGCATCATCCGAAAAGTGTAATTCACAAACCTATAAAATTAAATATATATATATATATATATATATATATATATATATATATTGTTTTGCATCAATAAAAAATATTTGTTAGAATTAACAAAAATTTCTCTGATAATATTTGATTTTAATATAATTTTTTACCTTCTTAGTTGATTTTCCTTCAATAATTCACTTGAATTGAATTATGTATGGAATATCGATTTTTATAAGCAAGTTTTGATAGTTTTGAAGACATGTTTTATAAAAAAAGGAATATTTTTTATCACTGACACTCAATTTTTCCTAAATAGTTTTTTTCCCTTTAATATCAAAGAATGTCAAATTTTTAGAGAATACCCTTGATCATCTAATTTATTATTGAAATCCTAAAATTAACTACTTTCGTGAATAATTTTATTTACATTTTTCAGACTTGTTTCAAATTAAAAATATGTTAGTCAATATTTAATGATTGGAAATGTTACCTCTGTAAATTGTTTTAAAGGGATGACGATAACGAAGATGGTATATCATTCTTCTAACTGCCACACCACATTCACTATAGGGAAAAAAGAGTCAAATTAAAATATTATAATCCTTTTTTCATTGCATTTTTGAAAATTTATTTATTCAAATACTAACGTAGTTTTAATGTTATTCTCAAAAATGCAGTTATCTTTCTAATTGAAATTTTGGAAATATATATTTCTAAAAATTTCTATGGCTCTCTCTCTCTCTCTTTCTTTTTTCCCCTCAAAAACTACCACAAAAAGTATAATTAGTGTGCTACATAATTTCTAAAATTTTATTATTAAAATTAATACAGTTGTACTCTAATTTAATTATTTAAATATATAAAAAATAGTTTATTTCATCGATAGTTTATTTTTAATCAATATTTGATTATTCGAAATGTTATCTCTGTAAATAGGCTTAGATGGAAGACGAGATAACGAAGATTAGTATATCATTCTTCTAACTGCCACACTACACCACATTCAATATATAGAGAGAAAAGAGTCAAATTCAAATGTTATATTCCTTTGGCTTTAGTTTCCGAAATTTATTTTCACAAATACAAACGCAGTTTTAATGTTATTCTTAAAAATGCAACTATCTTTTCAATTTAAATTCTCGGAATACTTCGAAAAATTTCTATGGCTTTTTTTTTTCAAAAGCCACCCCTAAAAATACACATTAGTGTGCTATGTTATTATTAAAATTAATACAATTGAACTTTTTTAAATTATTTAAATATATTTTAAAAATAGTTTATTTTTAATCAATATTTAGTTACTCGAATTGTTATCTCTGTAAATTTTTTTAGAGGGAAGATGAGATAACGAAGATGGTATATCATTCATCTAACTACCTCACCACATTCACTATAGGGAAAAAAAGAGTCAAATTCAAATATTATAATCCTTTTTTTTTTTTGCATTCCATTTTTAAAATTTCATCTCAAAAATAATTCATAAATTTTTTTATGTATGAATAATTCTTGCTTCGCAATGAGGAAATTCGCTATCAGAAATTGCTGTAAAAAAGAAGGAAAAATTTTTACTATCCCTTTTTTTTGGGGGGACACTAATTAACAAGAAAATGGGGAACAAATATTATTGAATTTCATCGTTTCAATACTTAGCAATGAAATTTTTTTTAATATGTTAATTAAGATGGACGTATCTTAATTTTATGATTTTGTACAAGACTTTTATTTTAATCTAGATAGTAAAGAATATTTTAATGAAATTGCAAAAAAATTCATTCAATAGTTTGTTTTTCTATGGAGATCAAATACAAATCTATCCTTTCTGTAAAAAATAGACTTATAATACATTTATAACAATTTTTTGTGCATGTAAATCCAACATACTGGGATTCTGCCCTGACTTCAAATACAAGAGATTTAATTCATTACATTAAATTCTTAAGTTTAGACTGAAAAATAAAATGGTTTTAAAAGTATTGTTTACTTTTTACAACTCCATATAAATTCAGAAAGAATTACAGTACAGGCACGCTAATCCGAACACGGCTAATCCGGTTAATCCGAACGGCTCCGCGGAAAATTTTTTATAATTTTAAGGACGAAAAAAAAAAATCGGTGAATATTTCAATATAAAACAGTGTAAACCTTAATTCAAAACAGTTCTTTATTTAATATTCACGCACTGTACATCAAGTTACGGTACAAATTTTAAAATGGAATAAACTACAGAACAGAACACTAATGTTTAGTATGAAAAATTGTACAACATAAGATTAAATATAAAATATGTACAGTACTGATAATGTAGTGAACAAGTACCTTATTACATTAATTCAGTTATTTTTTTCTGACGCAACGAAGACAATCTTTTCGATGATGCTTAATTTTGCCAGCGCCTCATAAATAACACATCAGCTGGTGTAGTGTCGGGCTGTTGCTCCAAGTAGCGCAGGGCAAGGTCAAGGGCAGCTGCGCCGTCTGCATGTGGCACCACGTCCTTCTTATCGCATTGCGTCTCGTCGTCACTCCCCTCCTCCTCCATTGGCTCTTGAGTCACTGCCGCAGCTATGTTGTCATCAGTCCGAAATTCGGCTGTTTCCCCGTCATCTTCCATCCATTCATTGATGTCTCCAACTGATGCTTTGGCAACATTAAACTCTGTAGCCAATTTTGTCACACCTTCACCTTTATCTAAACGCTTTAGAGCCTCTAGTTTGTCTTTAAGAGTAAGTGTTGAGTGTTTACGCTTACTCGCCATAACAATCTGTTTACGTACACTGTATCACAGATAAATGTCCAAAACACACAACAAACTATTTTCACTGTAAAATATCACACTGTAACACTGTTATTAACACAGAGACAAAAGCGGACGAGTATAGAACGAGCGCGGAACGACTGACGGCCAACAGTACGGGCACACGCAGTCACAGGTGTTGACGGTTTCTATCTCGGAGCACCTGATCTCCTATGAGATCTTAATCTCCAATCAGAACATTTGGGGAATAGCATTGAAAACTCTTAACTTGCCCTTGTTAAAATTAAAGTAGAAATAATAAGTACTGGATTGCTAGATAATAGGGGTCGCCGTGCAACCGAGGATCAATTGGAGTGACTTGCTCGACCAATGGCCGAGGGTTTCCCGGCCAATGGGCGGGCGAGCTTTCAACGAGTCTTTGAGATGGGAGGTGCCGGGAAGGAGTGCGATCTGTAACGGGAGAGGAACTCTCTCCATTATTCTCGCTCGAGTGTTAGGAAATCATAAAATCTTAAGATTTGGACAGATATTTGAAGTGAAGGGAGCTAAGATTTAGGCCTTTCGATCGTGATTTTTAACGAGATTTTGATAAAAGATATCAATCCTCTCTTCGTCTTTTGCATACCTGAACTGTCTTCCCATTTCTAAGAGAAAGGGGTAGTCGAGGAAGAATCTTCTTAATTCGCTGATCGCGTCTTTAAAACCAAAGTGATTTTCATTGTTTTTTCCATTTGTTGTAGGGGCTTCTTCGGGGGCGGCCGTAGTTCCGGGAATATTATTTTTATTTGGAGCGCCCGAGAGGGCGGCTGCGAAGGAGAGATTTGGTGTGACCGGTTAGGAGGGTTTGCTAGTTTCTGTGATGGTGTTACGATTGCGAACCGTTTCACCTTTTTTCGATTTTCTTTTAGGGAATTCTTCACACTGGCTCCAGTTGGCCATGTGTCCTGTCTTGTTGCAATTAATGCATACGGGGTTCGCTATTTTTTCTCTAATGGGGCAGTCACTGGTTCGGTGAGATTCAAAGCATTTTAAGCACCTAGTGCGCATATAACAATTTTTTGACGAGTGGTTGAACAAGTTACAATTGTAACATTGTGAAACCCCCGGTCGCCTGTTAAAAGTGTCGACCTGCACCGCTAGGTAGCAACACTTTTTTAATTGAAAGATATCTGGGAAGTCTGGGTTCCGATCGAACTCGACCATAAAAATGGGGAGCGGGGATTTTGTTTTCAATCTGGTGAGCTGGGCCACCTTTACGACACAAAATCCTTGAGAAGTTAAATCTGCTTGGATCTCACCGATTTCGGTGCAAACCGGGAGTCCTTTGATGACAATTTTCAGGGGGCAGGAATCTGGCGGGTCAATCACGTAGAATTCCTCGCTTTTTTCTTTGAGGTTGGCCATTAAAATACGATGTTCGTCGGAGCTTTGCATGAAGATTTTAAGGTATTTTTCTGCTAACTTTATGTCACAGTTGGGGAAATCTTTATTTAAGTCTTTGATGATTATTTTATAATTATCTTTTTTATGTTTGAACATAATTGGGGGGACTTTAGGGCGGGCGTTAAATGGAGCCGTTGTTTGATTTGAGGTCGGGGGTTATTTCAGCTTCCTTTCCGGCAAGACTACTGAATTTATTCTGAACGCTGATAGGCTGACTGGTCCCGGCAATGGGATCAGAAAGTTTTAATTTTTTCGCAACTTATTGGGGGTAGGTGAAACCACCATCAGTATTTGGGTTTGCTATTTTCTTGCTATCGTAGCTCATTTGACGCGAGTGTTTTTTCACAATAGTTTCTGGAAGGTCATTTTGCTTGATAGAATTATTAGTATTTTCCGGGCAAGGAAGAATCAAAGCTAACTCACCCAATTTGTGCTCCTTCAGGGAAGAGAGTTCGTCGTGTTCTTTTAGATATCCGATGAGGGCGTCATCGTCAGTGAGATCTGGGAATTCCTTTTCACTTTTGATGCAGTGCTCAAGGAAGGAGAGTCTACCATTCGTCCTCTTGATAAGTTTTTGAATCTCCTTGTGGTGACGGCATTTGTCATTGTCAGTTTCTTCTGGAGGAGGCTCAGTGGCTTTCTTTTTGGGTTCTTTGTTTTCGGCGCTTATCATTGCCCTGAGCGGTTTTTCTGTCGCGTTGTTGGTTGCGAGCATGCAACTCCATTGCGTCGCATAATTGGAGTGGGCTCATTCCTCTGTAGTCTATCATGATTCTGTCATTTGACTTGAGGTCGTTTTGGGCCTCAGCGTACCATCGGGTGGTTCGGTTTCCATGTCTGACATCGTAACAATCGACGATCTTCCTGCGTTCAAAGCAGTCACACTGACACACTAAGTTAGGAGTGGTGGAGGGAGGACACACGCGTCGAGGAGTGGGAGTACAGTCCACGCGGCAAAAAAGCGGGCGCGTACGCTCACATTACGATAAAATACATAGACACGATAGACCCGTACTCCCGGTTCAAATAGTGATTTCGCTGTTACTCCGGCTAATCCGAACAATCACGTAATCCGAACAGGGGTCGGTCCAATATTGTTCGGATTATCGGGACTGTACTGTATAATTACTAAACTCCTTTCATTAGAAAAAATATTACGTTTTCACACAAAGGAAATCAGATGAATTTCTTTTTTAATTTAAGTATTTTAAAAGTGTCACTTGTGTATCACTGGCTGCAATACGCTTTATAAATTTCTATTTTTGACGTATTTCGTGTAATTGGTGTTTCCTTTCCACTCCTGCTTTGGCTTTTCCATATATTTATCTTTTTTTTCTGGATTTCTCAGGAAGATATCATATCCTTATTCAAAAATATAAACCCTACATTATCTAAGATAAAGATTTGATTGTTGTCGATGCAAAGTAAGAGGGAAAGCCGATGGACAGGAATTAAGCAATTAACTGTCTCTGTTTATATTTTCTTCCCATTCAAATGGAAACCGTCAACCCTTGATTTATGGTCACTACCAGCAAACGTTTTGTAGCCTTTCCTGGAAGTGATTCCTGCATAGGGAATATTGTCATCATGTTGTTCAAACACTCAAAACTTGCCACTTGTGCTCGCTATAGAATGACCTCTCCCCTTTCTTCGTATTTCAAACCCGCAGATAACACAATCTGTTGTAGATATTAACATTCCGTGCATTCATTATTTGTGACGTTTCCTATGTTGCTGTTGCTATCGAATGAAAGCGAGAAAACTTCTAAAAACGATGGAATGTGTCGGTTTCTTTTTCTTTCCCAACCAAAGCAAAGCTATCCTGATTCAAGATGGCCTTGCCCCAAGGGATTGTTGAATGATTCTCTTTGCGAGCGCAGTGTATTTTTCCATTCAGATGACTTAGATGAGAAATAAGTTGATCTTATAGCTGGGACTAAATGTGTCTGTGAGAAATTATGCTGTATTTCAATAAATAAACCAATTTCTAAAATTAAAATTAACATATTTCGAATATCGATGTAAAATTTAAAATAGTATTTGCGTATATACAATGGAAGATTTTAAAATTAATGTGTTCCTCAATCCACAGTTTTCTAAAAGATAAACATTACATACACATCAGAAACTTAGAATATATTTTAAAAAGTATTTTATTATTGTTAAAGACGATATATTATATCAACAGAGAAATTTTACGAAGTGAAAATGTTCAAAAAAAAAAAAAAAAAAAAGGTCTAATGGTTAAAATGTCTTTTTCCTGGTGGATTGTTTGTGACAAATGAGAAAATGGAAAATTTGCAATGCCCATTATTATATTCCTTTAGCTTAATATATGAAAATACTCTTTATTATACTCCTATTATTATTATTATACTCCTTTAGCTTGAGATATGGTCCTGATTTTAATAAAATATATGCTGTCGCCTTGTAACTTCATTCAATTTAGTAAATAAATATGTTAAATAGGTAATACTGATTTCCACTTAATTAAATTTCCTTTTAAAATTAATGTTAGGATCTGGTTTAATGAGAGCCACTATCGTAGACCCCCATTTACAACTCATGGACCCCCAAATTATTTTTTTGTTGACGTTTACCCCTTGCAGGTCGTCATAGACCACTTTAGGAATCACTGATATAGAAGCTAATCTCTTATTGTTATCTAATAACATTAACAGTAAATTATTATTATTATTATTATTACTAAAATCAATGACAGTGTGTGACTAAAGTTTGATTCTGATCAATGGGCACGGAAACAAATTAAGAACCTGGCATCTAAATTTTAAAAATTAAGGTTTATTAAAAAAACCATGTAAGGAAAACAATTATTGTACAGTTAGCAACGTTCGGACATGACTTCACTCCGCCGTACCCAAAGACCGAATGAATCAACTTCACGTTCCCCATTTCAAGGGGGAGGGGAACTACCCATTCCCTTTAGCAGGTGTTAATGGACCTTTCCACTCCTACACCTCCCCCCTTAAAAAGCTCATCCGTCATTCCAGGACGATGAAGCTGAAAAGAAACTATAAAAAACAAAAAAAACACATGCATACATACATGGCAAGAAACGAGATAACGAGATAAATTTTTTTTTCAGGTATCACGTAAAAAGAGCTTTTGCTAATACAACTCCCACATAGTTTTGCAAATCACATTAATATGCTAGAAAAATTTATATCCATACAAGTTTCAAACACAATAATACTAAAAAAAAATATTAAAATATAAAAAGACAAGTTACCAAAAATATATCACAAAAGCCAAAATTTTCATCTTTAGCAGTTCCAGAAATTACTACACAGAAAAAATGTCAAGCGATCATCTGGCTCGACTCTTATTTAACTAACGGGAATAGGCAACCGGGATAATGCATCAGCATTTCCATGTTTAACACCCTTCCTGTATGAAATAGCAATATTATATCTTTGGAGGGCTAATGCCCATAGAGTTAGTTTGGCACTTTGAGGAGTTGTTAAGGTTAGGTAAGTCAGAGGGTTGTGATCTGATATCACCTCAATTTCGGCCCCGAAAATCCAGCTATCGAAGCGCTTCAATGCCTCTATTACGGCATAAGCCTCACGCTCTATGGTTGCCCACCGAGTTTGAGTTTCGGTCAGTTTCTTACTGAAAAATGCAATTGGGTTCTCTTTACCCGTTTCATCGTTTTGAGACAAACAAGCGCCGATTGCAGTCGCTGAAGCATCCGTGTATAGTTGGTAAGGTTTTGATAGATCAGGTGTATACAAAGATGGTGCTTTTACCAGTTGTGCCTTTAATTTTGTAAAAGCTTGTTCGGCAACTTCATTCCAAGGGATTATATTCGGAACTCTCTCTCTCTCGGTTCTTTGTCAGTTCTGTTAATGGCAAGACTAAAGAAGCAAAGTTTGGGATATATTCCCGATAGTAGCTAGTTAAACCCAGGAAACTTCGTATTTCTTTCTTCGTTGTTGGTACAGATATATTTTTGATTGATTCAACCTTTCCGGGATCTGGGGAATGTTGCCCTGAACCGACAACGTGCCCTAAAAACTTCACACGTCTTCTTGCGAAATTGCACTTTTTAAGGTTAATCGGGAATCCGACCCTTTGAATCGTTTGAAATACTACACACAGATGTTTTATGTGCTGTTCCCATGTTTTGGAGAAAACTGCTACATCGTCGATATATGATCGACAATATGCCCGGTGTTTCACTAGCACCTGATCCATAACTTTTTGAAAGGTACTCCCGGCGTTCTTCATCCCGAAAGGCATAACACAAAATTGGTAATGACCATGATGAGTCACAAAGGCCGTGTAAGGCTTTGCCTCCTCTGCCATTGGAATCTGCCAGTAGCCCTTTGTTAGGTCTAGAACGGTTATATAATTAGCTTGGCCCACTTCAAACAGAAGATCCTTTGCATTTTGCATAGGGTATGCGTCTGCAATAGTGAAACTATTCAAATGTCTGTAGTCAACACATAGTCTGATACTTCCGTTCTTTTTGGATACACAAACAATTGGATGCGCCCATTCACTTTCACTCGGTTCGATGAGTTTGAGGTGCAGTAACTCATTGATCTGACGATCGACTTCTTGCTGCAAAGCAATAGGTATGCGGTAAGGGTGCATCTTTTTTGGGGTGAAATACGGTTTCAGTTTCAAATTATGTCCCTTTACTTTTGCTAAGCCAGGAAGTGAACTAAACAAACTGGAGAATTTTCCGAGAGTGTTCAATAATTCCAGTTGCTGAACATCATCTAATTCTTGGCAATCACTGCTTATGTGATCTGTAACATCTCCCATAAATCTTACAGCCATATATGTTGGAGCATAATGAAGGTCCCCGAAATCTGAGTCTTGATCGAAGATCAACCCAACTTGTCCCACTCTTGCTATGTAAGGACGTAATTTATTGAAGTGTAACTCTTATGCCCCCATCATCTAATTCAACTTTCGCGGAATACGGTCTAGTTATTTCAATTATCGTAGCTGGACCTATCCATGTTTTCATCAATTTATGAGTAGAAGACGGAAGTAGTACCAGAACTTTATCTCCTACCTTGAATTGCTTTTCCCTGGATCGTAAGTTATAGTATGACGCGTAATTATTTTGAGTCGCTTCCGCCGTCTCAGCTGCTATTTCATGAGCCTTTCTTAGCTTTTCTATTAAGTCTTCCAGATACTTCTCCACTGAACGGGAGAGAGCAGTTGGGATGTTTCTTTCTCCAACCCACACTTCCTTGAGAAGAGATATGGGTCCCGAAGGCAAACGTCCGTATACTAATTGGAATGGCGACATGCCTGTTGTACTGTGGGGTATTTCCCTATATGCGAATAACAAGAAAGGAAGATGGAGATCCCAATCGGACTCATGTTCTTGAACATTCTTACTTAACATGTCCTTCAACGTGCGGTTCCACCTTTCCACGGCACCCATACTTTCAGGATGCCCTGGAGTGGAAAAACGTGGTGAAACCCCCATAACACTCAGAAACACTTCAGAAAGTTTTGAGGTGAAATTAGTTCCTTGGTCAGAACAGATCATTTTCGGAAACCCTGTTTGTGTGAAAATTTTCAGAAGGACGTTGCACGTAGTCTTGGCGCTTATTTCCTTGACAGGTATGGCCTCTGCCCATCTCGTGCATAAATCAACTGCGCAAATAATGAAATGATGGTTCCTTCTCGAAGGAGGTTCCAACGGCCCAATACAGTCCACACTCCATACTTCAAAGGGTATTTCGGGTCTGACCAATGGTTGTATTGGAACCCGATCTCTGTAAGTGATAGGCTTCCGGAGAGAGAGAAGCTGACAGATCTTACAACTTTCACAAAATCGTTTGACATCTTGTTTTATTGTCGGCCAATAAAATGAATACTTTATTCTTTGCCTAGTTTTCTGCTCCCCCAGATGTCTACCAAGAGGGACGTCATGCGCCATTTTGAGTACTTCTTCTCTTTTACATTGTGGTAGTACTACCTGATCGATGTTCTCTCCACAGATATATATATTCCGAGTGTACCAATATTCCGTTATGTATTTTTACTGAGTTCTTTTGTTTTTCTGCAAGACTCCAGAGTTTCTTTAATGTGTCATCTTCCCTTTGCATTTTTATGAATGTACTACGCGTTTCCCTTCCCCCCGGAAGTTGTTCTTCCTCATTTGCTTTGCTCACAGACTGTATGTAAATTTCAGAGGGGTAAGTTTCTCGGGTCATTTTTTGGCTGGAAATTGATTTTGGATCATCTGCAGTAATACCTTCAACTGCCCTTGAAGATACGTAGGAGTTTGCGGGGTTGTGAATAAACTGCACGCGCGCGTTTTCTAACAGCGCTTCATAAGCAGACGAACAGACTAACATGTCGTTAACTAGCCTTTTAGAAACTGCACACATAATGGGTACTACCCCGAGTCTGGAGTCGTCGATTTTCAGGTTGAAAATCTTCAATTCGGTTACTTCACGTTCCCCAAACGCCGACATTATTTGGATTGTCCCTCCACTATCGACGCTCTGTCCCTCGACGACATCTGCTCTTACCACGGATATCTGGGCACCTGTGTCGATGACAGCCTTCAGAATTTCATTCCCACACTTAATGTGGACAAACTGTAACTCGTCTATTTTCTCGTCCTCCTTGGCAGGGGAATATACCGGAATCGCAACCTTAGCCGTTAAAATTGCAGAGGATTGTTCTTGAAAACGTTCATTGGTCTCCACAGCATTGATCTGGTGACTGGTGAGTAGGGGAGGTTTTCTTATGATTTTTAGCATGACACACCCTCGAGGTATGCCCAACTCTTCCACACGAATAGCAAGTAGGTTTAAATGTTGGCTGTTTAGGTTCTTGTTTGAAAGGCAATTTATACCTTTTTGACTCTGAATATAATGTTTAATTATTGCATGTTCTTTTTTAATATTAGATCGGGAATCTGACGTATTGCTGAGGGACATTTCAGGTTGACTCGTTTTCTTGACACTCGACCGAACACTTTCGTAGCCGTCCAATTTGTCTACCAAAACAGATGGTTCATAAAATCTGGCCCATTCATCCACGAAATGCTCTCTTATCTCCCCCGGCACGCGTTTTTTGAGCTGATCAGTTATTATTAAATCTTTCAATGATTTGAAATCCCTTACTTCCATTCCATCGAGCCATTCTTCGAAGTAACTCGTAATTTCGAACACAAAATCACGCCAAGATCTAGCAGGTATGCGCTGATGTTTCATGAATTTTTGCCTGAAGGTCTCTGGGCTCATCTTGAACCTTTTTAATAACACTCCTTTTATGTAGTCATAGTTGTCAAATTTATCTTCTGGCTCTCTGGCTATTAGCTGAGTAATATCGGGCGGCATGCGTGCCAAAAGAGCCGATACCCAATTCGTTTTCTCTACTCCAATACGTTTCGCTTGTCTCTCAAACAGGGTAAGGAAAAGAACGATATCTCCATCCCTTATGTCGAAATTCGGAATGATTTTACATAAATCACTAACACTTGTTTTAAGCGGGCTTAAATTTTCTGAATTGAATCGCGATCTTTCGATTTCAAGCGCATTTTCTCTAACTCGAATTCGCGTTGTTGCTGGATTTTCTCCTCACTTTCCCTTTCAAGCGTTCCTCTAAAATAACAGGTAACTGAACTCTAACGAACTCTTCTTCGTAATCTTTGCTACCAATTATGATATTCCTTAGCTCTATATTCGTCATTTTATCTGATACCTTTTGACCTAACTCCTCAGCCAACAAAACTAAATCTTGCTTTTTAGCTTTCCCCAAGAATGCCATTTGAAAATTTTTTTCTCTTAAAATATACTCAAACTAACCAATAATAGGACGAAAATAACACTAAAAGGAATTGCAAAAATTAAGTACCACACATATATCTTTCATTAAAACACCCACAAACAACGTCCGCTATGCTAACTCAATACTCGATGAACTGGGAAGAAATCAAAATAATAGTCATATATTTCACAATATCCCAAGTGTACTTAATACTCTATAAATAAAACTTAATATATTACTGATTATATCACCTAAAAAATTTTCACTTCATATATTACTGATACACAATAATCACTTAAAATATTGCTGATACACAAGAATCACTTGAAATATCACTGATACACAAGAATCACTTAAAATATTACCGATATACAATAATCACCTAAAATATTACTGACACACAATAATCACTTAAAATATTGCTGACACACAATAATCACTTAAAATATTACTGACACACAATAATCTCCTAACCTATTTCTGATACACAATAATCACTTAAAATATTACCGACATGCACCACTTAATCTATTCCTGGCTGGAATAATAGAACACTACAAAATATATTCGGTAGTTTTTTTCCAATTTAAACTGATAATATATTTTTTTCACATTAATCGAAAAATACCATGCGTACATAAGCACAAAATAATTTCATTGACATGAAATAAGTATTATTCTTTAGCATTAATTTTTCAATAAACTCAATTGCTATTCACTGACGTGAACTTATTATTGTGCATTACAAAAATAAATAAATACAATAAAGAAAAAAAAAAACATACAATCTTTCCTTAATTTATAGAACTGATGTTCTAAAAACACTTTCCATTTATATGGAACAATAATAACAAAATATATACTGATGTATATAATAATTCACAATTGAACTGGCGTTCAAAAAATTTTTTATAACTGCATGGATATGCAATAAAATAATATACTGAGAGAATTAATGATTTTGAAGTTTTCCTTAATTTATAGAACTGATGTTCTAAAACTTACTTTCCATTGATATGGAACAAGAAATAATAAAAAAAAATATATTGATATATAATAACTTAAATTTGAACCGGCGTTCAAAATTTTATAACTGCATGGATATGCATAGCAAAAAAAAAAAAAAAAAACGTACACTGACGTATACAAAAATAAAATCAAAATTCTCTCTTAATAATGGATATTAAACAGTATAATTTTATAAATTTCTCTCGTCTTACATTACAGGGAGTTGCAAGCAAAAACTCTTACCTGATTCATTTCCACGCGGGAATCCAGAAAACTCGAAATTTCTGGAACGTTCTTCCTGTGGGGTTTGCCACTAAGACTTGATCCTGCCGGCTGCGCCACTAAAGTTTGATTCTGATCAATGGGCACGGAAACAAATTAAGAACCTGGCATCTAAATTTTAAAAATTAAGGTTTATTAAAAAAAAAAAAAAACATTTAAGGAAAACAATTATTGTACAGTTAGCAACGTTCGGACATGACTTCACTCCGTCGTACCCAAAGACCGAATGAATCAACTTCACATTCCACATTCCAAGGGGGAGGGGAACTACCCATTCCCTTTAGCAGGTGTTAATGGACCTTTCCACTCCTACAGTGTGACTTAAAACTTGAATTTTCATTTACATGTACAACATACAATATGTCAGGTGTATTGTTATGCGACACTTTTATCATCGATGTCATTCAGAATTCGAGAAATGCGTAATTATTCGAATCTCGGCGTACACAGGAACGATGAATAGTAAGTGAGTGAATATTAACGTCGCACTGTACAGCTACACGAGGGCTTTTGGCGTTGGACCACGTAATTTTGAACCATGGTCAAGTGACGTGGACGACACCTGAGCGAGTACCACCTACTATCCAACTACCTCACCACATCAACGGGAGGACGTTTGAGCTATCGACAAATTAAACGTGCATCGCTCCCATACACGGTGGGTTTTTAGTGGTACTGGGCTCGAACTCGTAGCAAGGCCAGCCACGATCCGATAACTTAACCACTCGGCTACCGCTGCCACATGTCTATGTTCAAACCTCTTCCAGTTGGTGTGGTGTGGAAGTTAGAAGAGGGGGTAGCTCAGGTGTCATCCTCGTCACTTGATTATGGTTCATAATTAGGAGATCGGTTGCCAAAAGTCCTCGATTAACGAAAAAGTACGACGTTAATATTCACTCACTCAACTCTTATTAAAAGTTGTATTTTTATGTTATTAATAATTGTGCAAAATTTGTAATAATTGTGCGCTTATTTAAAGAGATATTTAAGTAACATCATAACTCTTATATAAATCAATTCAAATGATTGGAATTAAAAAATATGACCGAAACTGATTGTTTGGGATAACAATAAATAAAATTGCTTTGCGCTCATAAAAATAATTTTTCTAACAGGCTTCAATAGTAAAAGTATGAGTTAATAGCCATTTCCCTGAAAGAACCGATTATTCTCACAAATATCTCTCTTTATAAAAACAAAAAAGTTTTTCTTGATGCTCTAATAAATTTACTTCTGCTTACGGTGAAGTTAATACAAGAAACTCTACATCTTTACAACAGCTATAGGACTAGTAGTAAAATCAAAGGAATAAAAAAAAGAGAGTTTGCCTAAAGTTGGATCGAACTTATTATAATACTAAAAAAAGCCGTTCTTTCAGTCACAAAAATAAACGAAAATCAGGTATAATATAAACTGAGATTACAAGTATTTGCGATGAAATGCTTTAAATGACTATTTTCAATAGGAAAAAATATTCAGGAAATTATTCTTGCACTTTTGTTTCGTCAAATACATGTTAATTTTCCCCCTAAGTTTTTGGACAAATATCGGGAACAAATGGTGTTTACTTGAAATAGTTCATTGATAGTACCAATTTTGGACAATATTGCTAATCATACTATTAAACAAAATGATTGGCATTTCTTGTATTGAATCCAATACATTTTTAGTTTCAGATACCGCTGTATAATCACTTACAATAATGAATTCTTCTAGGTTGTTACGAGTTTGTTCAAACTGTGCATACACTGCTTTAACACCGAATCTATTTTAGCTTCCCAACGGGTATCGCAAGATTGTCTTTGAGTAATGCTTAAATGTGCTCTAGTAGAATTTCTCATCTGTCTAGATGCAGAAAATAAGCATTGAAGTATCCTCTTCCAATTTTTATAGTAGTACATACGACTGGAAGTGAGATCACAAACTAAAAATTAAGAGATGATAGGCAAGGGGATTTTGTTACAAGGTTAATTTGTAGTTACAAGGTGACAGCATAAATCTTATTAAAAACAAAGATCATGTCTGCAATTTTGTCTTTAAAAATACATACCTGTCATTTATCACTAATTATGAAATATCGTAAACAAATTTTTAATTACTTTTTCAGCATGGTTGCCAATCTCCAAAACAAAAAAGAAAGAGGGGAAATAAGTTCTGGATACCACCAAGGAGATTTAGAGTTAAACCTGACACAATTGATTCTAAATGGGAGGAAATTGTTATTGAAGCACCAGATTTATTCCTCTCTTTAAAAACATTTGTTTATTGCTCATTTATTATATGTATTAATTTAATTTCAACTCAATTAATGTTTTTTTCTTAAGTTTTAAACACCATACTTCACTTCAGTTAGAAATTTAAATAGTTTAAAGTTAGTAGATCTATACCACCTGTCATTAAATTTGTAAATCTGCAAAAATTCAAACCGAAAAACATGGTAAGGGGTCTATGAAACAAAAAAGTTTGGGAACTTCTGTTGTATAGAATCTGCGTTTACTTTTCTTACTCAATGTTTGTCATTTTGAGTATTTCCGGTGAAGCGGTCTCCCCTCAGGGAAAGGGGACATTTGCTGAGGAATGTCACAGTTGTAAAACTGGTATCTTTTTTTTCTTTTTTAGGATGGTGGGGGTTAAAACAGCAGTAAATTTTGATCATGGGAGAGTTCTTATTTCAGAAAAAAAATCAGTGGTCAAATGTTTTCCACTCTCAGAACGCTTAGAACTATAAGATGTTTTGGGGAATCCCATTGTACACATAAACGAATATATCTTAAAATAATATTTAAAGTATACAGATAAACATATTTTTGATATTATATGTAAAGACAATTTTAAAAAGTTATTTTATTTTTTATTAAAGAATTTCATGGTGTAAATTTAATGTTATTCAATCATTGATAATATTAATTTTTGATCCAATTGTTACCAACGCATGTATTACATTGGGTAACTGATAAGTGTTCACAATTTTTTACACAAACTGTTGGCGCATATGAAAAATTATGAAATTAACTGCAGTAGCATTTCATATTCCGGGTTTAATTCGTTTTTATATTTTGTTTTTGTAACCACTCCCGTTGAGAAATATTTTTCACTTACTAAATACATTTTTGTGAAATGCTCATAGCTGTGTGAGAAATTCTGTGTATTTTGCATGAATTAGCAATCTGAAGTTTAAAAGTTATAGCTTAAATCTAAAAAGATTTTTTTTTATCAATGCCTTGTATTCTGTTCGAGAGTCGATTTCCAAAAGACCTATTAATAGCGGTCTCAACAAAAAAGAAACATGTATATTAAATAAATTTAAAATAATTAAAATAGTGGAACCATTTGCCTGTGCATTAAATATTATATTTAAGAGGCCCTTTAATAGAAATCGAAACTCAAAAACGATGAAAGCGCCTTCTTCTGGGAGGGGGGATTGGGCGTGTCCAAAGGAACGGCAAAGTACTCATATCGTACTGGTCATAATGATCAAAGGTAAATAGTTCCTTCATAAAAAAATGAATTATATGCCTTTTTTAAAAAATTTCCATTATTTTCTTGATTTTGAAATAAACTTTTTTGTTATGCTACTATTCTTCCAAATTTTCGCTTACTTTGTTCAACTTTCTGATGATTATGTTCTGACAGCTGTCATGATGAAAGAAAATGACATCACTTTATGAATCATCTCCTTTTTCACGTTTAGGGATGGCTTCTGTTCGTTCCCAACCGTTTGAAACACTAAAGCCCCTTCCCCCTTATCCTTTTGTTCAAAACAAAAGATAAGGAGAGCTTCTGCATTCTTCTCGATTGGTAGGATTCCAGTTTGACTTGTAACGCTGATAACGCTGATGAATCTGGTTGGTCGTTGGGATGGCTTACGGAGTACTTAGTCCCGTCGGACTCTAACCTCCTATCCTGGAATTTTAGATGACTGAACTAGATTTACCAATGCCCTTTTTAGAAAAGTATTTAGATAAAATTAAAATTTAAGTTAAGAAGAATTGGAAAATATAACAATATAATGCGTAAAACATTTAAATGGAAAGTTATGATTAAATAAAAAAGCTCTTTTAAGAGCTAGAAATCATATTTCGAAGCGTCCATTAAGTGGGCGGAGTTACGGTGGCCAATCGGGTTGCAGCAAGAACCAAGATCAGAAAGTGCGGGAAAAAACATCGGGAGGTGGGAATAAGAGCTGTGGGGTAAAAGGGAGCGATATAATTGGCCGAGCCAGGAGTTCAGGTAATGGGGTATAAGGACTTGCAAAAATAAGTAGCCAATCAGAACAATCTGTGATTCAACAGAGTTGGATCGCAGTAAAAATTCAAGAGAGATAAAATTAAGAATGAAAAAGAAAAAATTTAGCGGAAAATATAGTTAGAAATTAATTAAAATCAGGATCAACCAAGATATCTCTTGGTCTACGAATGAAGGGATAGGTTGGATAATGAGAGATCTCTTGAATAGAAGGGTTTTCGTGCCCGTCTATGTTGCTGAAAAAGTTTAAAGCTAATTTTCTGATAGTCTGTCTAATAGGATGAATCTGGTCGTTGGGATGGCTTTCGGAGTACTTAGTCCCGTCGGACTCTAGAATTTTAGATGACTGAACAAGATTTACCAATGCCCATTTTAGAAAAGTATTTATATAAAAATAAAATTTAAGTTGAGAAGAATTGGAAAATATAAAAATATATTGTGTAAAACATTTAAATGAAAAGTTTCTCTCGGGAGGCAGCGCAGCTCCGATAAAGATGAATCTGGTCAGATTCCTCCGTCCCTGGTCTGGCTTGACATGTGATTGGCGTTGTTAGCTTGGTTTGGGTGGAGAGGAGGTGTGGCCACTAGGAGGAGGGGCCAATGGCGTGAAGGCGCATGTCGTCGGCAGTGAAGGAGGCGAAATCCAGTTGGTTTGAGAGCTCAGGACTTTGGAAATTTATAATAAATTGCAATTAAATTTAAATATTGAAATTATTGGATGCCCAGAAGAAAGAAAAAAAGTTTAAGTCATGGAAATAAAACATGTATTTTATTAGAATTGAGCTGAGAATAAATTAAAAAATTTAATCCCAGAGCGCTTCCAATAGCATACATGCTTGTTTTTGGAAATCTTTGGTTTTCTTAAGTTCGGGGATAATTTGTTTAAGGTATCCGTACACCTTCGAAGAAAATTTTTTTAAAAACTGTAATATTTGCTATTAAAATATTTTTTACTGATGAAATATAACTTAAAACTATGAAAAATACATTTAATATGTTACTTGTAGTACATAAAAAAATTTTAGGGAGTAAAGCATAGTGTAAATAGTAATTAAATTCATTATTAGAATAACGCACATAACTCAAATGTAAACAAAAATATCCCTTTTCTGTAAATTTGATGATGATCATTATAACATTTTTTAGGGCTGGTACTATTTTCCTGATGATAATCAATTTATTACAATTTTTATCAAGTTTCGAGTAAAAGAACATTGAAAAAATCCTTAAAAAATTATTACGAGCATGATATATACCTTAGTTACTAAAAACATATCAACTATATAATTATGAAAGTAGTAGGGGTTCTTTAAATCTATAAAACAAATATATTTATAAAAATTTGAACTAATTTGGTTCACAACTTTTCTGATATTTACGTTGTCAGATGTCAATACGTTAAACAAATTCATTTTAAGATAAATCAGAAATAAACTTTGAACTGCAAATTTTAATATTAAACACAATTTGATATACTTAAAATGCTCCTGATTTATAAATAACACCTTCTTTACTCTCTAAAACATTGATTTTTTTTTTTCCTTGTAGCTCTTAAAATTTTTCTACGCTGCTTTACATTTGGTGTTGAATGTCGTTCTGCGTCGTTAATTCTATTGATGTCAAGATGTTTGTATGCTTTTAAAGTAAAATAACCAGGAGTTATATTAAGTTTTTTAAAAATTTCAACACAACCCTTGTATCCATCATTAAATTGGATCACAGCATCCAATGCACCAGATTTTAAAATTTTGAGGCACACGAAAACTTCCTTGGGTACTCTCTGCCATATAACGCCATTTAAACACTCGTTTGAATTTTGTGTTTTGCCATGCAGGCATTTAGTAAGCAGTTCTTTGGTACACAACTCTAAATATGTAGGCTTAATCGTGTTTAGTACTGATGGGGGGCCGCCTTTCCCTAAAGATTACAACAGTAATTTTTATATCGGCCCTGTTGTTGTTTACAAGAAAGGAATTTCTGGGAGTGCCTCTCACCCCACCGAAAAGGGTGAGAGCGTTTCCCACGCCTGGAAGAAGGCAATGTACCCATAAATACATCATGGTTTGGGTTGTTTGGGGGAATTTCCCGCGTTTTGGGGGAGTCATTGACCGCGAGAGGATATCCCTCCGCTGACTCCAGTCCAATCAGAAAAGCTGATTGTGTTTCGAAAAAGAATCCTCTCCAGAATACAGAAGAAAACCGCCGCGAAATATAAGCGCATGCACGACGAATTTAGACACTCTCTGACACGAATTTTATCACCGATTTTGGTCTGACGACCCTTTTTACGAATACCGAGATTGGAGAATCTCGAACATGGCCACACCAAGATTCCTCTCTCTCTCAGATCCTAATTCAGTTAAGTAATCATGTATATCCTTAGTATTTAACGAAATTTCAATCTT
Organism: Trichonephila clavipes; assembly: GCA_019973935.1. Lineage (NCBI taxonomy): Eukaryota > Metazoa > Arthropoda > Arachnida > Araneae > Nephilidae > Trichonephila > Trichonephila clavipes. Next base: position 133,957 of record BMAU01009049.1, on the reverse strand, counting down.
ATTGTAAATAAATTATGTGTTAAATTAAAGAACGGCTTTTTAATTTAGTGTCCTGTTTTTGTCTTTAAAAGATCTAATGTTTAAACGTAAACTATAGTGTGACGCCAAATGATAAATTAGAACCTGGGTATTATAAAATGGATAATAAGAATAAATTAAATTTAACTTAAGTTAACCAGCGTCGCATTATCTGGTGCCAGTTGACCAGGATTTTAAATTTTTTTTGGTCGTTAGAAAAAAATTTTTTACATCCTTTGAGTTAGAAATTTTTTTTTTTTTTTTTTTTTTTTGTAAACGTTTCTTGATGGATCATCAGGACAAATTTTCATCTCGTGTGCTACTGTGTATTTTATGTATTGCTTGAATTTGATACTGGGAATTTTTTTTTCTTGCAGTTTTGTCAGAGAGTCCGGGGTGCAACGATGACGCAGGTACTTGTGCTCTTTAATTTTTTTTTCTCTTTCAGTATTGATGTGAATTTTTTTTCTCTATGCATGTATTTACGCGAGAGCCGATTAGTTAAAAGTTTCATTTAAATTTAAGAGTTCATGAATTTCTGTTGCCTTGCACGAGTGCTTGAATTTTGTTTTAATTTAACGGTTTTCGTTGTGAATTAGATTCGCTAGAAATTTTGGTCTTAACTAATAATTAACAAACATGCCACGTACACGACAATCAGACCCCCTTTTGACGCAAACGGCGTTCGAGAAATTTAATCTAATTGATCTAATTCCAATGTACGACGGAGGTGAATCGTTAGGAATTCGCAGGTTCTTGGGAAAAATAAACGATGTTGCGAATTTAGGCAAGTGGTCAAACGATGAGAAAGTAACAATTCTAAAATTAAAATTAACGGGAATAGCTGAGGAATTTTTTCTATCCGACCCAACACATAGTCAATTGACAGAATATAACGATATCGCAAGAATTCTTATTGGAAGATTCGAAAAAGCTGTACCTTTATCAACGCGTCTCCAATTATTTTCATCGTGTATCCAGGGTCCTTCGGAGAGCGTACAGGAATTTGCAGCACGCATCAATAAACTGGGAACACAGATTTTCCAGTCAGGAAATTCGGCTCAAAATACCGCGGTGAGAAATGCGAATGACCAATTGTTACAATCTCGGTTTATAAGTGGTTTAAGAAATGACATACGACGATTTGTTCTTTCCCGCGATCCTTTGAATTTAGAGGAATCAATCAATGCGGCATTGATAGAAGAGCAGAACATGAAATTAAACCAAATAGCTAGCGAAGAGAGATCCGGCTTGTCGTCCGCACAAACGGAAAATCCAGTTCTTTCAGCATTAGCGGATAGATTACAAGAAATAAATTTAAGGGTCGGCCGTCTACAAGAGGCAAGTGCAGTTACAGCTCGTAAATCAGGTGGGAACTATTTTAACAGAAGAGAGAACGTTTTCAAGTGCTTCTATTGTGGTATTCAAGGACACAGACAGGCGGAATGTAGGAAGAGACAGAGGGACGAACGCGCTGCCCGTTACCAGCCCCCCGGAGAAATGCCGCAAGCGAGTATTCTTTTTCAAGTAGCCCCAGGCCAGGAGGGAGGCATGTACATTTCACGGAATCTACTCTCCGCGACAATTACGCAGCCCCCAGGCATTCAGTGAGAGCGACACACACAAATTCTGAGAATAGGGGTTTTCAACGTTTTCGCAGAAATGAGAATTTAAACTCCCGTGGAGAAAGCCGTATTTAGATTTTTTTCATTCGGTAGAGGAGCGGTTTTCTCCGATTCAATCTAGAGATAAAACATTCGATCTACCAATAATAAATGCAAACGTTAAACATCACAAGTTTAGAATTTTAATTGACACAGGTGCATCCGTATCTTTAATGTCTAATTCTTTTTTTACTAAAATAAAAAATGATAACTTTAGGGAATTTAATGTTTCAATTCAGATTAAAGCTGTAAGTGGAGACACGGTAGAAATTATCGGTTGCTATGAAATACAATTGTCATTGGGGGAATTTCAATTTCGACATATTTTTTTATAACTAAACAAGAGATTAACGATAATTATTGCGCTATTTTGGGATACGATTTTTTGAAAGTATGGGATGCAGTTTTAGATATAGGAAAAAACCGTTTATTAATTCATAATTTTTCAATTCCGCTTATTCATTATTCACTCCCCACGCGTGTGGTACAGAGTAACTTTATAAATGGATTTTTAAAACACAAAACGTGTGTGGGTCCCCATTCGGTCACAAATGTTCGCATACATGTTGAAACATTACCTAATTCGACGTCACTGGCCACTATTCGGAGTTCAGCAAAGCTACGAAATAAAAACATTCATTTAACTAATTCGCAAATTAATATTGATCCACAGACAAATGACACCATCTTAGAAATTAGAAACGATTCAGATAACATAATCACCCTTAACAAGAACATGAAAATAATTACAGTCAATAATTACGAAGACTTTTCTTCTGATTTTCCGGTTTCTCAAGATATTTTACCCCCACTCACGGAGAAAGATTTCAATCTTTCAGGTTTAGACAGTAAAATCAAAAACAGATTATTTCAACTTTTAATTTCGCACAAAAGTGCTTTCGCTCGCTCTACGGTAGAATTATCCGCAGCCGTTACGGAGCACCACAGAATCAGTTTACAACATGATTACCCCATTAAATGTCCAATTTATAAGATTCCATTCAATTTAAGAAACGAATTTCGACGTCAAATAGCAGATTTAGAAAAGGCGGGAATTATTTCGAAATCCAATTCTCAGTATAATACTCCGGCATTGTTTGTCAAACAGAAAGAAAAATGGCGCCTAGTTTTAGATTTTCGGAAACTCAACGAAATAACTGTGACTCAGGATTTTGTCATTCCAACATTGGACGACATATTACATGAAATTTCAGGTTCAAACTATTTTTCGGCGTTAGACATGAAGTCAGCATTTAATCAAATTCCACTACACTTTGCGGGCAGGCATAAGACGGCATTCTCTACTCCCGACGGTGATAAATATCAATTTAACAGATTATGTTTCGGTTTAAAAAACTCGCCTAAAGCTTTTCAATCAATCGCACAGGAGGTCCTAGGAGATTTATTACACCACGGAGCTTTGGTTTATATAGATGACATTATTTTATTCACTAAAACTATAGATGAACATTTTGAACTACTGGGTAAGGTTTTTGAACGCTTTGAAAGAATTCACTTAAAATTTAATCCGAGTAAATGTCAGTTTTTAACGAAAAGTTGTAAATTTTTAGGGTTTGTGGTAACGCCGGAAGGCATTCTTATAGATAAAGATAAGTCCGTATCAATTAATGAGTTTCCAGTTCCAAAGGATCAAAAACAAATTAAATTTTTTTTAGGGTGCTGTAATTTTTACAGGAGATATATCAAGAATTTCGCGAAACGTGCACTTCCCTTAACGAATCTATTGAGAAAAGACACTCCATTTGAGTGGACATCCGAAACGCAGGAGGCATTTGATGATATTAAGAAAGCCATATTGAATCCACCGGTCTTGGCTCTACCTGATCAAAACGCGGAGTTACAAATAACAACGGACGCTTCTTCTCGCGGCATAGGGGCAGTTTTAGAACAAAAATATCCTAACTCTGAAGTCAAACCTTTATATTTTTTTTCTAAGAAATTAAATCCATCACAATCGAAATATAACGCAACGGTTTTAGAATTTTTCGCGATATATACAGCATTAAATTTTTTAGACCTTTCTTGTTAGGCAGAAAATTTAAAGTTTTTACCGATCATAAGCCTCTCGCGGGATTTCTTTCTAATAAAAATCCCTCTTCCAAAATTTTGCGTTGGAAATTGGCTCTGGAAGAATTTAATTACGACATACACTACATCAGGGGATCCTTAAATTCAGTCGCAGATCATCTTTCTCGTTATATTAACAACATCACAATAGCTTTACCGGACTCTAAAGATCTCATTAATATGCAACGCGAAGATTCTGTTTTAAGCACTATCATACAAAAAATTGATCAAAATGACGTTAGCCCACAAATCAGCAATTATTTTATCAATGGGGAAGGTTTGTTATGTCATTTGTCCAAGCGCCCCTCGAGATCACCCAGGTCTAGCACCACTAGAAAGCAGGTTTGCATTCCACATTGTCTAAAAGCTAAAATTCTCGAATCAGTTCATTCAGAATATGGAGGACATCTTAAATTTTTTAAAACTTATCATCGACTCAGCGAGAACTTCTTTTGGCACAATATGTATAAAGATACTAAAAATTTTGTTCGTTCTTGTACCATATGCTTATCTCGAAAAAACGCCTTTAAAATCCCGCCTGCACCCCATCAACTTGTTGAACAAAGTACTGAACCAGGAGAAACGTGTCATATGGATATTTTCGGTCCCTTAAAAACCACGCTTAAAGGTAATAGCTATGTTTTATCTATGATAGATGCATTCACAAAATATATTCACATCGTTCCACTTCCGGATACTAGGTCCAGTACGATTTCAAAAGCTTTCTTTGATAATTACATTGTACACAGGGGTTGCCCACATAAATTAGTCGTAGATAACGCTACATATTTTAAGAGTTCCGAATTTGTTGAATTTTGCAGAGTCATGGGTATTCAAAAAAGGCACATATCAAGTTATTCCGCTCACGTCAACGGTAGGGTAGAGAAACCCAATCAATCGCTAGCCAATATCCTTGCATCAATTTCACAAAACACAAACGATTGGGATGAGCAACTCCCGCACACCATGTTAGCATTAAATTCAGCGATCCATGAAGCTACATACACATCTCCCTTTTTCTTAGAGCATGGCAGAGATATTCGATTATCCTACACTTACGAAAAGAATTCCGATACACCACAAAATAAGTATGAATATGTCGAGAAACTTTTACCGTCTTTGGAGCATACTTTCAATAAAGTTTTAAATAATCTAAAGGATCAGGAGGCATCACATGTTGAATTGAGTACGAGAGCGACAAAACAACATCATTACGATTACAAGATCGGGTCCTTGTGTTTTATAAAGACGCCTAACATTAAATCTAATTTATCTCCAAAACTCAGACCTAAGTTCGAAGGTCCTTACAGAGTGATAGAGCGTTTTTCTAATGTCAATTATAGGGTGCAACATGTAGAACAATTGAGGAAAAGATTTAACACGCATGTCAATCGGATGATTCCATTTATTAAGAGATTTTCATATTTGCATTTGAAAAATTTGGATGATTTACAACCAGACGAGACGGAGGTTAAGGGTATTGTTCCAAGTCCACGGTATAATTTAAGGGCTCGTGCAGGTAATTCGGCACGTTAATACGTTTCCGCGCTAAAATATTTGAGGGAGACTTAATTTTTTATACAATTTTACGCTTCGTCATTTCGAGAGCACGCATTGAATGATACCTGTCTCATGGTTGCACCTTGTTTCATGCTATGTTTTATGTTTTTTTAGTTATATCAAATTTGTACTCATTTATTTAATGATTTCCTGTTATTTAATGAATTCCAGTTAAAATTTTTTTTATGCAGTTTGTTTTATATCTTGATTTTATGCTTAAATGACATAGTGTTGTTTGTGGTTAATATCAATTTTAACTCTAGATAAAATATTTTATGCCGTGTGTTTTGTGCAATATATTAAATAAATTTTTGTAATGCAAGTGTTATTCAATGATAATCATGTACGTACGTCAATTTTTAATTTTAGTAATTTTAAGCTTTAATTTATGTTTGTGACAAAGGTCAAATTTTGGGGTCTTTGGACACCTGTCATGAAATTTGAATGTTACGATACATACATATTTTAAATTTTTTTTTTCCCTATTACATAATTTGTTTTGTGATTATTATCTAGAATTTCAATAATTTTTTCATATAAAAGGTTCCTTTATTGAATTGTTTCGTTTATGCTGAATTGATTGTTTATAACTGTACTTTCTGGTTAAATTTTTATTTTGCATAGAAGATTAATTTTTTTTAGCAGCATTTTGTTAGAATCAATTTTATTGCTAAATTGTGTTGGTGTATTAATTTTAAGTGGTTGTGTATTACTAAATGATGATAACATTGGAATTTATGCTTGTTAAGATATGGATAGAGATGGTTGTTTGAATATTTTCTATAAGATATTAGGTTGAAACTTTAATATTTTTTTTCCCGCGCATGTTGTTTTTTTTTATGTGAGATGATTGCTAACTTTGACTTAAAACTTGCGGCTACTTCTGTTAAGTGTTTTAATGCTCATCTAAATTCTGCGTTGTTTGTTTTGCTATAGATTTGGAATTTTTTTGTGGTTATTCAGGGGTTTAGATTAATATTGTGGTTGTTAAATTAATGTGTCTCGCTTGTGTTCTAAACTGTACTAGGAATTGAAGGTTTTGTTTGTCGAGATAGTATTTCTGTTGGTTTAGATTACTTGTGGTTCTTAAATTAATGTGCAGTCAATCATTGTGTCTCGCTTGTGTGCTAAATTGTACTAGGAATTGAAGGTTTTGTTTGTCGAGATAGTATTTCTGTTGGTTTAGATTACTTGTGGTTCTTAAATTAATGTGCAGTCAATCATTGTGTCTCGCTTGTGTGCTAAATTGTACTAGGAATTGAAGGTTTTGTTTGTCGAGATAGTATTTCTGTTGGTTTAGATTAATTATGGTTGTTAAATGAATTTGCAGTCAATAAGTGTGTCTCGGTTGTGTGCTAAACTACTAAGAATTTTGATTTTTTGGTCGGTCGATATTGTATTTTTTTTTCTCGTTGGGGCTAGGCTTACATGTGTTTAATTATGTCAGTGCGGGTAGATTATTTAACTGAGTGTTGATGTTGATTTAATTTATTGTTCTGGATTTTAATAAGTAGTTCTGCTTGTTATTTGGTTATGGTTTTTTTTTCTCTTGTTGGTGTAGTTGGAGGGATCGGTTGGTTTGTTCGCAGTGTGGACATTTCATCTTCAGTTGTGGAATTGTGCTTCGAATCGTGTTGTGTAGATTGGGCATTCTTATCTGTGGAATTGTGCTTCGAATCGTGTTGTGTGGATTAGGCATTCTTATCTGTGGAATTCTGCTTGGAACCGTGTTGTGTAGATTGGGCATTCTTATCTGTGGAATTGTGCTTCGAATAGTGTTGTGTAGATTGGGCATTCTTATCTGTGGAATTGTGCTTCGAATCGTGTTGTGTGGATTAGGCATTCTTATCTGTGGAATTCTGCTTGGAACCGTGTTGTGTAGATTGGGCATTCTTATCTGTGGAATTGTGCTTCGAATAGTGTTGTGTAGATTGGGCATTCTTATCTGTGGAATTGTGCTTCGAATCGTGTTGTGTAGATTACGCATTCTTATCTGTGGAATTGTGCTCCAATTTACAAGTGGAACAGAGTTTCACACAATTCTTCTCTGGGCTGTTGATGAGGTCCTACTGGAAAGCAGGTTTGAGAGCATGAGCATACTGACAGGGAGTCAGTCATCTGTTGGACGGGTTTTTTTTCTCTGCTTGATAGTCGAGGAATGGAAATGGAGTGAGAGAGAGTTATCGTTTTTAATTATCTTTTGCGCTTGAGTGATGGGGGAAACGGCGTGAAGTCCAATTACGGTGACTCCGCCGATTTTTTTTATTTGTAGACCAACAGAAACTGCATCTTCTGCATGTAAAATACTTTCATCCACTTCAAAATCCCGACTTACATTATGAAGATCCTTTTTGGTTAGAAGTCCTAATCTTTCAGTAGGGGGACATTTCTTTTGGATATTTTCTATACTGTTAGTATATGGCATCCCAACTTTAGGAGAGCTGCTAAATTTCTTCTATCTTCCTCGTAAAGTTTCAGTTTACCAACCTGCATTTCATGACCAGCATGCACAGATTGGTACGGTACAGTTATTTTAATTGCCTCTTCTTTTGTTCTCGGATGGCCGTCATAAAGGCGGGACATGGAAACGGCGTGAAGTCCAATTCCGGTGACTCCGCCGACTTTTTTTCTTGTGGGACCCCCCCAGAAGTCTCGAATCAAGGCTGGACATGGAAACGGCGTGAAGTCCAATTCCGGTGACTCAGCCGAATTTTTTTCTTGTGGGACCCCCCAAAGAAGTCTCGCATCAAGGGTGGAGCCTTGATTGTTATTCTGTCAGCCACATTGGTGAAATTCTTCGGCCAGCCTCGTTTTTTCTCTGAATGTCACTGGGTGACTTTGAGTTCTTCGGCATGTCCACGTGGTGTGGTGGATTTGTGGATTTATGGCCTGTCTCGACGCTCCGTGATGCCCGACAATTTTTTTTCCGATGGGTGTTCGTTTCTTCCCCCCTTGTTTCCTGTTTTTACGTTACGGTGCTGTTGCTATGAGACTCGAAACTCATAAATTTTTTTGGTTTGAAAATGTTGGAAGAGGATTAGGCGTTGTTGCTATGAGAATTTGAAAATGTTGGAATAGGATTGGGTGTGAATTTTTTTTTGTTGTTGTTTCACTACTTGTAAGGAGTTACATAAGTTTGAGTTAGAGATTTCGTGGAATATTTGAGACAGTTATTTGAAGGAGATAGATAAAGTTTGCACTGATGAATTTGTTGAATGGTTGGGAAGGTTTTTTTTTTATGGAGATAGTTGAGTTTGTGTTCAAGGTGTACGTTTATTCGATAGTTGTTTTTTTTATGGAAATGGATAATTGAATTGAAAAGAAGGTCAAATGGTTTATTTAATGAAACTGTTTGATGTACTGAAGGAAATTTTGATTTAAGGATTTTGGGCAAAGGAAATTGAGTTGATGTAATTATGCGGTATATTTGAGGAAGTTGTTTTGATGTGAGAGGGTAATTTGAGTTCGGGATTTTGTACGATTTCGAGTAATTAAGTTGATGAACATAGATAAGTTGAGTTAATGATTGTGTGGTATATTTAATAATGTTTTGAGATGCATTTAGGAAAGTTCGAGTTGAGGATTATGCGAGATTTTTGTAAATAAGTTGATGAGCTAAGATGGGTTTTGTGGTTATTGGTATTGTGGAAAAGTCGATTAATTATTTGGATGTTGCAGATGAGCCTAGTTAGTGTTATTGAGTATGTGAGGTTTTTGTAAATAAGTTGATTAGCAAAGAAGGTTTTAGTTAACGGTATTGTGGAACTATCGATTGATTATTTGGAAGTTGCAGATGAGTTTAGTTAGTGTTGTTGAGGCATAAGATGTGAACGATCTGAGGTAAAGGCAATTTTGGATTATCGAGGAATCATTTTAAGGTTACTGAGAATTTTAGGTTATTGGTTTAGAATTGTACTTGAGTTATTAATTAGAGGATTTTCGATGAATTCAGTTAGCGGTATTGTTGTAAATCGAGGATCTTGTGTTTGTTTTTTTTCGTGTTTGTATATTTGTTGCGCGTATAGTGAAACAATTTTAGTTTTTTTTTATATTATTTGGACTTGTGGATACATCGTATTACGAGGATTGTTAAAAAGTTATGTTGATTAGTTAAGCGATATTTTTTTATATTGGAAACTGTTTAATTCTGTGTAACACTTGCAATAATTTTCTTTTAGTTAAATTACTTTACTCTGTATGTATCGCCTCATATGACTTGGGTTGCATATCAATTTTATGTTTTAAATTTTTTTTTTTTTCTGAAATTTTCAACTGCACTTGTGATTTCTGGAATTCATTTCTCAAATGGAAATTCAAATGTATTGAATGTGGAAGAAATTTTTTTTTCTCTTTAAAGTTTCTTTTAAACAATATTAATCGCTATAGTTATTTTTTTTTACAATCGGATTTGCAAATTTTTTTTTATCTTAAATTCATTCTATCTCTTGTGCTGGCGTTTGCGGCATGCAGCAAATCGTTTGCGCAGGGAATGGCATGTTTTTTTGTGTTGCATTTGTAAACAGTGGGGGTGCATACTGATCACATGCGCACTCACAGTTTGCGATTCTAAATTTAATCACAGTATTTTTTTTCTTAATTTTATTTGTAACCAATGCTCGTAGTGAAGTTTTCTTTTAAAATTCCTTAGGCTACTCAGCATTCTTGCAGGTTATAATTTTTTTTTCATTTATACGATTAGTTAATTTATAAAATTTTAATTTGCAAATCTTAATTAATTCCGTTAAATTTTTTTTTTTAAACTTTTATTTGTAACCAATGCTTGTAGTGAATTTTTTTTTAATTTCTTAGGCTACCAAGCATTCTATGAAGTTACAAATTTTTTTTTTCTCCACTTATGCACACTCATCGTTTCAATCTCTAATTTTTTTTTTTTTTTTTTTACTTTTACTTAATTATTTTCATTAAATATTATCAATGCTCTTAGTGAACCATTGAAATTTTTACGCTTGAGTATGTAAAGATTTCTGCTAGTTTTTTTTTTTTTTTTTTTTTTTGATGGTCTGGGACTTTCACTTCACATTGGTCGTGTCAAGATTTCGATGTTAAACGATTATGAAGTGTCTGTTTCTGGGCGCCACGCTTGAATTGTATGTAAATGTTTTCACTGGCGTTTATTTCTTATCAATATATTTTTTCAATACTCCTAAGTGTTGTTTTATTAGTTGCGTAGTTGTTCGATACGCCAATTTTGTATTCTTACGTGTTATTTGTCTTAATATTTTTTATTATTTAGTGGCACACGATTCTTTGTGATTGTTTAATTATTTCTATTTGTCAGTCTGTGTCTGATGTTTTTGTGAATTGTTTGGGTGATCCATTCAGTAAATTTTTTTTTCTCCTCTTCGTACATTAACGTCATTGTAGTTGTTGATAGTTAATTTGGTTTTCCCTCACGGAATAGGTTAGGAACTTCAGAAATTGATTGTATTTTTTTTAACATTCTTATTTTCATTTTATGAGCGGTGAGAGGAGTTGGAAATTGGTGCTTGGAGTCTTCAAGGGTGGTCACAAAGGGCCAAGTTTAATTTTTTTTTTTTTTTTCTCATAACTGTTGTTTCATTACTAATATGGTTTCCCTGGGAGACAAAGTTTCTGTTATTTTTTTGCAGTTTAGCAGATTTCTTTAGCAATATCTGAGCGACGATGGAGCTGCCAACATCATGGATGAACATGGACAAAACCCCTCATAAAGACGTGGACAGCTGATCGTGAACCAGGAGTCTGTGAATTTTTGTTCTTGACATAGACATTTGCCGACGCTAGGCCAATTCTGTATTTCGTTTGCCTGGATTTTTTTTTTATTCATTTTGGTTTTGTTAATCTGAGAGAGGGGAGGAGTGATGGGGGGCCGCCTTTCCCTAAAGATTACAACAGTAATTTTTATATCGGCCCTGTTGTTGTTTACAAGAAAGGAATTTCTGGGAGTGCCTCTCACCCCACCGAAAAGGGTGAGAGCGTTTCCCACGCCTGGAAGAAGGCAATGTACCCATAAATACATCATGGTTTGGGTTGTTTGGGGGAATTTCCCGCGTTTTGGGGGAGTCATTGACCGCGAGAGGATATCCCTCCGCTGACTCCAGTCCAATCAGAAAAGCTGATTGTGTTTCGAAAAAGAATCCTCTCCAGAATACAGAAGAAAACCGCCGCGAAATATAAGCGCATGCACGACGAATTTAGACACTCTCTGACACGAATTTTATCACCGATTTTGGTCTGACGACCCTTTTTACGAATACCGAGATTGGAGAATCTCGAACATGGCCACACCAAGATTCCTCTCTCTCTCAGATCCTAATTCAGTTAAGTAATCATGTATATCCTTAGTATTTAACGAAATTTCAATCTTATTGTAAATAAATTATGTGTTAAATTAAAGAACGGCTTTTTAATTTAGTGTCCTGTTTTTGTCTTTAAAAGATCTAATGTTTAAACGTAAACTATAGTGTGACGCCAAATGATAAATTAGAACCTGGGTATTATAAAATGGATAATAAGAATAAATTAAATTTAACTTAAGTTAACCAGCGTCGCATTAGTACTTCATTTGATAAGCCTTTATATTTTTCGTTTGGCTTTTTGCCACAAGACAGTGCTCGCTGGTAGTAGCACCAACTATCTTTTCCGATGGGACACTGCCCATGCATCGGTTTCTCGACACTTGATGAGCAATGAAACAAAGCCGCAATAACATTTTGCTGAAGACCGGATAGGTTTCCAACATTGCTACGAACAGCAATCCCATAATAGTTTTGCAATCGGTCAATAAAAGAGTCGGTGAGTTTGCCTTTACCAGACAGATTTTTATTTTTAGACTTTAGTTTGCGCAATCTCGCACCTACTCTCTTTTGAACATGACCAATGCATTCATATTTTGTGACGCTATCCTTTCCATAAGTATCTTTGACACTGATAAAGCCCTTAGAGTCCCCGTCACCATAATAATGTGCATATTTAAGGCCTCATTTGACAATAGAACGTTGGAAGATTCTCGTAGCACCGACAGCTTCCATTTTTAACGCAGAACCTTGAAAATTGCTATGGCACAAGTGATCTGCTGCAAAAGTTTCCGACTCAATGCTTCTAGGCATTTTAGAAATCTTTCTGCAGGTGGGTCAATATGACGACATTATTTCAATGTCTACTACTTTACCAGTGTCAACTGACAAAGCTGCGACACACCCATTCATGGAAGAGTAACCTCTACGTTGCCACGTTCCATCAACTGAAATGCCACATTCAACAATTTTATTTTTAGTAGGATGTAGCACTAACAGTTCAGAAGCTGCTTTTTGCATTGATAGTTCACTAACTTCTGAGTTCACTAACATGAGTTTATTCTCATGATTAGTGTACGCAGTTTTACTGAGCCTGGGTAAATTTAACGTACCACATAATTTAAACCCAGCAGAAAAACATTTTCCAGTTTGTCTCATACCATACACAAATCTTGTATTTACTTCAGGACAGTTTAAAGTTTTCTTTGAACTAGAAAACCCTGAGTAAAAGAGTCACAATGTTTACACCTGATAACAAAATTTGAGCACAAACCATATGTGGAATCCTCAGAAAGCAGGATACCTTCTTCGAAACATCTTGGGCAGCAAAGTTGTAAAAACAAATTTAAAAGGACTTCCATATCAATTATTCTGTTACCAGTAAGTGGTTTACGTTGATATTCTGCTATTTCTTCATCAAAGGCAGCAGGTATTTAATTTTTGAAGAACTGGCGTTGGTAGATGTTGCGCTGCTATTTTTTGAATGTTTAATGGTAGATCCATTTACTAGAAATTGGCGTTTTCTCTTTGCACTAACTCTACGTTTAGCATTACCCATTTTAAATGACAAAAATTAAAATTTTCTGCTATAAAAAAGGATTAAACAGAAGCTTATAAAGAGCTTCGCAATCATAAGCAAATGTAAACAAACAGTAAAGCACTCTATTTTCTTGCCAGATTCTAGATAAAAATATAAATAAAAACCTGTTGCCAACTATATTCTTGATAATTCTGAAAACTCAAATTCATATTTTAAAAAGTTTAAATTTCTTACTATTGCATATTTAAACGATACTTTGAAAAATAAAAATGTCAACAAACATTTTTTCTACTTCGCAATGCAGACTTGTACTTCCGGGTTCAAAAAGGTGCTATCGAATGAAACTCAAATCCCCATAACTTAAGTTCTAAATAAGATAGAAACAAAATTTAAACACCATTTTAAAGAAAAAAGTTCATATTTTCAAATAACATTTAAATTAAAAAATCGAAAAATTTGACGAAAATGACGTTTTGAAGGTGTACGGATACCTTAAGTTTAGGAAATTGCTTAAAGATATTTGAGACTATTTTGAATAGACTGATAAGATCTCTTGAAAGTCAGATGAACTAATTTCATCTGTGAGGGGAGTGCTTGCGTGACTTTGTCTTTCCGAGTTATTACTGTTGGTATTAGTGGTTTGAGAGTCGTTAATTTTGGGTTTCCCGGAAACCATGTTGGCAAAGGAAATTCCTTCGACTACATTGTTACTGGTGAAAGCTTTTTTGTTTCTATTGGATATTGGGGTGCCGTTTTTGGGTTTGAGGAACTTGGGGCATTTAGTGTAGCAGGCAGTATGCCCGTACGCTTCGCAATTAATGCAGTATGGATTATCCTGGCGTTCTTTTATCTCGCATTCTCTCGTTAAATGTGCTTTCCCGCACTTCAAACATCTGGGGGTCATATGGCAATTGGCTGCTGTGTGAAAAAAGTCATTACAATTAAAACATTGGGTGGTTCCTTTTACAGAATACCCTTCAATCTTTACTTGCATGTGACCAACATGCTTTAAGTCAAAAATAGTGAGATTTTCTTTATTTCTTGGCAAAGTTATTATGAAAAATGGGAGTGGGAGTTTTGTCCGTTTAGAGATTAATTGGTTACAGCTACAATCGCTGTAACCTTGGTGTTCAAGATCATTAATTATTTCTTCGGGTTTTGTACATCCTGGGAGTCCTTTAATCACAGTTTTGATAGGTTTTTTATCCTTAGGTGGCAGTACATAAAATTGAAATTCCTTGTTATTATCCATGAGGTTAACAAGGTCTCTTTGGTCTTCGTGGGAGTTAAGGCTCAGTTTAAGGTATTTACCAGAGGTTTTTGAATTAATATCGGGGTATTTCTCTTTTAACTGATCAAGCTGTTTTCTATAGTTATTAGTAATTTTTAAGTAGATCGGCTGTGGGGGTTTGATGATGGGGGTTTCTGCTGTATTTTCAGCAGGGAGATCAGGGTCTTGTTCGAGATTGACGAAGGAATTATTAACCGCGATTGGCGTAAGTACTGGCGTTGGGGTGGTCGGTCTAGCGATTTTGCTCGGGAAGACAAAGTCATCCGCGTTATTTTTGACATTTTTCCTCTTTTTCTGTGGTGGTTTAATTACTTCTACTTGGGTTTTGTTAAATTTAATTTCAGTATGGTCGGGGCAATTTTGGTCGAGGCATGGGGGCATGGTCCTGAGCTCACTTACCAATTGATCTCTTGCTGCAATGGTTTCTTTGAGACTCTCTTGCAGTTGTTTATGGACGCCATGTTCGTCTTTTTCTTGTTTGAAGGTAGTCAGAAACTTCTGGTAGCCCTCAATCATGGTCTCTTGATTTTTTAATCTCGTCATGGCTGCCCTGCGTTTACCGCAGTCAGTGGTTGGTTCCGATGGTAATGGTGATGGAGTAACGGGTCTGGAAATCCGTTCTTGGTAGGCTTTGTAAGAACAAGATGGAGATGGTGGTTCCATTTCAATATCGCTTATGATGCAGTCAACAAAGCCCTAAAAAGGGCTATAATGGAATTTAAAAGTTAATTATAGAAGTATCGTAGTATGACACAGGAAATCGTATGCGGACGTGCTAAATACGACCGGCCGCTAACGTGTCACAACTCCGAATCATCAGTTTGACTTGTACAGTCTGTGACAACGTTTATATGAAACCAACTGACCCCTCTCTTTTATTGCTCGCTTCCCCCATCGTTCAAGTTTGTGAAGGACTAATGACTCAAGATTCCAAATTCAAAAAAGGTCATGAATTCAAAGCTGTACTCTCAAGTGTCATTCTCTCTGTCCGATCTTGACTTAGAACAGGGATGGCCAAACCAAATGACCTTGCAGGACACTTCGGAAAACATTATATCCTGCAGGCTGCATATAAAAATTATATATCTTTATATTAGATTTAAACCCATTACAAACATTTATTGGAGCGAGTTTTTTTTAAGAAAAATGGAATGAATTATTATTGATTTTATTATTTTTCATCTATACTAGCATAAATAATTTAATAATAATAATACAATGGATCAATGATCTCTTTTTCACACAAACTGTCGAAGTCTAGGTCTATTGAGATTAAATGCAATCACATTACATATTCTGAGTTTAATTTGTTTTTGTGTCCACTCACATTGAAAAATATATTTCACTTAAACATAATTTTCTGAATGACATTAAAATGTTTATAGCTGTGTGAGATGTACTGTGTATTTTACGCGAGATAGTTTGTAATGTAAAATTTAGGAGCTGTTCTTGTTTAAATTTAGATTTCAACATCGAATGTGTTCATACGCCGATAAGTTCTTTCCACTCCTTCATTTTACGTGTTTTTTTTCCACAAATGGAAAAAGATGCATTTTCGATTAGAAAAGTATTTAGTTTTGCTAGACATTGTGCTGACGAGTATAAAATTATCTCGTGGAACCCAAGGTGGTAAAAACAATAGAATATTCACTATCTAATAGGAAGTATATATATACAAAGATAAAATGTGTGTGTTTTAATATTCTTCTGTTATAATATAATAAAAATTAAAAGGTTGTTGCAAAATAAAGTTATTATACATAAATAAAATTTTCAGTTTTAATGAATAAGATGCGCTTTAAATACTTGAAATTAAACAAATTTCATAAAGAACGTGAGTCCATTTTGCATATATAGTTATAAGTTTCTTTTCATTTTTTTTATTGTGATTCGTGGAACCCCAGGGTTCCGTGGAGCACAGTTTGAATTGAGGAACCCTACGAACTATAAGGGGGGACTCTATTTCATTATTAGAAAAATATATCCTGAAACAATATTTAAATTTAATCAACTTGTTATTGATACTTTATAGATTGTAAAAAGTATTGTATTTTTGTTATACGAAAAATTCATACTATTTTAATATAATTCATGCATTAATAATAAACTATGCACCAGATGTCACCTACCTATGTATTATACTTAGTAATTGGGATATGTTTGCATTTTTTTTCACTCAATCGCAAATTATTTACAATTGAGTCTATGCAAATTTACTTGCAGTCGCATTTTATATTTTGTGTCTAATTTGTTTTCACACCTTCATTTTGTTTCCCCATACGTTGAGAAACACATTGTTCTGATTGGTATTAAAACTTTTAGAGCTGTGTGAAAAAACTTTTGTGCACACATTCTGCATATATTTATAACCTGAAACTAAGGAGCCATTTTTGCTTAATTTTAGATTTTAACGTCAAATCTGTTAAACTGCCAATAAGTTGTTTCCTCTTCTTCATTGGCAAAATTTCTCATTTATCTCTTTTATTATATTATAATAAAAGTTCAAACCCCAATTTTGATAAAATAATAACAATAATTTAAAGGGTAAGTGGCCCACACCTCTTCCCTCAACCTCTCGAGATGATTTGTGGCTAGATGGCTATTTAGAGTCTTACCATGCTGCAAAGGCACTATACATTTACAACAATCCAGGTTTTAGTTGGTAATTGAACCCAGGCCCTACGGTACAGCAGTTGGCGTCACTAACCACTATACCATGTAGGCGGCAAAAGTTTTACAAAGCATCAAAGCCTAGATTTTTTTTAAAAAAATTATAATGCATTTACACATAATTCAGTAAAATTGAAAAATTGTTTAATAAAATAAATGTTTATATTTGTTTCATTAGTTAGGTGATTATGAAAATGAAAAGCAAAATTTCAGGTCAAATATTAAAAAAATAAAATTGTATCAATACATACAGCCCATTATTGTATTAATTGAAACTGAACTAATATGCAATTACAATCTGTGTTTCTGAAATCTGGTTTATACTTGTAAAATTAGAAAAATAAAAGAAATCTTATGAACGTATTCCCCCTAATTTTCTAACAATATTTTTATTTAAATTATACTTGTAAACTTTTTGGGGGTAATGTTTTTTAGCATATTTGTCATATTGTA
Organism: Trichonephila clavipes; assembly: GCA_019973935.1. NCBI lineage: Eukaryota > Metazoa > Arthropoda > Arachnida > Araneae > Nephilidae > Trichonephila > Trichonephila clavipes. Next base: position 116,377 of record BMAU01009049.1, on the reverse strand, counting down.
TGCTATATATTATAGAAAAATGTATGGGGACTGAAAAGAAAACAATTTTTTCGAAAAGTATAGCTACTGATGAAAGTTTGGAAACCCCTGATCTAGAGTTTCTCAATAATACAAACAAACAAATAGCAAGATAATAATACGAACAAAAAGACCCATGATGTAGAGCAGTAATATCCAACCCAAATGACCTTGCAGGCCACTTCGGGAAAACATTATATTCTCGCGGGCCGCACATAAAAATATGTACCTTTATATCAGATTTGGAAACAAAAAACCATTTATTGGAGTGAAAATTTAAAACAGAATGAATTATAATTGTTTTCATTATTTTTCATGCATACAGACATAGATAATTTAATAATGTTTATATAATATATTAATACAATGATCCAATAATGTTTAAAATATTACAGTTGGCATTTTCTTGAAAATTACAGAGTTCCTTTCGAATTGATCTTTCGTTACTCATTGTATAAATTTTATTGTGCTGTCATTCTCAAACGATTAAGAATACATTGCTTTTTATCATAATCGTCCTGAATAATTTTTTTAAAATTTAAAAAACATCTCTGACAGCCTCTCTTGCTTTTTGGGCACTGCAAACAGAAAAAAGGAGAAATGAAAGTCGCACACACAAAAAATCATGTACCATCCATAGTAAGGGATATGCATAATGCAATTCGGAATTTATTAAACGAGTAATTTATTATAGTAAAATCAAACGTAACTGTTTGATAAAATATAAATCTATTTTAATCTAAAGGGCGTTTCTATTATCAAAAAGTATTTATTTTAAAACAAGAACATTTAACAGGTGAATACATTGTGTAGATTTAAATATGTATATATAACTTTTTCCCCTTAAATAAATTTCAAAATGAAAAAACTTTAAAAACGATATTTAAAAATTTTTATAAAGAGTTGGTGGGCCGCAACTTAAGTACTAGCGGGCCATATGCGGCGCACGGGCCGGGCGTTGGACACCCCTGATGTAGAGAATTTGATAGATGTTAAGTTTGTAAAGACTCGGTGTTGTTAGCAGGATGGGGAAAAGGGGGGAAACTCAGGTGACGTCCTCGTCATTTATCCTTAATGAAGAATAAAATGTATGTGCATACAAAACGAATGCATTACGTTTTCCTTTTCTCTGAGAAATTTTCTCTTACTCTGTTGATGCCAGATCTTCCTGATGTGTGATTTCTATACTTAAGTCATTGAATTTTTTTTCTTTTTGTCTTTCGCTTATTTCCTTCCTCAAAAGCGAAACTCAAATTTACTTTATAAGTACAAAAGCAAATAAAAACATCACGATCATTAGTATTGTTTTTTTAAATAGAATGCGTCAAAGAGAAAAGTGTCGTGGATTACATAAGCAATGGTACAAAAGAATGTATTCATATATTTAGAATAATCAATACCAAAAATCTTTAAGCATTTCGAAGTTAACAAATAATTTTAACTAAAATTAACGAGCCAAAAAGAGAGGAGGAAAATCAGAATTTCACTGATTCTTCCAACCTCCTGAGATGTCAAACATTAAAATTGTGGAATGATTTGCCTGTGCATTAAATATTATATTTAAAGAACAGTTTCCAGAATGAGGGGAGAGGACCCTGTTCCACGTGTCACTCCTCAGTATGTAACAAAAGTCTTACGTAAAAAAACTATTTTATTGGTTGATTAGGTACACACTTATGTTACAATATTAAAAAAATACATAAGGCAGTTTTTAATAGCTTGGCTAAATTTTGAAAATTTTAACGGTACCGGCATATTATATACTTTCAAAAAACCAATTTTTTAATTTTGCATTTATAGAAGATATGAAACTTTATTTGAAGATAACTGAAACAGAACAATAAAAAACAGATAAAACAAAAGCAAAAATTCTTTTTTATGATTTCATTACATATTTTCATGAAGCGAAGTATTTACATATATATTTACATTACCTAACTAGCAATAGTTTTTAAAAGAGTTGATATTCATGTATCTGAAACTTGGCAAAACACACGATTCTCGATTTTGGAAGTTTGTAAGAAAAGAATGTGAAAACTGATTCACTTTATCCTGACGATTCAAGGGTTATTTAATAAATATTAATTGTTCATTTTAGTGATTAACAAAATATAATTTTTCTAGTATATAAAATTTTTTTAAGAAATATAGAATAAAAATACAGAGAATAACTTATTTTAGAAGACCAATTAGCAGTAATTTTCAAGTGCAAACTCAAAGAATGCATTGCACTTTCAAAGAATTGAGCAAATGTAAATAGTTTCATGAATACGCTATGGATTTCCCCATTTGAAAAGAAAAAAAAAACCTGTTACACAGTCCCCACTGAAGAGAGTCATAAATTACCATTCATCAATGGAACATACGGGGAAATTTCCTGTATCCTTCCGCAAGAAGGCGGAGTTACAAGTTTACTTCCCCCTTTTACCTAATGTGCAATGCTGATTTAATAATTACTCGCAAAAAATTAATTTAAAAAGTTTAAAGTATGCGCGTTTGAAAGAGCATAAAAAAAAGAAATTTTTCCTGTTTTTACTTTTTTTATCCGATAATTTAAAATATTTTTATGATCGTTTTAATGCACTATATATGAATTTTCAGATCTTTAAATAATACTTAAAAATACTTAGCATTTTTTTTCTAAAAAAATAGAAATATTGAAGAATTTAATTTTTTTTCGCTTTTTCAGATGCATTTTATTCCATGCAATTGAAAGCAATATCCCCTAGATGTAAATATACGAGAAAGAAACTCCATAGGATTAACATTACGCTCGAGATTTCGTGGTGGCGTATCAACGAGGCTCTTAATACTGATAAATTTTTTCAGGCTTAATTTAAGTATTGGTTTAATTAAATTATAGTTATATTCTGAAAAACATTCCATTTATTATTTGGTTTGTAACTGTTATATTTTTAAAAAATCCAAATTTCTAACCGTTTGTTTAGTGGAATAATAATATAAAATCCAATTATTGGTAAATTTTATGAAATTCATACAGATTTTAAAAAATTTAATACAATTTGGTATGCTCAAATCAGCTAATTTATTCGTGTCAAAGAAAGCTGCCCATGCCATCAAGAGTTTTTTTTTTTTTTTTTTTTAAATAATCCTTTAAAATCTATCCTTTTCATTTCAACTTTTCTTTTATACGTTAAAAAAAAATACAATTCATAAAAGATTTCTACAATACAGACGAGTTTGTGGTAATACAAAATCTATGAGTACATCTAAATACTGAGTGGGATTTCGGTGAAAAATTCTACATTGTATTTAGTTCTCACGTCAATTTTTACTTCGTATAAGATATTTATACACACAGATGTAGCTTAATACTTTTTAATGGGCTACAGTCTAGTAAGTTAATCACGGGTTCGAATCTTGATTTTGCTAAGAATCTATATTTTGAAATTTTGCAAGTACGGCTCATTGTACGAAACGGAAACTCAAATTTCTCGAATGATATTGTGTGAGTAGTTAATATAGTAATATTTATAAATTATATAGACGTTTTCTACCTGAGGTGTCTTCGTTTGACTACACATAAATTATGAAATCTGTTACCAAAACAACTCATGTTACTAAATTTCAGTATGAAATTAATTTGTAAAATGATTGTAATTTCCTTTTAAGTTGTTTTGTTAATGAAGAAAATTTGTTTGATTGCTATTAATTAAATTTTCATTATTAGGTTTAAGAAATGTTGAATAATTTTTAGTGATGCATTGAATATGGGACAATTTTCTTCTAACAGTCACTGAATTACTAATCAAACATGTACATTTTTCATCTTTTGTACGCTACGCTCTTATTAAATTCAATTATTAAAAAACTTTAACGTTATTTATTTCATTATTATTTCAGATGTTTTTAACACATCAGAGCATATTTTAATATTAAACTGTGTCGAACTAAATAAAAATAATGCAAACATTTCATATTCCTAATTTTTTAAGTACTTTGATTGATTTTAAAATAGTATTAATTTTTTGGAAAATATGTAATGGATCAGATAAGTTGTTTTTATGTATTTATTAATCAGCTAAATTTTGAAAATTAGATATATTAATCATTACTTGTATTTTATTTTAGATTAGCGTTTTAAAGAGTTGACTTTCTTTAACCCTAAAAAAATATTTTATTTTCTCATGAGGATAGGAATATTAAAGATTTGAATGAGTGCGTTTGAATTTATTTATTTATTTATTTTTGTTGATAGTAACATTTAAAATGTTGTGGCTGTTTTTAAATAACACACAGTTATACAAAAAAAAAAAGGAATACTAACTCCATATAAACCTTTTATAATTGATGTGACAATTATAGCATTTTGTTTCAATTGTAATAAATATAGAGATAAATGTAGATTTGTGATACACAAAGAACTTTTATGTAACAAGGGAAAAACAAATTCAGTTGACCGTGCATGATTTATTGGGACATGGAACGCGGAACGTTCCTCCGTCCCATAACAGAACAGTGAATGTTGCCTGTGGGAGTGGTATAGTCCTGATCAGTTCAAGGCAGGTAATGTAATTTTATATATTGTACTATTTTCGTAATGTTTCGTATTAAATACTCGATAAAAATATTTAATAAAAACTGTAGATCTTTTATAATGAAATGTTTCGCAAAAAAATGAAGTTTAAACTGAGGGTCCTCAGCTTAAGACAAGAGGACCCTAGTAGCGAAACATTAAAAAAAAAAAATTCTTAGAATAACTAAGGGCCTTTTTCAAGTATTTAAACCACTACATGGGAGGTGGGAGACCCTCACAACCCACAGGAAGTTCTCTCCTTGACATCTATGGGAATCTGTAGGACAATGTCATAAAAAAAATGCTACGGTTGTTGACCTCAAAGCAGACTCTTTACCAACGTGAAAAACCCGGAGAATCATTTCGAACAAAAATAAATCCGAAAAGAGTCTCGACAAATAGGGCTCATCTCTAGAGCTTATCTTCAAAAAATTAATACTGTTTCGAAATCAATCAAAGTATTAAAAAGCTTGAGAGTATTAAATGTTTACATTGTTTTTACATAGTATGTTACATTTTCAGATGCTAAAATAAATTAATTTGTTGAAATAAAATATAATTAATTATAACGGAATATTTTCTTGTTCTCTAAGTACCATGAAAAAATATTTAACATTTCACACCGCTTGATAATTAAAGAGTTAAACAGCAGGGCCGAACCTAGCAGGTGTGCAGCCTATAATTCTTTCGATCAAGCAAAATTTTTTGTGAATTTCTCAAAATAAAATTTATAATAAGTTGAATAATTATGCTGAATTTTTAATAGTTATTGAAAAATCAAATTAAGTCCCGATTTCCCGATAGCATAACATAGTTCGAGAAAAATAAGAATGGATTTCAAATTCTGAAGAACATTCCTTCTCATGAAGGGTTTAGCCTACCTTATCAGTGGGCCAGTATCAATGATACAGGCCCCCCTAGCTACAGGGGCTCCGGACGTGTGTAAGCAAAAAGTCGTAAATTGTTATTAATGCTTATACTAAGAGTTCCTTTCTACGTTCATAAAATAGTATGTCACTGGCATCAAATGATGTAAATATTTCCGTGTGAATTCTGAATTTCAGGTCCTACTATAAAAAGGTTTAAAAGCTGGTAAAGATACTCAAAATAATGAGAAAACTAGGAGTGGTATGTGGTCAGAAAGCATGCAAAACTTCTCATTCAAAGCGGTTCGACAAAAAGTTCGTTTGAAGTGAAATACAGATAACACTTGGGATGGAAAAAATACATTCAGAATGTTATTTGCTTGTAAATAAAAACATCCCGTTTGTCTGTTGATTGATTGACGTCGCACTAAGAAGATACACGAGGGCTTGGCAGTTGGAATTTTTTTCAGAAGCGGTCCAGTGAAAGAGAATATTAGATTTTATTTATCCCGGATCTCTTTTATTTCTGTAACAACCAAAAGACCGAATGTGCATTCAGTCAGCAAGGAATTTGCTTCCCGTTCCGAGAAAGTTCTGGCCCAAAAGCGCCAGAAATCTTCTGACACCCTTCAAGTCTATAGTTAATTATTTTTTAACGAGTATTCATGAGTTCTCAACGCTGGTCCCATAGGGGAAGAGGGAGGGGGCGTTACGGAAGAATTTCAACGAATCGGACAAAAGTAATGAAAAGCACGATCAAGATTTATGACATGCTTAAGGACGAATGAGAAGAATGGGGCAGAATGACCCTCAGAAAAAAAGACATCTTTTCGAAGAAAACTGAGGAAATTTTGCGTCAATTTGACTTCCGAATGAGCCTTTGAGTACATTCATTAATTATTTACCATACTTAAAAGGATCCTAACAATAGAGCGAAATAGAAATAAAACATAGTTATATTTATTTTGATGATTTTGTTTGTAATCATAACGTGTGTATTACGATAATTTTGTTTAGTAATAAATGAAACGATCTATATTTTCTAAATATTTAATTTAAATTGCTTAAAACTGTGACAAGAATTTTCAAACAAATAAAGTATGTTAAGTTTACTTAAAGATAAACACAAATTTTTTGTTCTTTTTATTGAGGTAACGTGTGAAATAAACGCATAATTTTTCTAATATATTCTAAGACTGCTATAAAAACCATTATTTCGTGAGATTGAATTTGAAAAGAACAAATTCTTTTTATTTTTGTATTTATTGCTATTTTAAGAGTGATTTGCACGATACCTTCTTGAATAAAATCTTTTGCCCAGAGAATTTGAAAGAATGTAATGCAAACTAATAATTTCTTATGTGTATAATTAATTATAAAAATACATAAAAATCGTGCAATTTCATTAAAATATTGTATAGCATTCTGTATGCTTCTAATAAAGTTAATCAAAATTCATCTTTAACAATCTATAGCAATATTTAAAATCTTTAAAAAAAGGTGATATTAAGAATGTCAAAAATATTGCAGAAATTTCTTATAAGAAAGCATTTAATGAAAGGTTTATTTTTACAGAACAATAATAAATGTTGAAAAATATAGGTAATATTTTTTTAGTTGCTCCTAGTAGAATAAAACTATTTAATTAAAGTGATGGCAAAATGTATTACAGAAAAAAATTTGATAAACACAATTTATAAAGTAGATAAGTGATTTCAAACAAAACAGAAATGTGAAAAATTATTCAATAAGAAGCAAGGTTGTATAATCTTGAGTATTTTTATTGCAATTAAGATACAAATTTAGTTTAAAAAATTTTAGATTTCTTTTGTGATATTGTGGCCTTTGTCAAAAAGTTTTGAGTTATCTTAGAAATTTCAAATTATTCTAAAAATGTTTATTGTTCTGTTTAGTCTCAAAATATTAAGATATTTGAAAAACAAACAAATAAGTATAATAATAATATTAATGTTTTATTACCTTATATTTAGAAACTTTAAAAGGAAACTACAAATTCAGAGTATTGTGATTATGTTTCTAGTTGTTGTTTTTTTTAAAAAAACCCTAGAATTCTTGAGAGCTTACTTTTGGTGGATATATTTTAATAATTTTGAATAAGTAATTTGTGGAAGCCAAGCTACGTTTTGTTCTAGAAATGGAACTAATAAGTTTAAACAAACAATTAATTAAACAAAATATGTTTGTATTAAATCAAAAATTTCATAATTCAGTCAGAAAATTTGAAAAAAGATTAAATATAATTTTTTGGGAGTTTGAAAAAAAAATTAAAAAACTTAAGATTATTATTTTAATTTGCTAAATATTTCATGAAAATATTTACAGTTTGCAGTAATAAATACAAAACTTTAAAGAGTTTAAAATTTAGATTCGATTAAAAAAGAATTTAGTTATTTTTTAATCCAAAATTTATAATTTTATTTTCAAGCATTCACAGAAATTCCTTCCACACTGCTGCAGAGAAATAAATTATGACTCGGAATCGGAAATCGTCCCTCTGGAAGACCCGAGGCTTTGTGCAAGTATCGAAGTTGCAAAAGAAATGGGTATCGACTTTCCCTAATGTAGAGATAATTTTTTAAAAATATTTTTAACTACACCGATAAAGAATGCATCAGGTCAGAGATCTTTCTCAATTTTAAGCCGGCGCTTCCCGAGCAGGGTATGTGATACCCACCATCTACATTTTTTCAACGCTCCTTCTAAACTTTTTTTTAGAAAATGGACAGTTTCTCGTTTAGCTGACTTTTAGGTCATATCCTTTGAGAGGCCTTAGCTTGTAGGCGGATTCTAAATATATATATTTTTGATACCGCGTCTTCGGGTATGTCCTAACTTGCTCGTGAATTGCCGTTACAGTTCTGAATGCATGAGCACGTTTTAAATCTTCCTTTTGATACGGCGTATTATTGTAGTTATGAAGAAGAAATGTGATATTTAAGTGATTTAATAGATGCAGTATTTAACAGATATAGACAACAGTATTTTCGGATGAAGAAACTCTGTTCGTGATTATGATGAGGAAGAATCAAATGATGAAGAGTATAACAGCAAGTACGATTCCTCCACTGAAATCGATCCAGATTTAGAAGTGGGAGATGCAATTATAGAAATAAATGTTTCATATGTATAGACACAAACATTTCGGAAGAACGTAATTTTAAAAGAGACAACTGGTACACATCTACTTTCAGATGAATTTTTGAAAAAAAAAATCTATTGCTAGAACAATAAGAGAAAATAAAAAAGAAATTCCAAAATAAGATATAGACGGTATACAGCTCTTCAATGATATTTTTCCTGGTAAAAAACAGCAAACTGAGATATTAGAAATTATAATGAAAAATGATCTTATTCTCTGTTTTCCCAATTTCGCTCTAGAGCATTAAGAATTTTTAAAAAATTTAATCTGTTTCTGTAATTTCCGATGAAAAAAGTTTCAGTATAAATTAAAAATCAATAAGAATTACTTGAGGAATAATATGACACAAGAAAGGCTTTCAGATTTGGCCATAGTCTCAATTGAATCCGAAATATCAGAAAAAACTGATTTAACCGAAACTATTAACAAATCTGCTTTTCAGAAAGCCAGAAAAGATATTTTATAGTTACAATAGTTTATAGTTACGGCGTATAACGTGCCGTACACATATTCACCGTATAACATGCATACCCTTTTTTAAGCAGAAACCTGAAATGCAGTTGCGCAATGATTTTGTTTTTTTAAGTCCTTTATTCGAATACTAGCCGTTACCCACCCACTTCACTGGGTATTTCATTATGTGTTATATATGTATACTGTTTACATATATATTAATTATTGATATCTAGCATTAAGAATTCGATTGTATTGAAAAATATATTTATAGCTGTTACATTCTCGCCCCTTGATATAAAAAGAACATAAATTATAATATCTTATTTCTATTTATATCTAAAATAGAAGTAGAAAGATTTTTTTCGCTCACTTAACCTAATAATCAAGTGGATTTCCACCAAAGCAACTTTCATTGGATCTCTACTCCATAAAATAAACATGCGTGCTAAATTTCAAGTCTAAATCTAACAGAGCAAAAAACGGAATTTTTATCATCAATACCTCGTTGACAGCATTCTTAGCGCATTCCAATTCAACAAAAGAAGCATGCAAACCAAATTTTATTATTATAGTCTTAGCAGTTGAAAAACGGGAATTTTGTCTATCAATACGCCCCAATAACTCTCCCCTCTTCCCCCTGGAGTTGATTTCCGTAAAATCCATTCTTAGTGGATCTCTATTCAACTATATAAAGAAAAGTGCTCAACAAATTTCAAGTAAATGAGTTAAATTCAAAAACAGGAATTTTTCTATAACACGCCTTAATTCCTTGCAACCCCACTCCTTTGGGGGTCCGTTTTCGCAAAAATCTTTGTAAAAGGAACTTTATTCCATGAACGTAACATACCTTCTAATTTTCAAGCAGGTGGTTCTATTAGTTGAAAAGCGGAAATATTTATCTATTACGCCCCTTACTCCACTTCAGTGACCCTTGGGGATCAATTTTCCCCCAAACTATTTTGTGCCGGATCTCTACACCATGAAAGGAATTTGCTTACCAAATTTTAAGACTGTACGTTTAATAGTTTAAAAAAGTGGAAATAATTATCTATAACGCCCCTTAAGCCCCGCAACGCCACTTAGGAAACGATTTTCCCGAAGCCCATCTTATGACAGATCTCTACTCAGTGAACGGAATCTGCTTATACAATTTCAAGATTTTACGTCTAATAGTTTAAAAAAGGAGTTAATTGCCTGTAACGCCCCTTAATTCTCCACAACGTCACATGGGGTCGATTTTCACAAATCCCATTTTGCAGCGGATCTGTATTCTATGAAAGGAATACGCTTACCAAATATCAAGACTACGTCTAATAGTTTAAAAATGGAAATAATTATCTATAACGCCCCTTAAGCCCCCGCAACGCCACTTAGGAAACGATTTCACAAAACTCATCTTATAGCGGATCTCTACTCAGTGAACGGAATCTGCTTACTAAATTTCGAGATTTTACGTCCAATAGTTTAAAAAAGGAGTTAATTGCCTATAACGCCTCTTAATTCTCCACAACGCCACTTGGGGTCGATTTGCACAAAACCCATTCTGTAGTGGATCTGTACTCTATGAAAGGAATCCGCTTACCAAATTTCAAGACTGTACGTCTAAATAGTTTAAAAATGGAAATAATTATGTATAACGCCCCTTAAGTGCTATCAACGCCCCTAGGAGGTCGATTTTTGTAATAATTATTATGTAGGGAATCTCCACTGCATGAAAGAAATCTGTGTACCAAGTTTCACGACTGTACATCTAATAGTTTAGTAATGGGAATAATTATCTATAACGCCCCTTAAACCCTCGTAACGCCCCTTGGGGTTCGAACTTTGCAATATCCATTCTTAGCTGACGTCTACTCCATGAAGGAAACCTACCTACCAAATTTCAAGTTTGTAGGTTTAATAGTTCTGGAGATATCGTGATTAGTCAGTGATTCGCTTTCTCCTTTATATATATAGATTATTCCAAGCTTTAGTAAAAATAGTGTACTTTCAGAATTACAGCCTTCTAAGTTAATAACGAATGTTATTTCTTTCACAGAAGCAATATTTCGGAATATGTAAAAGTTTGATCTTTTTCTATGCTAATCTTTTTTTGTATTTTTAAAGCTCTCATTTTTATACCCTGTGTATAACTCGCAAACGTAAATTTCGATCTTATTTTTGGAATTAAAAGTGCGCGTTATACACCGGATTTTACGGTTTAGTTTATTACTTAGTCTTAGTAGAAAGACTGATTTATATATTTTTCGTTTCAAGAGATTTGTGCCTTAGTGTTTATTTTTATTAGATTGTATTTTTTGAGTAAATTCTGTTGTTTTGTATTTATAACTATAAAATGTTTATTTTTATCTCAAAGGTTATATTTTTGTTAGTTTATTATTTTGTTAAAGCATTTTGTCGCCATTATAACTCATTACATGTCCAAAAATTCAAGTTCTGCACTTCAAATTTTATTTGAATTGTTATTAATGTGGCTTATTCTTACATAAGTAGAGGAGTTTTTAACGTCAACGTTAAGTATTAGTCAAAATATGAAAAATTCTCTAGGGGGGATGGCACATTAGGTGTTTGCACGAGGGTGGTCGATACCCTAGGATTGGTCTCGAAGAATACTAAAAAAAATATAGAACTATTAATAAATATATAAACAACACTGCAAGAAGCTGCTGGATTCGCACTAACACCAAATGACAAATATACTAAACTGAAACAAAAATTATCCTAAAAACTTACTAAAAATACTTTATACCTTATTATTAAACAAGGATAATGCAAAAATATAATAAAAATAAATAAAATTTCAGAAATAAGCTTCACACACAAGAAGTAAACATATCAAGCATATGAAATTTACTCACTGATTCAAAACGTGGGGAAATGTTGGTATCCTCTTCACGTGATTTTGACTAGGCTTCTCAATGTCATGAATCAACCTCATTGTGTTCCTGATGAAGTTCGCAAAAAAAAAAAAGAAACCAACAAGCCCTGCCCTCTGTTTCCCCTCTGAAAGGAGGAACTCATTAATTATATTTGTGGCTACATGAAGTGAAATCAACTAATTTAATTGTTATTTTCTTTGTTGTCATTTGGCAACACAAAATTGGCATTCTGGCATGTTTATATTTCATCAGAACAGTGTTCCCCACCATTTTGGGGATTCGAATTTAGGATCGGAGGAAGGTGGTCGGTTGAAAGTGGTGTATTCATTTCCTCAAGTCTTAACAGGTTGTATCATTCTTTTTTTATTTTTGGTTCCCTTTTCAGAGCAAGAGGGATTTTTTTTCCTACTTTTGGTTCTGTTTTTTGGTAATTTTCCCAATTTCTATTCTCTGGTTTTTTGATTTGAAAAAGACTCAAGCTGAGTCGCTCTAGATTCATCGTTTCTGATGTTGAACAACCCTTAATCGATAATAGTTCAACAATGGAAACAGGATTTTCGAAATTTTTCAGATCTTCTCTGAGGGACGCGGAAATTATTCTACGAGCTGGACAAAGAATTATATCCGAAATCAATATCTTGGTTGAAAATAGTCAAGGATCCTCTCAGATTCCAAAGTCTAACCCACAGCTTTTAAATGCAGAAATAAAGAAAAAAATTGCTCGTCATGAAAACAAAAAGTATGTCTTTTACTCGTAATGGAAAGATAAGGTTCTTTACGCTAGACCCAGTATGTGCAGCACAAATACTCTCTTGAGAAAATTTCCAATGTGTCTGTTAAAACGAATATTCTTTGGGAGGGAATCACGTCAAGATTCCTTATTTTTGAAATACCACTTGATATATCTCTGAATGAGATAGCAAAAGAGCTACAAGAAACTAATAATTTTGAAATAACAGAGATGAGAAGATTTATTAAAACTGGTTCACAGCAACAATTCTCACCAGTATTAATTACAATACTCGGGACCACTCTACCAGAAACTGTGAAACTGTGGTTCATCAATCATCGAATTCAAAATTTTATCGATAAACCCAGACAATGTACAACATGTTTTAGTTTTCTTCATTCTACTAGATTTTGCCAAAAAACTGCAATATGTATCAACTGTGGGGTGATCCACATTCTGGACAATGCTCTAATAACTCAAGATGCATAAATTGCAAAGGTGATCACCCAGCTAACTCATTAAATTGCCCTGAATATATAAAATAAAAAAGATATTAGAATTGAAATGTGAGCAACATCTTACATTGGGAGAAGCGCGCAGAAGGTTCCGGGACAATAAAAAGGACATCTTATTCTGCAGTAATCCAGACTAATACAGTTAATCTAGATATGCAAGACTATCTGGAAAAAAACTTGAAAACATGCTAACATCTTTTCAAGCAATATTAGAAAAGCAAACCACTTTAATTATGGAAGCTTTTCAGAAAACAATGGAGTCTGTATTTACTCACCTTAGCAAGATTTTGAAATGGGAAAATCGAGTCACTCCCCATTGCGGAAAAAAAAAGCTGTTGGTACTAAATCCTCAATCCGTAAAATACGCGCTTCTAGTGAAAGCGACGCATCCAATAACATGGACATGGGATAATTACGGAAGTAAGATGGGTTTTGTAAATATGTTTCTTTTATTCAAGTTTTGTTTTGGGGGCTAATTATTGTCTTCATTAGTTTGGTTTTCTTTCCTCAAAGGGAGGATAGTTCGTTCTAGTTAATTTTTTTCTTCAGTTTTTATGAATATAATTCAATGGAATTGTACAGGCCTCAAAAAATAAATTCATTTGGTTAAATATCCCTCCCTTTTCTGAAGCAGATATCTGGGTTTTCCAAGAAACTTTTATCAATTCACGATAATATACATCTTCCAAATAAAATCATTTTTAGAAAAGATAGAGAAGACAGATCAGGTGGTGGTTTATTAATTGCTGTTCCTTCCAATATTTCTGCACAACAGATTCCTATACAGATTCAACAAACCAGAGAATTAGAAATCCTCGCAATTAAAATACATGTTCGAAATATTTCATTTTATATTGTAAATATTTACGCTCCACGGGGATTTAATATTATATTAATCAAATCTTTTCTCGAATCCCTGATGGCTCCTATGATTATTTTTGGTGATTTTAACCTTCATCACCCGATGTGGGGATCGGATCACATTTCAAGGTATAGTGATGAATTCGTTGAATGGATTACTGATTCTAATTTGGTTCTTCTTAACACGACTGTTCCCACCTATAGAAGTTCAGCAGATGCAACATCATTGCTAGATCTCACAGTTTGTTCTTCAAGCATATCTGGATACTGCAATAGTTATGTTTTAGATTGCTCCTTTGAAAGTGATCATAGTCCAATTATTACAGAGCTTTCTCTCCTCAATTCAAATAAACGAATTTTCAAAAGTAAACTGGCAAGCAGTTATGAACCAAACGCATTTTATTTTTAATAATCCTGAGGTTGATTCTGAGAATCTTTCTGATAAGATATCGCACGTCATTGCTAATATTAGGAAATTAAAGTCTCAAATAGATCCTTCCCACCATGGTGGAATAGTACGTGTTATAAATTCTATAAGCTTAAAAAATATTTAGGAAAAGAGCTATTAAAGAAATTTCATCTGAATTATGGATCAGATATAAACAATATGCGAGCAAGCTTAGATTCTACATTAAAAATGCCAAACGAATCTACTGGGACAAGATATGCAATAATATTTCTAATCCCAAGATGTTTTTAATATTCTGAAAAAATTTTCCACAGTTACTGACACGGATCAAAAACTTAATATTCTTCAGCTTAATAATAGGTTTATCACACATCCTCAATTGCAAGCAGATTTGTTTGCAGATTATTTTGCATCTAAAAATGCCTATCATGAACCGCTTCCTTTGGATTTTCTCTACGACAAAAATAACCTTCTTAAGGTATCCGACTACCCTAAGACCATGATTTTTTTCAAAAATTGGCAATTTTTTTTATGACTTTATTTTATAGACCATTTTATTAACTTAATAACAATACCAAGTACTTTATTTTCCCTCCACTAGAACAAAAACTACAAGCATTTTAGTAAAAGCAAATGCCATAACTTTACACAAGATGTCAAACTTTAAAATGCGTTTTTACTCGAAATGTTTTTTTTTCGAAAAACTCAAACGGGGACCGCGATCGCTCAAAAAGTTTTGAAAATAATTAGCTGAAATTTTTGCTTATGTTCTGCATAACAGTAGAAGTGTTTTGATCTTCAGATTTATCAATCACTGTTTTATTTCAAAATTTGCAGTTCTTTATGTGAATATAGTCAATGTTTTTTTAAGCAATTTCGTATAATGACTTAGATAAAATGCTCTAGTTTTTGTAAAAATTAAAATATCTCTTATCGTGAAGGTCACTTCAAACAGGAATAACGAAGTAACACATCAAAATTGAAAAATTGAGAATTCGTTCATAAAATCTTTGTACAGAGTGGCCCCGTGTATGTAATTTTTTGTACATTACATTTTACTAGTTTTTTCCCATTTTAATAATAATAATATTTTTTTTTTTTTACCAATTTTAGGATTTTTTCCTTAAGATATACTAAATAAATATAAAAATCACAAAAAGATCTCCATATCTCCTTTTTTTCAAAAAAAAGTTGTCGCAAGCAGTCGGATACCTTAATAAACCATTCCATATTCTTGAATTGCATAGTGCAATAAAAAATTCAAAAAATACAACTCCTGGGGCGGATCATGTTACAGCAATTTTCTTTAAAAATCTTGATCAGGGTCAACGGGATGTAATTTTAAGACATTTTCAAAAATTATTTGATAATGCAATCGTTCCAGATTCTTGGAAGCATGCCATCCTTCTCCCGATTCCGAAACCTTGTAAAGATAAAACTAAGATATCTTCCTACAGACCAATAGCTCTGACTTCTGTATTTTCAAAAACTTTTGAGAGAATTTTGGCTAATAGGATTTCTTACTACTTAACTAAAGAAAGAAAACTTCATCCCCAACATTATGGTTTCGTTCCTTTCAAAGATAGCAGAAGTGCTACTTATCTGGTACATAAAGCAATAATGAATGCAAAAATTACAGAAAATTTTTTTGTAGGAATAAGTTTAGACATTAAAAGTGCATACGACTCTGTTTATGTGGATGGTCTTATTTATAAATGTTTACAAATTGGTATAACAGGAAATATAGCAAATTGGATTCATAATTTTCTCACATCTCGATCCTTCCAAATAAAATGGAGGGGTTATTTTCTCCCAAAAAACTTGTTCCGCAAGGCCTAGCCCAAGGCAGTGTCCTATCTCCTATTTTATATACTATCTACATGCATGATATTTTTGAAACCTTAGAATCGGAAGTTGAATGCCTGGTTTATGCTGACGACATTTTTATATTTTGCTCTCATAAATCCCTTGCTATTATTTGCAAAAAACTACAAAATACTCTGGAAAGAATTTTCCAGTGGTGTAAATATTGGAAATTAAATTTAAGCCCAGAGAAATGTACAATAGCTGAATTATCAAATAAAAGAAATTATACTCTTCCTAATATTTTGTTGGCTGGATTTCCCCTACAATGGCAAACTTCTATTAAATATTTAGGAATTTTTTTTCTAAACGTTGTCAAAATTTATATATTAAAAATCAACTAAGCAGTAAAGCCTTGAAAAGGATCAATGCACTAAAAGGTATGGCATATAAACACTATGGGCCGAGATCAAGAGATCTCATTAATTTAGTCAATAACAGCATATGCAGTGTTTTTTATTATCTGTCACATAATAAATAAATGGTCTGAAAATCAATTAAAACCCTTTAATGTTATCCAAACAAAAGCCCTCCGAATAGCATTAGGTCTCCCTCAATGGACCCCAAATATTGTGCTACTAAAGTTGGCTGGTCAAGAGATTTTGTCAGATAAAATTAGAAGATTAGCAAACAAGTTCTTTATTACACAAATATCCAATAGGGATTTTTCTCCTCTTTATTGCAACAGCCCAGAGGCAATGAATCTTAATGTTTTGGAAGAAGATAAAAAGTATATCATTAGTGTGCTGCAAGATTTAAATATTGGTGGTGATCAAATTATTTCAATTCCCAGATTAATTACCTTTTTCGACCTTCCATGTACAATTTATACCAATAGGTTTAAATTTCAAGATAAAAATCTACCGATTCCTGCCATAAGTGTTTTATTTGATGAAACGGTCGAACGGGAATTTCAGAAGTTTTTCATTATAGCTACTGATGCTTCAAAAAATGACCAAATTACATCGATAGCAGGTATATCAAAAAATCTTCATTTGCTTACAGGATCAACAATTATAACTCCATTTTTCTGCAGAAACTTTGGCCATTTGTCAAGCTTTTTAGATGATCTGGTGGAATCTAATGTAAATTTACTTGTTTTATCGGATAGTCTTTCGGTTCTTTCTGCACTTCAAAATTTCTCGATCAAATCCAATAAGGTAATTCATAGACTTGCTAACAAAATTTATATGCTATCTAACTACGTTACCCAGTTAATTCTGCTTTGGACTCCGGGACACTCGAAAATTGTTTGGAATGAGCAGGCGGATAATCTCGCAAGATCGGTCACGGAGTCCAATGTTTACATTGACTGGATTGCTTCAGACGACATTCATAAAAATATATATCGAAATAGAATTCAAAAAATTAATGAAACATTTTACTCAAGCAAATATTTTGAAAAATTGGGAAATATTCCAACCATTGATATCATTTCAAAGTGGACAGAGAATCGAAGAGAAGAAATCTTAAGCACTCGAATCTTCAGTAAAATGATTATTACTCCAGGCCTTCTACATAGATTTAATTTACAGGATAATGCAATGTGTATTACATGTGCAGCGACCTTACAGCTCAACATAACGACTCCAAAACTGAACTGAATTGATCTGTTATTATTGTAGCGTGCCTGGTTCCATGTGTTGTTGTTTTTAGAAGTTTACCTCTTAATTGCACATTTAATCTAAAGTTAATAAATGTTTATTGTTATTTAATTCAACCGTGTTGTGATGAAGAATGCTTAACCACCCAACGCGGCAGTGGTGACCCCTTTTTGGACTTAAAAACACGTAAGCTATTCTGTTTAACTGGCGAATGCAATACAAATTCTTCTACTACGGATGATCAGCCCGTAGCGAAAGATTTTTTTTTTCCTTCTCCTCAAGGCCACTTGAAGCATTTGCTCGGAGATTCGTTTCGCTTCCTGCTTATTCTACAATATGACTAGTGAAACCGTTGAAGTCGCTCGTATTGCGTTGCGGCTGCCGCCGTTTTGGAAATCCAACGTTCGTCTATGGATTGCGCAATGCGACCATGCATTCACATTCAGTGGTATCTCCAGTGATGATACTAAGTATTCTGCTTTGGTTGCGAACCTGGATGCTGAAACTCTCTCCCTACGTGTCGGACATTGTGTTAAGCCCTCCGAACAGTGACAAATATCACACTCTCTCGCAGCGGCTCATCACCCAATTTAGCGACTCGGAGACTCAAAAAATTAAGAAACTGCTTACTGACCTTCAGCTAGGAGATGAGAAGCCCAGCCACCTGTTGCGAAAAATGAAAGAGCTGTCTAATGGCCAACTCCAGGATGACTTTCTGCAAAGTTTGTGGCTTCAAAGAATGCCACCACATATCCAGACTGTTTTATCTGCATCCTCAGAGCCTTTGGATAAACTGGCTATCATCGCTGATAAGATTTCTGAGGTTGTTGGTGCATCCTCGACTATCTGTGCGGCCAAAACTGTTCCTCCACCATCCCAGTCATCTTCATGCAATGCTCAGCCAACAATGGACTCTCTCGCCAGGCAGATCCAAGAGCTGTCTCTACAAGTTGCTGAACTGAAAAGAGAGCGCAATTCCTCTCGCCACCAACGATATAGTTCTGACCGCCGGAGATCACATTCACGCTCTAGGAGTGTCAATAGAGGAAGTGGCATCTGCTACTATCATCGCCGTTATAAAGAGCAGGCTCGCAAGCAAGTGTGTTTCACCTTGTGCATTTGTGCAAAAAAAAAGAGTAAGCTCTGTCATAGCTGGAATGGCAGAGCCCTCGAAACATACCAGCCGGTTATTTTTATTAGACCGCAAGTCTGGCCAGAAATTTCTCATAGACTCTGGAAGTGAAATCTGTGTCATCCCACCTTCTCCAACTATGAATAAATCACCTCAGTCTAACTTCTCCTTATTTGCTGCCAATAATACCAAAATTCCAGCCTATGGTATGGTCCGTAAAGAACTGAACCTGGGTCTGAGGCGACCTTTTATCTGGACTTTCATAATTGCTGATTATATCATCTCCTATAATTGGTGCTGATTTTCTAAAGCACTTCAACCTTTTAATCGACCTTAAGAAAAAAGGTTGGTGGATGTGAAACTTCTCTTTTCACTTCTTGTGTTTTTTGAAATATTGTACAGCCCTCAATCCTCACTGTAGATGCAAACATCAGTTTTAAAAACATCTTATCGGAATATCCAGACCTCAGCAACCCTTCTTTAATTTCCAAATCAGCATCACATGGCACAGTCCACCATATTATTACTACTGGCCCACCAGTCACTGCCAGGCCTAGAAGGCTACACCTAAACTGTATGATGCAGTGAAGGTAGAATTTGAATTTCTTCTTGCTCAAGGCATTATTAGACCTTCCAAAAGTCCCTGGAGTTCTCCTCTTCATGTTGTGCCCAAATCTGACTCTACAGTTAGACCTGTTGGGGATTACAGGCAGCTGAATTCTGTTACTGAGTTCGACAGCTACCCCATGCCTTATTTGAATGACTTTGCTCATGCACTACATGGCAAGAAGATATTTTCCAAAATAGACATTTTTAAGGCATTCCACCAAATCCCTATAGCTGAGTGTGATATTCCTAAGACAGCTGTAACAACTCCATGGGGTCTTTACGAATATACCCATTTGTGTTTTGGCCTTGTGAATGCACCACAAACCTTTATGCGATTCATGCATGAAGTACTAAGAGGACTTCCTTTTTTGTTTTGTCTACTTGGATGATATTTTGTGTTACTCAGAAAATGCTGAGGAGCATCGTTCTCACTTAAGAACTATATTCCAAAGACTGAGCTCATATGGTTTAAAACTAAAATCTCTAAATGTGTATTTGGTGTGACTGAACTCATTTTCCTTGGCCACTTTATCACTCCTGATGGCATTAAGCCATTGCCTGACAAATTTCAAGCAGTTCTTGATTACAAACAACCAGAGACTGTTGGCTCTCTGAGAAAATTTTAGGACTGTTAAATTTTTATAGACGTTTCTTGCCCAAAGCAGCTGAACAACAGTATCTTTTAAGTGAATTTTTAAAAGGTTCTAAAGGTAAGAAGGACTCAAAGCCTTTAAACTGGTCTTCTGAGGCAATTACAGCATTTCAGAGGTGTAAACAAGCTCTTGCTGATGCTGCACTTCTTGCTCATCCTTCACCTTCTGCCCCGCTTGCTCTTCATGTGGACGCCTCTGATTATGCCATAGGAGGTGCACTTCACCAAGTTGTGGACTCTGAGCTACAGCCATTGGCTTTCTTTTCCAGAAAACTTACTTCATCTGAAAAGTCTTACAGTGCCTACGACGTGAACTCCTTGCTATCTACTCGGCTATCCGACACTTTCGGTATATGCTGGAAGCTAGAGATTTCACAGTGTTTACTGACCACAAGCCCCTCACTTATGCTTTTAGGCAAAAAAGTGACAAGTGTTCTCCACGGCAGATCCGTCAGCTGGATTTCATCTCTCAGTTCACCACAAATATTGTACACATTCCAGGATCTGACAATATTGCTGCTGATGTTCTCTCTCGTGTTTCTGCAATCACCTTCCCAAGTCAAATTGACTATGACTGTATTGCTGAGACACAACAGACTGATCAGGAGCTTCACACCCTAATAGCATCTGGAACTTCCTTGGAACTCAAAACGGTAACTTTTCCCAATTCGTCTACTGAAATTATGTGTGATCTATCAACGGGCACAGCCAGACCCTACATCCCAAAACAGCATCGCCAAGATGTTTTCTCTGCTATGC
The DNA here is from genome assembly GCA_019973935.1 of Trichonephila clavipes. Taxonomy (NCBI): domain Eukaryota; kingdom Metazoa; phylum Arthropoda; class Arachnida; order Araneae; family Nephilidae; genus Trichonephila; species Trichonephila clavipes. Next base: position 95,327 of record BMAU01009049.1, on the reverse strand, counting down.
ATAATTTATCCCATCCTGGCATACGTCGATCAGTGCATTTGATGAAGCAGCGTTTTGTTTGGCCATCAATCTCATCAGATGTAGCTAAGTGGGCAAGACACTGCCTAGCTTGCCAAAAATCCAAAATTCATCGTCATACTAGATCACCTCTTTCATCATTTCAAGAACCTTCCCAACGTTTTGATCATGTTCATCTGGATCTCATTGGACCTCTACCTCCATCAAATGGCTACACCTATTGCCTGACAATGATTGACCGTTTTCGAAATGGCCAGAGGCCCAACCTCTCAAAGACATAACTGCTGAGACTGTGGCTGAGGCCTTCTTTTCCTCTTGGGTGTCTCGCTTTGGAACTCCTGCAATTCTCACAACCGACAGGGGCAGGCAGTTTGAGTCCTCGCTCTTCAAAGCTCTTAGCAAACTACTTGGTGCTCAGAAGTGTCGTACAACTGGATACCACCCTCAAGCTAATGGGATGATCGAAGAATTGCACCGCCCATTGAAGAGTGCAATCAAATGCCATGCTACTGAGCGTTGGACAGAAGTACTCCCTATCATCTTACTAGGTCTACGAGCTTCTCTTAAAGAAGATATTCTGTGTACCCCAGCTGAATTAGTTTTTTGGGACCACTATTCGACTGCCAGGGAGATGTTTGACTCTTCCAAGCCAGACGATGATGTTGTGAATTTTGTTTCGAAACTTAAGTCTCACATGCAATCACTTCACCCTAAACCACCAAAACACCATGGCAAACGTCCAGTTTTTATCCATCCAGGACTGTTGGAAGCAACACATGTTTTTCTTCGCCGAGACATGTTACGTCGTCCACTTCAACAACCCTATGATGGCCCTTTCAAAGTCTTACAAAGGAAGGATAAAGTGTTTTTCCTTGACATCAATGGTAAACGGGTATCTGTATCTATTGATAGATGCAAACCTGCCTTCTTTCTTAACACTGAGGACTTGCAACTACCTCAAACCAAGAATGAAATACCTGCTACTGTGGAACCTAATGCAACAGCTTCAACACCTGCTACTGTGGAATCTGATCCAACAGCTTCAACGCCTACCCAGCCATCTACACGTTCTGGTCGCAAAGTTCATCTTCCAACTAGGTATCGTTGACACTGGAAGGGGAGTATGCAGCGACCTTACAGCTCAACATGACTCCAAAACTGAACTGAATTGATCTGTTATTATTGTAGCGTGCCTGGTTCCATGTGTTGTTGTTTTTAGAAGTTTACCTCTTAATTGCACATTTAATCTAAAGTTAATAAATGTTTATTGTTATTTAATTCAACCGTGTTGTGATGAAGAATGCTTAACCACCCAACGCGGCACATGTAAACGTATAAATGATTTGGACCACATTATATTAAATTGTATTAGATATACTACGCATCGTAATAATCTCTGGTCTATTCTTCGTATTGATCCACATACCACTATTACATTTATATGTTTTGGAAAGGGCAATGAATAATAAATCAACTTTCAGAGTTTTTTTAAAGGAAATGAAATTTTTGAATATCTACTAATCTATTAGGATTTCTCTTGTCTTGTCTTTTTTTTTTTTTTTTTTTTTTTTTTTTTGAGGGATCATAGCCTGTGTTGCTCTATACCCCTTCAACCTTTCAATCAATCAATCAACCCACCATTTTCGGGTACATGGCTGGCTCTGGCAGGTAGAAATTGTTTTTTTTTGCCAAATTGATAATTCCGCCAAATGTGGTAACCTAGTTGATTTTTTGATTGAAGCAGATCCGCGCGTTTTCACGCATGCGCAGTTTGTTTCTTTAATGTGAAAAGTTGCAGAATGTTGTTTGAAAGGGGTTTATTTGTGGATCTCATGGTATGCAAGTCTGCGAAATGTGCAAAAAGCATGGACTTGAGAGAAAGAATGGGTTGGAAAGTAAATGATTTCATTTTCGCCATCTTGAATTTCGTGCTCATGCTTTGTGTTTTGTGGTACGGTTGCTATTCTGAAATACAACACTCAAAAATGCGCCAAATTGGCCATTTTTTTCGAAATCTCGCCAACCATTGGCTATATTCTGCAATTGCACCGTTTCATTTCGGTATGTGAAATATCGTTTATGATTGCGTATTCTACGCAATTTTAATATTAATTACAAATTAATTTTTATGGAACTTCAACTTAATTTTTACTATTTCGTACATTAATGATGATGACAGGGCAAAGTTAAATTCAGTGAAACATAAATGTATTTGTGAGTTACTATAAGGTTGAAGGTTTGCTCATATTTGTTATAATTTTTCATTGTATTCGTTTTTGCTACTTTATTATATCCTTTCATAAGTGTTGTTATTTTAGATTTTGAAAGTGCTTTGTGTGAAAATTTTTTCTATTTTGCTTTAAAAATGTGATTTCATATTTGAAATGTTATTCTTATATTATTTTGTTAATTATAATTTTAACCTGAACCGTATTATTTGAGTTCTGATTTGTAGATTTTGGAATGAGTATTATTGATTTCACAATTTAAAATGTTTATCCAATTTTGTATGGAATAGTATTAGAATAAAGTTCTACAGATGCAAAACTTAAAAGGGTTATTCGTGAAAGAACATTTCGTTAAAGCTATTTTGCTCACAGGTTTATGCATATGTTCTCGGCTTTTCTTGTTTATGAATAATATATGATTAGGATCATTTGGTACTTAAATATTAACGTCACTGTAATCAAAACTGTGTCCCAGCGTGATTTTCCGTCCAAATTTGATTGATTGTTTATTTTTTTCAAATAAAACATGTAAGAATCTTCTTGTTTTTCATGAATCGCTTGGTGCAAATCTTGCTGTGGTGACGGTAATACATAAGTACTGATTATTCTTGTGTTATTTTTGTCACTGCATAAGAAATGGTAATTTTGATACTTATATATTAACGCCATTGCAGCCAAATTTGCACCATGTGAATTGCACAATTTTCCGCTAAAATCTGAATGTATATTAGTTTTGTGTTTTTCAAACTAAGCATGCAAGTAAATCTTATTTGTTCTTTTTTATTGCTGTTATGATATCAGCCATATACTTAAGCTTAAATTTCACAGCAGTAGCATTAATATGCGAGTACCATTATTCTTTACTACAACTTTTAATTTTTTTGCTTTTAACTGTTGGATGTCATTTCAAGAAATTGGTAATTTTAAAATAAATCACCTAACCATATGTGTGTATTAGTAATTATTTGAGCTTAGCATCATACACATTCAGACATTGTGAAACATAAATTATAACATTTTAAAAGAAAATTATTAGTTTCAGTTAATCAAGGAAAATATTTTATTATGTTAGGAAATATAAATTATAGTACACCTATAAAAAAGTACTTTTTTAAGGAAAGGTAAATTATTTCAAGATCATTGAAAAAGATGTAAAATGGCCAATTCCTTCTCCTGGTTTTGTGCACCCTTTTTCATATGAACTTGAAAAAGTTAGAATTGAATTGATTCTCACCCCTATGTCTTCTATGAAGCAATTAAGTTTTCTTGATAGACTCAAGGGAAGTGTAATTGTGCCACTCCATTCCTTAACTTCAGTCTCAAGGGAAAGAAAATAATTGGCCTGGATTATACTTAATTTGCTTTCTTCAAATAGTACATGCATACAATGTCAACTTGTAAGATAATTTGCTGAGTTGGCAACAGATATAACTTGTGGTTACTCGCTGAATTGCCAACCATGTGTTTCATTTCATATGTCCCTAATACAATTGCGATAATACATAAGTACCCTTCGGACTAACTATTATTTATCATAGACCTTCTATTATAATTCAGTCAACTCCATGTGGTGTTCACAAAGCAAAGTCTATCACTAAATTCCTTATGTTCTTTACAACAAAATCTTTGCCAAATATGTGTTTGTTTTTTGTGGGAAATTATAGAAAACTGTATGTTATCTTCTCCAATATTCCTTAATCAATTGATCTAATTTTCTAGATAGTGATAAGATCAAAAGTGTATCCATTTCCTCAATAAGCAATCATTGAGCTTTAATTCTACATAATGATATTACATTCCAAGTATTGAATCTCAGATCCTTTAATTGCTTGATTGGTTGTTTCCAATGAGTCTGCTGGATAAATTGTTCATGAATTCTCGGAACAGGAGAGTTTTTATTTTGTAAGGTTGTTAACCTGATGCTCTACCCCCAGCTTGAAAGACCTGTTCCTTAATATAATACTCAGGAGCAGGGTGCTCTGCACTATACCTCTGAATGCTGAGTACCCATTTTAGTTGCCTCTTATGACATGCATTAGCTGCATTGAGACTGAAAGAATAGCATACATTGTTGAATACTAGTACAAATAGTAGCCCATAACAAGTAAATGTACATGACTCGCAATCCCTAAAGTGGAAGCTATAGTCTAGTGGTCAATGTCATGGACTCGTGGCTGGCACATCATGAGTTCAAGCTTATTTCAGCTGAAGACCCTCTGTGTGGAGGGGGCTGTTACACATTAAATTAGCTCAAGGCTCAAACATCCTTCTGTTGGTGTGCTGTGTTAAAGTTAGGAGAGGAAATGCCAGCTTAGGTATAGTCTGTCAGTTAACTGTAGTCCCAAATTATGAGGTTCATTGCCAATAGCCTTTATGGAGCTTCATAGTATCCATAAATAACTCTCACTCATGTGCAATCTCCCAAGTTTAGGTTCAAATTGACATGATCTAGACCTAAACACACTCAATGATCACAATATAATAATGCAGCCTTGTCACTGTTGCCGTATGGGATATGGTTTGAACTTCCCATTATTTTGGAGAACGTGTTAAGTAATTACATTTGCCAATTAAAAATCTTTAAAATCATGATCTTATGTTGTTTGAGTGGAGAACATGGCTAGGCCTCCTCTCACCACATTTACCCATGTCTTGAAATGGCTCCTTGAATGTTCCATTTATGGAACTTTCTTCTTTATTACTTTATTTTTTACATGGTTTAAACTTTATAATTTATTACTTTATTTTTTACATGATTGATTTATATATTATTTTGGAGAAGTTATTAGAAAATTTTTAAAAGCTCTTCAGAAATAATAGTTTCCAAAAAAACTAAGCATTCTTATCTATCTCAAAGAAAATTGCATAATTGGTAAATAGAAATTTATTGATTCAAATTATTTTCCATTTACTTAGCCTTTCATTCAAACATGAAAACCTAGCTTTTAGGTGAAGAAAGTAACAAATAATCTTTGTGCCAAAATGCGTAGAACAGTTGTCATATGAATTAAATTCTAAAGAATGCAATGAAAAAATAGAAACTCACCAAAATTTCTTAAAGCATAGAAAAAAAGTTAAAATATTATGGTTTGGAGCTTTTATGTTCTGCTCAGACAGTCAGGTTGAGCATTTCTCATGCAGTCTTTTCTCTTACTTGTTAAATTTTTTAATGTTCTTACATACAGCACTAGATCCTTGTGTTGAAGGGATGAGATAATAAGTATTTATTTTGTAAATCTAAAATATTTAGTTCTCTTTTTGAGAAGCCTAGAAACAGAATGGAGTTTTGGTTTCATACAAAGGAAACACATACCGTAAAATCCGATGTATAACCCACACCCATATTTTAAAGCTGCATTTATTAGTTTTTAGGTATATTCGCCATATAATGCACACCTCCTTTTTTAGGAAAGAACCTGAATTGTACAAGTGAAATGTTCTTATGTTTTGAGGTCATTTATTTGTAGTATTATCCCAGACTTTTAAAAAAGTAGAAAATACAAGAACTACAACCTTCTAAGTTCATTAAAGGTATGTAATTTCTTTTAAATAAACAGTATTCCAATCTATGTAGAAGTCTTAATTTTCTTCATGCTTATTCTTTTGTTTATTTTTGAAGCTTTCATTTTTATACTCGGCATATAACCCGCACCTGTAAATTTTGATCTTATTTTTTTAGTTAAAAGTGTGCGTTATATGCCGGATTTTACGGTATTTTCTTCTATATGGGAATTGAAATGTGATAGTTCTGCTTTTCCATACCTTGGTCAATGTCAGTGTAAAATTCATCCTGCAACAATGCCCATCCTTAGTGCATTGTCAAATTACAGGATAATTTTTTGCTTTTAAAGAGTTCGATATTATCTAAGAAGTCTGATTAGCAAAGTGGCTTTTTGCATTCCCTCATTGTTATTAATTTGATAAAGTTGTTATTATTGATCTGATTTTTTCAGAAATATTAATTTGTTTTTTGTAGTCAGCAAAATCTTTTGATGTTAGTGACAGGCTCAAGTGTTGAATAATTGAATGTTAAGTTTTAACGGCACTGCCTTTCCAGCAGCAAATGTACACTTGTCTGTCATTTTAAATGCAGTTTCATGAGATACTTTATCATAATCTATGTGGGCAGATTTAGTTTTACCACAAACTGCTGACGTAATAGTTTAAAAATCTTCATTTTCATCTCTCCATTAATGAAACATTTACTTTCTTACAGATGCAGTTGACAAACATCAAAAAAATTTTCATCTCATAATGTTTAAAAATCTAGTGCTTTTCTACAGTTAAATGGATCAGCTTTGTTACGTCTTCATTGACTGAAGAAACTTGCAGAGACCAGGCAAAGGAAGTAAACCTGGTGAAGTTGCAGAATCGGCCACTGGTTGGCGAGATTGTGAAAAATTGCCAATTTAGCACATTTTTACGTGTAGCAACCTAGAGTAGCAACCCTAGGTTGGAGTAGCAACCCTATCGTAACATGTAATGCAAAAGCGAAATTCAAGATAGGAGACTATCATTCAAAGCCATCATTTGCGTTTTTACCCATTCTTTCTCTCAATTTATGCTTTTTCCTTATTTCAGACATGCATACAATATGATCCAATTAAACCCTCTTTCATACACCATTCTAAAACTGTTTTCTTTCTAAACACAGGCAACATGGTGAAAAACCTTTCAGAATACTCAGCATACTTTAGCATACATTCATTCACATTTACAACAATATCATTGGTGGCTATTGTGAGTATCTGTAAAAATTTATATGAAGAAAAATAAATTTCTTTGAAATAACGCATCCACACCAGAAAAACAAAGCCAAAAAATGAGCTGCTAAATAGACAGGCAGACAAGTTGTCATTTGTTGCTACAGTCAAAGACAATATTCACATTAAGGAAATGTACTTCGCATGCGCAAAAATGGTCACAGGTTAACTATTGAAAATAAATAAATGTACTGTGCATGTGCAAAAATGTGCCAATTCAATTTCTCCACTGATCTGGAAAACTATTCAAATTTTTTTAAAAAGTACTGTGCATGTGCTGATCCGACTTCTTCACTTGACTTAAATCGGAAAGGTTACCACATTTGGCGAAAAAAATCTCGCCAACTAGTGGCCGATACTAAAATCCACCTGTAAGCTCTTATTATATAATTCTCCAATATAACAACCTCGTAAAGTGAGCGAGTAATGTTTAGCTGTCAACAAATGCACATGCTTTAAGTATTCCTTGTTAGATCTGTCAGAAATATATAAAAGTTGGAGGAAATTATATAAAGGGAAATTGAGAAATATATGCAGTCATAAACATTTTTATCGATACTTCCTAGAAATCTTTGTGTTTAGAAAATGTTCTTCATTCCTCAATGTACTGTAATCTAAGTAATTTTATCATGTTAAAAATATTAGCTTTATACACCAATGCTTTATTTATAGAACATCCAAATTTTTTACCTAATAGTAAAAAAAATAAATCTTGAAGATAACTTACAGTCTATTAGCAGACTCATCATTTTTATTACTGTTATTGAATTTTGAATATTATATAGTTTTCTAATTCTCTTTGTCAAAAAGTTCTAAGCCATTTTTATTAAGTTTCATAGAGACACTATTTTATCAACATTCTCATCACAATGAAAAATGCAACATTAAATTCTAATTTTTGTTAAACATTTTTCTGGTTATTTTTCAATTAAACTAAAATTTCAGTTTTATTTTACATACTTTAATTGTTGATTATAAATTAATTTTTTATTTTCTAGTAGCAAGATTTTTACACCTAAATTAAAGGATTTTATTTTCAAGTTTTGAAGGAAAAGAATATTTTTAAATTTGTTATAGAAGACAGCTCATGCTGAATCTTTGGACAACTGTTTCTGTTGAATTAGACTCAAAGACAAAAAATTACTTCAACAAGTAAGATATAGTGATTGTTTTTATGATCATAAATTCATGTTTTTAATTATGTGGCAAAGTGCAACATTAGTCTAGTGGCCGCGGTAGCCGAGTGGTATAGGTATCGGATCGTGGCTTGCCTGGTCACGAGTTCGATCCCAATACCACTAAAGACCCGCCGTGTAGGGCAGCGATGCACGTTAAATCTGTCGAGCTGAAACGCCCCTCCCGTTGGTGTGGTGTGGTAGTTAGGAGAGGGGGTGCCAGCTCAGGTGTCGTCCACGTCACTTGACCATGGTTCAAAATTACGTGGTCCGTCGCCAAAAGCCCTCGTGTAGCTGAACAGTGCGACGTTAATATTAAATCAAGCAACATTAGTCTAATGAGTTGCCACAAATTTTGTGTAATGAGTGTTTAAAATAGTGTAAATAATTTATATCTAGATGTGTAATATGTTAGAATGAGGTTCTGTTGTATTGATTTTATGCTAAAATTATGATATTTACAAGCCATGCCTTTCTTTACATTATAATGGCAATTCAATGGAAACTGGGCATAAAATTGGCGTTAGAACCAAGTTGGCATCATTTTTGGTGCGTTGGCGACCATATGGATGCTTCTGGAAATTACTGGAGAATTGTATTAATATCGCAATCTATGATGTTCGCAGATCATTTGAGCAAAATCCATGCAGTTTATAAAAAGAAGTTACTTGCTAAAACTGAATTGTTGTTTTGACCTTTGAAGAGTCAACTAGGGATTAGTTGCTACTATCGAGAGTGCTTGAATAATCTTAATCATTTCATATTTGTATTTTTAAACTCTGGTAGTTGTGTATGCACTGTAGAAGTTGTGAAGACCATCTGGGATTTATTTTGCTAATTTTACTGCTGTATTCTATATTTCTAAGGATTGTTTTTCCACAGTGACTGTTTTGCTGTATGAGACTAACAGCATAAAATCATCGAGTCCTGAACTACATATCAGTTTGCTGTCAGAAGTTGGGATTTTATGTAAATAACAAGAGCAAAAGCATCAATGCTTTGAAAAATGGCCAAAAAGAGACTAGGAAAGGAATGTAGATATGCAGAGAAGTCAAAAAGTTGTTAAGAATGAGTTAAAGGAAAAAGGTTTGGAAAATGTACAGAAATGTCAAGAAGAGCTGTTGAATTCTCTAGAAAAGAAAATTGACAGTGTTGAAGAGAAAATCGACAGTGTGGAAGAAAGAATAGTCAAAAAAATGGAAGAAAAAATTGCTGTAGTTGAAAAGAAAATGGAGCAGAAAATAGAAAGGATTAGGGGAAAAGTTGATAAAAACTAATTGAAGAAATTGGCCAGAACTTTTAGCCTTATGATACAGTGAGTAGGTCTCAAAAAGAAGCTTCTAGCTTGTAGGAATAAGAATAAAAGCAAGATTTTGCATGTTCCTGCCTCTCCAGTGCCAGTGAAACTGTCCACCTTTGAGAGAAAAACCAACTGGGAGGTATACAAGGTGCAATTTGCTATAATTTCAGAAGTCTACAGTTGGACTGATGTAGTCAATGCCTGTCAGGTAGCAGCATCTCTTAGAGGAGAAGCCACTAATGTATTGTGAACTTTTCCCGATACTAAGTGGCTGAATTTAAACCCTGTAATGCTCTGAATCTTAGGCTCGGCCACAAAAACTTTAAAGTCTATGCTGGAATACAGAAGAAGACAAAACACCAGAAAACTGGCAAGAGTACTCCTCCGAAATAGAAAAACTTGCAAGCATGACTGTGTACACAGTAAATCTATGAGGAATGATTTCCCTACAGTATCTATTTCATAAACAAATTGAAAACTGTAGAGATTCAGAAGGCTGTAAGTGTGGTAGACATAGGAGACCTGAAATCTGCACTGTTATATGCCTTGAAATTGGAGGCCGCTACTCAAGCCAATTGCAGAGACAGCCATTCCATCTGAGAAGTGCACAGTGAATCTCCATGGAGGAAAGACATCAAGAAATTGAGAGATTAAATTCAAGGTTTAATGGCTCAGCAACAGAACCCGAGGAGATGCAGCATCACATGTTGGGGGTGTGGTGGAATCGGGCACCTTAAAAGTAACTTCCCTTGAATAAATAGGGAAGATTGCAGCATCAAGTACTGAGGATGAAGTGGGGAAAACAAAGCCCTTCAGAAGTAACTGCCCTCAAGCAAAGAAGGAAGGTCACTATTGTGATAGTGCAAATGAGTCTAAACACAAATGTGTAGCCATCTAAAAAGATCAGCAAAGGGAAACACCCTTTTCAGAAGAACTTATCCTGAGAACTGCAAATGCTACTCCAGGGTCAAAAAAGAAATTTGGCGTGATTAATCCTGTAGTTCACTAAGTTACAACGCCATCAGAATCCAACCCGTGGAGTGATGAGAGAGCCTGGAAAGATAACTGGCTGATCCTGAAATAAAGCCAATCATACAAATCAGAGTAATCTGAGGTAAAGACCAGCTGGCAAGACATTGCCCCTTTCTCTCTTCTTTTTGAATTCTGTTCATCTGAGAAATGGTATCATATTGTAAATCTGAATCTGATGACAGGAAGGTATTCAGGTAGCAATTATAACTCCTAAAGACAAAAGTATCGACAGTCCTTAAGGAACTCCATGGCAGTCCCAGTTGGAGGTCATTTGGTGTTTTGAAGATCTTACAAAAAGCTCTCCTGGAACAATGTGCATAGTGACACGGAAAAATGTATTTGAACTTGAATGGATGAATAAAAAGTATTTTATTTTTGATTGAAAATTTGAACAAGTTATATGTATAAATAAATATTTATATACATAAGGAGAGAGTGAACTAAAATAGTAGGAATTGAAAAAGAAAATTTTTTCTAAATACATGTTTTGTGATAATGAAGTATCTTGTGTGTGAGGCTTCTTTTCGAATCAGTTATCGAATCCCTAAGGAGGGTGAAGTATACACTATTGCCAAAAAATTAATAAAGCCTTGTTTTATAGATGTAATTTCTTGCCAAATGGGGGATAATTTAATTAAAGGTATTAACAGCATTCTACTTTCCGATACTATAGGGGTAAGGCAAATAAAGGAAATGGCACACTACTGTGAGCATGAACTTATGTGTCGATTAAAGTTGATTTTGCATTGTAAATAGATTAATCCACAAACATTGCGGGCTTAGTTATTTTAATTGTATTGGTTCAATACTTTTTTAATTCAAAAAAGCATATCAAGATGCACTTTTTTATAAACCACTCGTAGAAAGAACTACTGGGGAAGAAATTTTTAAACATTTATCCTCACATGCTAGAACATGAGCTAAGTTGGGATTTATGCTCACACAGATGGTGCGAATTCTTTATTGGGCCGAGAAAAAGGAGACATATACCAAATTATGTCAATAGCTCCACATATTGATCATTCTCATTACTGTCTTCATCAACATCAATTAGTAGCAAAGAGAATGTCAAAAAGGTTTAAGAATATTTTGGATGAAGCTGATGGATGAACTTATCTAAACTGATAATCAATTTTATAAAAAAAAAGAACTGAATTCTAGATTATTCAGTTTATTATGGGAAAAGCTATCTAGTACATATAAAACCTTGTTACATGCAGAAGTGCACAGTGGTTATCGCATAGTAAAATTTTAAATTGATTTTTCGAATCGAAAGATGAAGTTGGAATTTCTTTTAATGAGCTCAAGCATAAATATACCGTATTTTCCTGTATATAATTCGCGGATTATGCGTTAAAAAAGTTTGAAATTTTGTTGTGCGTATTATACGCCGCAGCGGATTATCTGAAAAAACATTCTCTATCAGAAAAGCTAACAAGAAAGTTTTGAAAGAAATGCTGTTTATGTTTTATAAAATAAATAATAGATGGCGCTTTCATGACGTATTTCAGCCATAACTAGTTTTTGTCCAATTACATTCAAAAACGAATTCGATTCCTCTGAAGGAAAAAACAGTTACTAGTCGCTGGCACCATTTCTAATTTTCTCTTGACTAGAGCTATGACGTCCTTTGAAAGTTTTCATCACGTTGAAGCGAAAGCGTTAAGTTACACTGCAAACTTCCAGTTAAAAGTTATAGAGAAGGCTACTGAAGTCGGAAATCGGGAAGCTGCAAGGTTTTTCAACATTGACAAATTGAATATTCGTTTGTGGAGAAAAAACAAGACCAACTTCGAAAATTGTGATCAATGTTAAAGAGTTATCGTCATGAAAAACCTCACTGACCAGAATTAGAGGAAGAAATAAATGGATTTTAAAGGAAAAAGACAATGGGATAGCTGTCTCGATCTTAATTTTTTTCTGTTAACTTGCTAAATTAAAAAAATGAAAGATTTTTTCCATGTGGGATGTTTTTCTTAACAACTCAAAACATAGATGGCAATAGCAAAGAATTTTTTTGTTTTATTGAGATTATCATAAAAAAATATTATCATACATATTTAAAAAGATGTTTCATAGTAAATTTTTTTTGTACAATTTCTTACTTCTATTTTTAGTTATATTGTGTATTTTTTTATCTTGTATGACACTCATTATTGGCAGTTTATATTTTGGATTATTCGCCGTAAAAACTGCTGTGGATTATACAATGTTTTTTTTTACTCGAAAAAAAGGCTTTGCAGATAGTACACTGCTGCAGATTATTATACAGTAAAATATGGTAGTCAAAATTTAAACAAGAAAATATGTTTTCAGCTATTAGTATATTTGGCAGATATATTTACAACTTTACAAGAATTTAGTAAATCTCTTGGGGGGTGTCTTAAAGTTAATATATAATTAAATTGGAACAATAAAATTAGTGCTTTTTAATTTTAAAATTAAATTTGTAGGAATCTTATGTGAAAATTAGTAATACGCATTATTTTAAAAATATCAAGTGATTTTTTTATTGAAAATGAAATAAATTTGGTGTTAAAAAGCATATTTTACAACTAAAAACCTCTTTCAGGAATTACCTTCCTCTACAAGAAGAATCACGTGACTGGATTAAAAATTATTTTCAATGTTTCAGTAAATGTCAAGATTTATCATTGCTGAAACAAGAATAACAGATTCTGTGTTGAAATGTAGATACGAACGAAAAGATCTGTTTTGATTTTTTTGGCTAAAGAATTACACAAAGTATCCTCAAATTTCTATTAAAGCTATAAAAGACTTAATACCCTTTGTTACAGCATATTTTGCAAAAAGTCCTTTTCAACATATGTTGGAACAAAAATATAGGAATAAATTACATGCTGAATATGAAATGTATCTACAAATAATATCAATAGAACCCAACTTTAAAATTTTGTCTAAAACAAAGCAAGCTCATCCTAGTCATTAAAATTGAAAACTTTATTTATACATAATTTTATTTTGTGATACTTTTTTCAAAGTTTATTATAATATAGTAACAGAATAAACATTTTTTTTTCATTATATGTACCTAGAATATTCTATTGTTTATGATATCAGGACCCAGAATTAATTTTATGCTTGTTAGTGCAATATTTTGCAGAACTAAATAGTTTTCTAATGAAAAATGCAACTTTCTTTCGTTAGTAGAAGGGGAGACAGAAAAACCTCCTATAATAAAGCATTTGAAAAAAAAAACTCTCAACACTTTAAAAAAAATTTTTTTTAGGAGGAAAAACTATAAGCATATATGACTAGATAAAAGTCTGTTTGAGTACTAGGATAAATCAGACGATTTACCACTGAAGGAGAAGGATCAGTTTATCAATATACCAATAGATCCAATGTCAAAATCTATATTTAAACAAGAATAGTTCTAAATTTTAGGTTGTAAATTTATGCAGAATACAAAGGAATTTCTCACACAACATAAACAAAAACAAAATAAAAAAAGAACGTGGAAAGCTACACGATAGAAGTGAAACTTCTTTGGCGACGTTGGCCGTAAATGCAGGAATAGATATACCGTATTTTCCTGTATATAATCCGCAGCGGTGTATTATCCGCAGAGCCCTTTTTTTCGAGTAAAAAACATCGTATAATCCGCGGCAGTTTTGGCGGCGATTAATCCAAAAAATATAAATTGCTGATAAGGAGACACATAAAATAAAAAATTTAACTAAAAATAGAAGTAAGAAATTGTTCAGAGGACAACATTTATAATAAAACACATCTATTTAAATATGTATCATAATATATTTTGTACGATAATCTCAATAAAACAAAAAAAATTCTCTGCTACTGCCATCTATGTTTTAAGTTAAGCAAAACATTGCACGCGGAAAAATTTTTAAAAAATTAAGATCCCCCTTTTACTCTTATATACACTTTCAAAATAAAAATATCTTGAATGATGAAAAAGTTAATTAACAGTTAAAAAAGCCTTCAAAATCTGATTCATCAGATTCGGAAATGAATAAATTTATCAAAGCTTCACGTAACACATCCGAGTCACTGATAGTAAAGACTCTTCATCGTCGGAGTCATTTTTGGTAATAATATTACATTTTCGGAAAGCGTTCTTTACTGTAGTTTCAGCGACGTCATTCCATGCTTTCAGGACCCAGCGGGAGACATTTTCATATGATGCCCGCTTCAATTTTCCCGTTTTGTATAGTTTTTTTCTCTATCGGACATCCACGGTTCCCATAACTTTCTAACTTTGGATTTGAACGATCTATTAATATCGACGTCTAAAGGCTGCAATTTTTTTGTCAGTCCTCCAGGTATTATGGCAATTTTTGCCGACGCAGACTTGAGAGCATTTTTTACGTTTTCACTCACATGTGATTTCATAGAGTCCATAATTAAAAATGCCTTTGGACGAAAAAAAGAATATTTGCTTTTTCTCCAGATAGTCTGCAGCCATGACAACATGATTTGCTCATTCATCCAGCCATTTTCATTCGCACGAATTTCCACACATTTAGGAAAGTTTTCTTTTGGGAGCGTTTTTCTTTTAAAAATTAACATCGGCGGCAATTTCAAACCATTTGCAGCACAGCATAAAACTACAGTAAATGACGTTCTTTCATTTCCAGTAGTATTTATAGGAATACTACTTGCTCCTTGAACGTCGACGGTCCTGGTAGGTGGAATATCAAATGATAATGGAACTTCGTCCATATTAAAAATCAAATCCTCTGTAAAATTATTTTCAACAATAATTTGCTTGCAAAATGTCAAAAAGTCGTCAGATTTTTTCCCCAGTCATCAGGTAATTTCTGTCCGACCGTTGAACGACTACGAACGACTAAATTGTTTCTCTTCATAAACCGGTAACACCACGTGGGTCCACCAGAGAAGTTAACAATATTCATTTCGCGTGCAATAACTCGGGCTTTCATTCTGATGCTAACTGTCGAGACAGCTTTCCCATCATCCCTTTCTTTTAAAATCCATTTATTTATTTCTGCCTCTAATTCTGGCCAGTGAGGTTTTCCATGACGATCGGCCCTTTTACGTCTATAGCAATTTTCGAAGTTAGTCTTGTTCCTTCTCCACAAACGAATATTCGATTCGTCAACGTTGAAAAATCTTGCAGCTTCTCGATTTCTGACTTCGTTAGCTTTCTCTACAGCATTTAATTTGAAGTCTGCAGTATAGCTAACACGCTTACGCTTCATGATAAAAACTTTCAAAGGATGCAACACCTTTAGTCAAGACAAAGTTGTAAATGACGCCAGCGACTTGTAACTGCTATTTCCTTCTGAGGAACCGAATTCGTTCTTGAAAGTAATTGGACAAAAACTAATTATGGCCGTAATACGTCAGCCGAGTCGTGAAAGCGCCATCTATTATTTATTTTATAAAACATAAACAGCATTTCTTTCAAAACTTTGTTAACTTTTCTGATGGAGAATGTTTTTCTCAGATAATCCGCGATGGCGTATAATCCGCACAACGAAATTTGAAACTTTTTTAACACATAATCCGTGGATTATATACAGGAAAATACGGTAATTACATTAAACTGTTGGGGGAACTTACTTAAATAAAATTAGAACTTCATTTATTATCCTCTTTGTATGAAAATAATATTTTTATTCAATTTTCTGCTTCATCTTTTTTAAAGAAAGACACAATAGGTGTGTGGTAAATGAAGTAGGATATAAAAATCCTCGATTTTAGTCAGTCAGGAAAATGTGTGTGGGAACTGCATCAATTGTGGTTTCATATTTTGTTGTTCCTTCTCTAGAATCGGTATTCATTGTCAATTTCAGTGTCCGTTTCCAGAATTCAATGAGTAGCTTTGCTTCTTCTGAAGCAAAAATAACATTAAAGTCCATAGTTATAATCAACTTTTAATCATCCGATCCAATGATTGCAGTACTAAAAATTTATGGATAAAGGTGATAACACCTGCGACAGGACTACCTAGTGATATAAAGACTATCGACTGTGGATTTACTGCTAGTTTTCCTTTTTTTTTCTTTCATGAAAATCTTTTCCTCTTTGTACGTTTGATTTAGGCATTCTGACTATAATTAATAATAATTCAATGCAAATGAAAATTAAAACACAAAATATCCTCCAAATACATCACCATGTAGCCAACAATCGAGGGAAATATTTCTAAAAGGTACACTTTTGCTGTGAGAGCTATATTGTCTACACTGTAATGCACACACTGTAACTCATACAACCGTTGATAGATGTTCCCGGGTCTTGGAAAAAATGACCCCCAATCAGAAGGTGGACAATCATCCACCTTTTTCATGGATATGATGCAAGTCACGTGGTGTCCCCACTTCCCCCTTTTCTTAACTTGCATCGCTCCCCTAGCGAGACAAGCCGGCCACGAGTCCATTACTTTGGCCACCTATTTTAGGGAGGGGGAACTGTGTTAAATTTTATTTTAATAGTTATAATGGTAGAAATAATGTTACTTTACATAATGTCATGTACTCTCCTAAGTTAAGAAGGAATTTAATGTCAAATCCAGCTCTAGATAAAAATGGTGGTAGTTTTGTGGGAAGTAAAGGAAAAATTGAGATTTTCAATGGAGATGGAAAAATGCCGTTTTGTGCTAGAAAGGTTAATGGTTGTATTATTTTAAACCTAAGTATCTGAACAATGTCCACATTAAAAAAATCTAACTTGACCACTTCAAAAGTAAAAAACTTAGAACTTTGGGGCAATAGATTGTACCATAGCAACAGTCAATGTATTTTAAGGTCTTGTCAGAATGAGAGGAATACCAAAGTTAGAATCCACTAATGTGGAATGTGAGGATTGCAAAATTGCTAAGAGGAAAAGGTTTAAACCACTTTTTAAAAATCAGATCGACACCATTTGAGCTGCTGCATATTGATGAATTGCTATTAGCTGCTACTATCGAGCAAGTGCTTGTAAATAATCTGCGTACTGTAGAAGGTGTGAAGGCCTTTTGGATTTATTTTACTAATTTTACTGCTGTATCCTGTATTTCTAAGGATTTTTTCACAATGAATTTTCATCACTTTTAAAGAACTGTTTTGCTCTACGAGACTGATAGCATAAAATCCTCGAACACACCAATCTATGTAACAGAGTGGTATTTTGAATTTTTGTGCACTGTAATATTTGTTTTATACTGTAAGTCTGCATGTTTTATTTCAGAAAAGTTTGCACATGGAAAAAAGACTTATGTTTAACTGTGGAAAAAGCTCTAGAGTGGTTTCATGAGATAAATAGATGATTATTATTTCAGAATCATCATCTACAGAGGATAATTAAAAGTCAGATTTCACCATAATTTCCCCAGATCCAGATGAGGAGGATTTTGATGAAGATGCATTTGGTGAAAATTTAGAATTACCGAAGGACATAACAGGTGAGATAGAGATTATTTCAAAACAAAAAAATCTATAAAAAATCTGTGTACTAAGAAGGGAAAAAAAATACTCTGTTGGAGAAATATACACATGTGTTCAATAGGAGGCCTTTGGACTTGGATTTCATGGAATCAAAGAAAATAGAATTTATTTCTAAGAGTTTAGTGGGTCATTAACCTTTAGATGTGTTTATAGAAATATTTGTGCAAAAATATGTAGTTGTTATGAACATTTGATTTCTAATTGTTAAAGTATAGAAACTTGTTTTAAAAATTCAAAGAGAACTTTTATTTATTAAGCTTAGTTGCTGCTACTGTCAAAACGTTGCAACTAGTCTGATGTCAGAAAACGGACTGTTGCTAATCCTGTAAATGGAAGAAAGTTACAAAGAAATTACTTACAGATTTACAGCTATAAAAATAAATACAGTTAGTTTACATAAAATACAAAATATAGTAAATTACAAATGCCTAAATATAAAATGAAATTCACCTTAAAAATTAATTACTTTTTAAAATATAATGTTTTATAATTTTTTACACTTTTTTTTCTTGTTAAACTCACTTGGCTTGTGCAGACATTAGTTGGCAAAGAGTTGAACAATTGTTTTCTCAACTTTACTCTTCTTCCAGTAACTGAGTTACCAACCTAGAAATATGGCAGGTATAGTGTTAGATGTTACATAAATCAATCATTAACAATTACATAAAATTAAATATTTGTACATGTGCTATATACCTTTGGAAACAGTTATATTATGCTTAGTAATGTAATTAGTTTGATGTTGGAGAAATGACATACATTTATAAGTATTCATAAAAATCAAGTAATCCCAAAATATAATACATCTGATCATGTAAACAGTTAAATTATTTACAGCAAATATCAGTTCTGAAATCTTACAGGTTTCTTTTCCCTCTACCATGTCTTTTAACAGTGGGCTTATCATCAGATCAGGTTAGAATCATTAGCTGCTGAATTCACATATGATCATTTACAAGGAATTGTTGGTTTTTCAGGAATCGAGTTTGTCACTAAGAAGTAAGCTGGTTTTAGTTTTTCTCTATCAATTGATATATTCACATATTTACCTTTCACTAGCAGCGTTAAATATTTTTCACTTCTCTCTATTACTGGGAATGGTCCACCATATTGTGGCTCTAGCACTTTACATGATCTACTCTCACAAATACATGACAGCAGGACTTTATGGACAAAAATCTTTTGATTTCTTGGAGGTGAAGATTTTGTTGACTTCAATTCTTTCATAAAAGTCTGTAATGTAGCGACAAAAGTTTCAGGATCAAAAAATTCATCTGGATATTTGGCCAGATAAATTTTTCAGCCATCAGTTTAATAGTTGGTCTAATCCCAGTGTGTGAAAAACCATGAATTTGTTGAAATATCTGTTGCTGAAACTGTTTTGGAATTTAGTGTCTTATATTGGGTGTGGAAATATCACACCCAAGTGTTTTTCCTTATTGTAATGTGCATGACTTGAATTTTACAGGAGATTCACTCCTCATAAACTGTTGCAATTCTACATCTTGCTCTTGGGCTAATTCTTGGGTTTGTTTATTTGCTATAGTGTCATAGTCAATTACTGTAACTCTGTTTCAGTTCTTGAAAATGCATCTGCAACTATATTATCTTCTCCTTTAATATACCTAATATTGGTTGTAAATTTAGAAATATATTGAAGTTGTGTCATAGTTGCCTTGGGGATGCTTTATCAGGTTTTCATAAAAATGCATAGATCTTGTGGTCTGCATATACTGTAAATTTTCTTCCTTCTAGTAAATGTTTGAAATATTTAATAGAAAGATAAATACCTAGGAGTTCATGATCATATGTGCTGTAATTTTGTCGTGTAGGGCCAATTTTTTTTTTTTTTTTTTTGTGAATAAAATCCAATTATGGCTTTCATGTATCATTTTCAAATTGCAGTAGAACCAAGCCTATTGCTGTATCACTAGCATCCATGAATAATGCAAGAGGTAAATAAAGTCATTTTTACAATTTTCGAACTGTTTTTCAGCCTTTTCTGTCCACTGAATTTTTCTCCTGTCTTTTTTTCAGTCCTTTTAGATAATCGTGTAATAAGGTTTGGTTTTTCACAGCATCCTTTAAGTATCTTCTGTAGAAATTTATCATTCCAAGTAGGGTATGGACATCATGTAGAGCAGGGGTACTCAACCTTTTTTTCTTTATGACAAATATTTCACGTGTGCTGCAATATAAGGAGTATGGTGTAGAGGGAACACTAAGATATCAATATTATTTTAAAGGCAAAAAATTGATCAAAATATTAAAGCTCATAATTTTGGATTTTATTTCAAAATTATATTAAACGCAATCAAAATCTCAACTCACAAAAAATAGGTTTTATGCATTTTGTACCCAGTTTTGGGTAATTTTGATTTATTTTCATCGATGATCCCAAGCCCCTTATTTGCATTCTGTCATAAAGACAAAGCTGTCATGTACTTTGATAGTTTGACTTTTTGTTTTCACAAATCCTCTTATTTTTATTTCAGATATTAATTTATCAAGTGCAAGGTTGGTAGCAAGTGAATGAATATATTAATGTGGCACTATTCAGCTACTTGTTGGCTTTTAGTGATGGACCTCATAATTTTGAATCATGATTAAATGACAAGGATGATACCTGAGCTGGCTCCTAACTTCCGCACCACATTAACGGGAGGACTTTTGAACTTCGTCATATTTAATCTGCATCGTCCCCTCTGCATGGCGAGTCTTCAGCAGTACTAGGCATAAACTCATAACACGCCGGCCATGAGTCTGTTACCTTGACCACTTGGCTACCATGGCCACAGGATAGTAGCAAAGAGTTTTTACTAAATTCCAGTCTAAAATCAGTACTATTTGTTTAAAATTTGTTCAGGCTTGCTCATGCATTTTTGTTTCAAATGTATTCAAATACTTTTTGATTTTACTAAAAAAAATATCTACAAATAAATGAATTTATCAAAGAGTACATCGGAAGCTTACATAAGAGTACAAAAATAACACTTTAACAATTTCTGGTTCAATTGATATGTTTATCCTCAACAATTTCATATATTTGTTACTATACTAGAGCCGTTACCCACCCGCTTCACTGGGTATTTTACGATGTTGTATACAGTTTACATATATATTAATTATTGAAAAATATATTTATAGCTGTTACACTCTCGCCCCTTGATATAAAAAGAACATAAATTGTAATATCTAATTTCTATTTATGTCTAAAATCGAAGTAGAAAGATTTTTTTCGCTCACTTAACCTAATAATCAAGTGGATTTCCACCAAAGCAACTTTCAGTGGATCTCTACTCCATAAAATAAACATGCATGCTAAATTTCAAGTCTAAATCTAACAGAATAAAAACGGAATTTTTATCATCAATACATCGTTGACAGCATTCTTAGCGGATTCCAATTCAACAAAAAAGAAGCCTGCAAACCAAATTTTATTATTATAGTCTTAGCAGTTCAAAAATGGGAATTTTGTCTATCAATATGCCCCAATAACTCTCCCCGCTTCCCCCTGGATTTGATTTCCATAAAATCCATTCTTAGTGGAACTCTATTCAACTAAAGAAAAGTGCTCAACGAATTTCAAGTAAATGAGTTAAATTCAAAAACAGGAATTTTTCTATAACACGCCTTAATCCATCGCCACCCAACTCCTTTGGGGGTCCGTTTTCGCAAAAATCTCTGTAAAAGGAACTTTATACCATGAACGGAACATACCCTCTAATTTTCAAGCAGGTGGTTCTATTAGTTGAAGAGCAGAAATATTTATCAATTACGCCCCTTAATCCCCCTCAAAACTATTTTGTAGGGGATCTGTACTCTATGAAAGGAATCCGCTTACCAAATTTCAAGACTGTATGTCTAATAGTTCAAAAATGCAAATAATTATCTATAACGCCCCTTAAGCCCCTGCAACGCCACTTAGGAAACAATATTCACAAAACCCATCTTATGGTAGATCTCTACTCAGTGAATGGAATCTGCGTACTGAATTTCAAGATTTTACGTCTAATAGTTTAAAAAAGTAGTTAATTGCCTATATAACGCCCCTTAATTCTCCACAACGCCACCTGGGTCGATTTTCACAAAACCAATTCTGTAGGGGGATCTGTACTCTATGAAAGGAATCCGCTTACCAAATTTCAAGACTGTACGTCTAATAGTTTAAAAATGGAAATAATTATCTATAACGCCTTTTAAGCCCCCGCAACGCCACTTAGGAAACGATTTTCACGAAACCCATCTTATAGCAGATCTCTAATTTTTGAATGGAATCAGCTTACTAAATTTTTAGATTTTACGTCTAATAGTTTAAAAAAGGAGTTAATGCCTATAACGCCACTTAATACTCTACAACGCCACTTGGGAGTCGATTTTCACAAAGCCCATTCTGTAGGGGATCTGTACTCTATGAAAGGATTCCGCTTACCAAATTTCAAGTCTGTACGTCTATTACTTTAAAAATGGAAATAATTATGTATAACGCCCCTTAAGCGCCCTCAATGTCCCCTTGGAGCTCGATTTTCGTAACAATAATTATGTAGGGAATGTCTACTTTATGAAAGAACTCTGTGTACCAAGTTTTCACGACTGTACATCTAATAGTTTAGTAATGGAAATAATTATCTATAACGCCCCTTAATCCCCCGTAACGCCCCTTGGGGTTCGAACTTTGCAAAATCCGTTCTTAGCTGACGTCTACTCTATGAAGGGAACCTACCTACCAAATTTCAAGTCTGTAGGTTTAATAGTTCCGGAGATATCGTGATTAGTCAGTCAGTCAGTGAGTCGCTTTTCTCCTTTATATATATAGAGTAGCCGTTACCCACCCACTTCACTGGGTATGTCACGATGTTGTATATATGTATACTGTTTGCATATATATTAATTATTGATATCTAGCATTAAGAATTCGATTGTATTGAAAAATATATTTATAGCTGTTACACTCTCGCCCCTTGATAGAAAAAGAACATAAATTATAATATCTAATTTCTATTTATATCTAAAATAGAAGGTGAAAGATTTTTTTCGCTCACTTAACCCTCCAATCGGACAGCACGGATTTTTCTGCCCTAATAGAGAGGATTCGAAAACGGACCACACTGAATTTTTCGTAAGGCCGGGGACTCACCAAAAATGAACCAAAGGGATTTTTTCCTCCTCAAGTAATGTGTTCAAAAACGGTAAAGTCCTGTTTTTCCGAATTCTTTCCCCCCCCCTATAAAGGTTTAGTATCTTGAAAGATAATTAGAGACGGTGGGGGAGACACAATGGGCATTGAGGGGAAGTTTTATGGCTCACAGGGAGACCGGTTCTTTCCCCTGCAGCAATTATAAAAAACTGGGAAGAATTTCTTTAAACCCTAAAGTGTAGGGAAATAATTGTGATTCAAGGAGTTGAGAATTCTCATTTTTTTCTTTACCTTAAAATTCTCAAATGAAATTAAGTTTTTATAATGTATGTCTAAGTTTTTAAAAAATATCTGTAGTATTTAAATTCAAATTATATATTAAAACATTGAGGATAATTTACTGTTTCATTTTTCTTATTTTAATCAATACTTTCAGGGATTTTTTTTAAAATGATTATTTTGTTATGTGTCAAAAAAATTAAAAAAAAAAAGGTTCAAAATTTAAAATCTTTCAAAATTTTGGACACTTCTAAACATGAAAATTTTTAAGCTTCTGTATTACATTATTTGCAAAAATTTTTTATGCATTGTTAAAAAAAACCCTATTTAAATCTTTTAGAGTTTTTCATAATTTTAAAGCCAGGTATTCAGGGCATCTTACATAGAATCCCTTGTTTTGTATTGTTCAGATAACAAATTATATTTGAATTTTGAATGTGTGAACATTAATTTCAAGCAAAGAGAACTTTAACTACAAGTTTATATTTTTGAACTTGAATCTTCAAATAAAGAGTATTTAAAAGCATCTGGACAAATTTACAGTTAACATTTGCGCATATAAATAAATATAAAGATCCTTTTTAAATTCAAGTTAAAAAAGTATATATTTATGCATAATCCCTCATCATTCATGTTCTATTAGTGGTTGACTGAAGAAAAAAGGTTATTAAAATTTGGACATTTTTATAATCTTAACCATGCAAAACTAGGAATTTTGTATTAGCTCCACTGAAATTCTGCATTGGAATTTCGAAAAAAATATTTATACGTGTCTCACATACTCAGTTGAAAAACATATATTTACCATAAATACTAATAATTCTTTGGATATTTAAAATTATCATTAGATTAATTTTTAATATATATATATTTTCGACTTCTAATATTTTTTCAAAAATTCCTTAAGTTTCATATAATTTAATTAAGTGAGGGGATATTAAAGTCGCACTCTCTCCCTTCTCTACTCAACTACTTGAGGGCTTTTGGCGATGGACCTGTGGCCGGGGTACCAGGTGGTCAAGGTATCGAATCATGGTTGGCATTTCTCGACTTCGAGCCCAGTGCCACAAAAGACCCGCTGTGTATGGCAGCGATGCACGTTAAATCTATCGAGAGCTGAAATGTCCTCTCAATGGTGTGGTGTGGTAGTTAGGAGAGGGGGCGCCAGCTCAGGTGTCGCCCTCGTCATTTGACCATGCTTCAAAATTACGAGGTCCATCACTAAAAGCCCTTGTGTAGCTGAACAGTGCAACGTTAATATTCACTCACTTGGCGACGGACCTCGTAATTTTAAACCATAGTCAAGTGACGAGGATAACGCTTGAGCATCGCTCCCTTACACGGCGGATCTTCAGTGGTGCTGGGTTCGAACTCATGACACGCCAGCTACGAGTCCGTTACTTTGACCATTAGGCTACCGTGGCCTCACAATGTGGTTGAAAACTGCATGTTATGAGTAAAAATATGCTGAAACATTTGATGAACTTATAATAGATTTTTGCATAGAAGATAGATGTGTGATATGCTAAAATGACAATATGTAAAAGTTATGAGAATATCGATGACAATTTTTGAAAAATTCAATTTAAGTTTCAGTTTGAAACTTATTCGTTTTTTTTCTGCATTTAATATTAAATAGTCGCGATAACAAATTAATAGTTTAACGCATTCATAGATTATAAAAAATAAAGGTATAAATGACATTGTTGGGAATAATAAGTTTTTATAGTTCTGAATTCAGACTTCTTTGCAGGAGTGTAGACTATTAAAAGGCTGATGTAGAAGTTAGAAAACTAATATTTAAAATATATGGAAAACAATATCTGCAATGCCATGATCTTGACGAGCAGAAGACAGTATTTTTACTTAGTAGGGCAGAGTAAGCATAAGGTAGGAGCTTGTGAAGTAAACAATCAGGCCTCTGCAGTTTTGGCAGGTAATGAACTCCCATTTGTAGCTTTCAGTAAAGAATATAAAAATAACAAATACAAAAATAAGTCATGTAAAATTTTATATATTTTAATAACAATGAATTGTGAACTTAATTTCCAATTCATTGTCACGAGTTGGCAGTAACTACGATACTCTATCGCCGTACTTCTTATATATATATAAAAGAAGTACGGTTGATAGAGTACCAATAATTTTAACGCAATTTTATATTTCGTTCTCGTTACTCCTTTTAAAACATGTATTGCCAAAATACTCTCCTTTTGTATATTTATAAAATTTTAAAAATATAATGGTTATCTTACCCAACATTTTAAATCAGGGGCGGCAACTGTGTAGCTAAGACGTGCCAAACCAATCCGTCAGTATCATTCAGCGTGCCACATAGTAGGAAATTTTTGAAATCCTTTGATTCTTACAGTAATATTTGCAGATTTAAAGAATAGAGGTAAATAATTTAGATTTACAGTTTTATTTTATATTAATTATGGATCAATAAAATACATTTATTAACATAAAAATAAACAATATAAACTGTTACTATTTCTTCAACAAAGATAAAAAAATTAAAAATGTATGTTTCCAACATATTTATTTAAATAAGAAATAGACAAAATGAAATATAAATTATTCTCTTCATTACAGTTAAATAAAAATTGTAATATGCGAATTAACTCTTTCACCACTCTTCTTTCATATCGCAAAACCAGGGGTATAATGTGTGATGTGATTCTGAGCATTCAGTTGTTAAACAATTTCTTTGCGGAGTCGAAATATTTTTCATATTAGGAAAGATTTTTTACTTTGATATGCCGAATCATAAGTGGAAAGCAGTGTACATGCAATTTTCTTTTTTCAACAATTAAATCCCTTAGCAATAACATTCAATTATTTACAAAATAGCTGTAAATTTATCCTTAGAATTATCTTTCAGATTATTTTGTAGTTCCGTAAATGTCCATAACTCAGAAGATGTTTGTCAAATAAGGTCTATTATCAACTTCCATCCACTCAAGAATTGACAAATTTGTAGAGTAGTGCTGAGTGCCACTAAGAATTGTACCACGTGCCACAGGTCCATAGATTGCCGACACGTTTTAAATGTTCTTATTAACTAACCATCTCCTATTCAAACACAATTTATATGATAAAAAAGGGTTTTCATTCATTTTGTAGGGAATTGTATTAGATTGAACCATAAGTAATTTTGTGTATAAAAAAAAATTACATTGTTTTGGGATCCCCTTAGAGCAAAATGAAAGGAATTTGACATAATTATAGTAAGTTTCTCTAAAAGGGGAAACGTTCACTTTCAAAATACACTGCATAAAGTGGTTTTAGGTGTACAAAGTTATATTCACTATTATTCCTAAAATAAATTTTGATATTTTGGTTTTTCATTAAGTTTTGAAGTTATTTCTTCAAATATACTTCTCCATTACATTTCTTTCAAACTTGCTATTTTCTTTTGCAGCCACGGTAGCCTGATGGTCATGGTTATGAACTCGTGTCCAGTGTTCGAGCCCTGGTACCACAAAAGTTTAGCGTTGAAGAGGAGCTGATGCACGTTAAACAAGTCGAGGTCAAAAGTCCTCACGTTGGTGTGATGTGGAAGTTTGGAAGGGGAGTTATCAGCTCAGGTATCGTCCTCGTCACTTAACCGCGGTTCAAAATTACATAGTCGCTCGTCAGTAGCCACCGTGTTGACTTAGAATGCAATATAAACCCTTGATGTGTGCACTTGAGTTAATTCGAGTACGCTAAACAGTTCCAAATATGCACATTAGATAAAGTTCAAACGAGGTCGCATTTTATGCTGCTGTAATTTTCCCACTCAAATATCAGCGAGCGCCGTCTGCACTCATGATATTTGACTGTTGTTTCTTATATTTACGATTTAGTCGTGAAACATCAAAAACTTGGATAAAATATTTGTATAAAAAATTAAGGGAAAAGAAATACTTAGATTTTAGAAGCAAATTACTAGAAAATATGTTAAGGAATATTTACAAGATATTTCACGACTCTATCTTGAACAGGAAAAACACCTAAGGGATTAGAATACACTCTCATCTTCAAAATTAAAAATCTGAGAAAAACACATTTAAAATTTGTAAAGGCATAAAAAAATTCCAATGCCTGTAAAGCTTTAATTTTTTAATATGTTACTATCCAACTTATGTTCTACATAAATTCTACTTGAAATAAATATGACTGAAAATATCTTTTCTAATTCAAAATTTTCTTCGACATAATATTGATAACAATTGTTAATTTGATCAATTATTCCGTTTTATCAGAACCTTATGTATTCTCAAGAGTTTTAAATGCAAAATATTTATACAGAAAATAGTAGTGATGCAAACGTAATCCAGAAATCACCAAGATTGTAAATATTTTTTTTTCTCAGTTCCCCATCGTGGCAGGTAAGCAAGTTTAAGTTTTTGTTGCATGACTTTAAAATACTGTAATGTAGTACAATATATTGTTGCGTTTTCGGGGGTTCGAAATGATTGAAGCCGAAGAGCGGAATCCAAAACAATTTTATTCTTTGCCAAAACAGTCCTCCACAAATTGTAGAACAGTTCGAGAAAGTCACGTACAATCGATGAAAATACTGATAACACAGATGCAATACACTAACAAAAAAACAATAGTAAACACT
The DNA here is from genome assembly GCA_019973935.1 of Trichonephila clavipes. NCBI lineage: Eukaryota > Metazoa > Arthropoda > Arachnida > Araneae > Nephilidae > Trichonephila > Trichonephila clavipes. The sequence continues at coordinate 67,341 of BMAU01009049.1, read as the reverse complement.
CAGCACAAAAATAATAACTCAATAAAAGCAATAACACACGCACTATGCAATCGTCTCTCTCAAGCAGAGAGGTATCACTTGCATGAAAGCTGAGATCTGACTAACTGACTAGCCGGCCCGGGCCCTTTTATACCTTTCGGTCAGAAACCTCTGGCACTTGCCAGAATAATCGAGAAATAGAAAGATCTAGCAAAATCCGGAAGGTATGAGAAAAGCTCAATACATAGTGTTACAATACCGCGATAGGGTTGCCAGACAGGGTTATTAGGAGCAGGGTTGCCATGGTCGCCAAGCTTATCGCCCACATTTGGCGACATATCGCCAAATTTGGCGCCAAAATTAAGTCGCCAAATCCGTCGCCAACTTGGCGCTAGCTGCAATATTTGGCGAGTTTACCATTTAAACCAATGTTAAAGCATGGGGGCCGTGCAATGCAGTGGAAATGATATTACAGGTAAACAGGGTTAAAATCACATTAGATACGACAAATTAAACTGTAAAAATGAACACAAATGAGTAGAAACAATTAGAATAAGACTAAATTCGTAACATTGCCCCCTCTCAAGAACTGCACGTCCCGGGCAGTACAACCCTTCATCAGACGTTAACATAATAATAAAGCAATTGATTAAAAACAATTAAATGAATATGCAATAATAAACATGTAATACATAGTACAAAATAAACACCTAATGCATAGTACAAAATAAACACGTAATGCATAGTAGAAAATAAACACTTACAAAACAACAAACAAAATTATTTACAAGATTATTTACACACTGACTTATTTATACAAGACCATGGTCAAAATAAATTACACGATAATCGACACACTAAGAATTATGTCCATAATATGGAGCAAGCCTGTCGTAATGAACGACTCTAGGCTTCGAATTCGTTGACTTACGGATCCGGATTACGACGTCGTTTATTATCTTTAAAATTGTATAAGGACCGTCCCAATGCGATTGTAGCTTAGGAGAAAGTCCTTTGCGTCGAGTCGGGTTGTAGAACCACACCTTGTCACCTTCCTTGAATTGATGTCCTGTGGCTTTTGTGTCGTACCGAGTCTTCATCTTTCTCCGTCCTCAGGTTGATCCGTTCTCGAGCCAAATTGTGTACATCTTCAAAACGTGCCTGGAGATTCTGCACGTACTCCTCAGGCGATGAAGGTGTATCCGGAGGGCGACCAAACAGCAGGTCACAAGGGAGACGAAGATCCCGGCCAAAAAGCATCTGGGATGGTGAATATCCGGTAGTCTCGTGAACGGCGCTGCGGTACGCTAGCAGAAAGAGAGGAACTTTCTGGTCCCAGTCTTGTTGGTTCTTGGAGACCATCAGTGAGAGGTTATTCAGGATGGTACGATTAAACCTCTCCACCATGCCATCTGACTGTGGGTGCAAAGGTGTGGTCTTGGTCTTGTCAATTCCGAGTAGTTCACAGACCCCCTTCAATACCGCAGAGACGAAATTTCTTCCCTGATCGGAATGAAGTTGAAGAGGTACCCCATATCTCGATATCCAGTGCTGCACTACAGCCTCCGCTACGGTGGGGGCTTCCTGATCCGGAATGGGGTACACTTCGGGCCATTTCGTGAAGTAGTCCATGACAACAAGTAGGTACTTATTACCAGACGCAGTCCTTGGCAGAGGTCCCAGGATATCGAAAGCGATACGTTCGAAGGGTGCTCCAACATTGTAGCGATGCAGCTTCCCTCGGCTACGTATCTTTGGCCCCTTCCGAGCTGAACAGGCATCACAGGACTTGCACCACTGTTCCACGTCAGCTCTCACTTTACCCCAGAAGAATCGCTCTCGAACTCGGTGCAAAGTTTTCATGACGCTGAAATGACCTCCTGTTGGGCTGCCATGCAATTCTTTGAGTACCTCTGGGATACGAGATCGAGGAAGTACTAATTGCCACCTGAATGTCTTTCCATCCTCTGATTCGAATTTTCGGTATAGAACACCATTCCTGAGATGTAGAGAATTCCAGAGGGCCCAATACTGCTTAGTTGTAGGACTATAAGCCGAGATGTCCTGCCAACTTGGTTTATTGCTGGAAGACTCCATAAACTCTATAAGGGGTTTAATATCAGGATCCGCCATCTGGTCTTCTCGAACTTTCTTGTCACTCCAGGGATCGGGTGGCGTCGCTGTTGAAGTTGTTATCTGGCGTATAGCATAGTCATATTTGGTCTCTACTCTGGAACAATGACGACAATTTTCTGGGCATGGTCTTCTTGAAAGGGCATCAGCATTTCCATGCGAGGAGCCTTTACGATGTCTGATGTCAAAGTAATACTCGTTGAGCCGTTGTATCCATCTGGCTACCTGGCCTTCAGTATTTCTAAAATTCATTAGCCAGGTTAAAGAGGCATGATCGGTACGTAGAAGAAATTTTTGGCCATTAAGATAGTGATGGAAATGCTCGATGGCTTTCACAATAGCCAGTAACTCTTTTCGAGTGACACAATAATTTCTTTCCGGTTTCGATAAACACTTACTCCAATAAGCTACGAATCGTTCGTGGCCATCTATTTCTTGAGATAATACTGCTCCGACACTCTCATTACTGGCATCAGTGTCCAAGATAAATGGCTTGTCCGGTTGTGGATATATTAAGATCGGTGAAGACGTCAAAGCTTCTTTAAGCTGGAGGAAGGAATCTTCACATTCTTTTGTCCACTGAAACTTTTGTTTACTTTCTGTTAGCTTGTGCAAGGGTCTTGCGATGTTAGAGAACCCTTTCACAAACTTTCGGTAATAAGTACATAGTCCCAGGAAGCTTCGCAGCTCACGGAGGTTTTCAGGGCGTTTCAATTCTTTACGGCGGACACTTTTTCGGGGTCCGTACGAACACCTTCTGCAGAGATGATGTGTCCCAGATAATTGACTTCTTTCTGGAAGAACTTGCATTTCGAAGGGTTTAGCTTCAAGTTAGCGTCGCTTAATTTTGATAACACCTTCCGGATATTTTGAAGATGTTCTTCAAACGTACGCCCTCCTATTATGACGTCATCCAGGTAAATAAGGCAAGCTTCAAAAGTCAGACCCTTTAGCACGGTCTCCATCAGGCGCTCGAAAGTAGCTGGCGCATTGCAGAGCCCGAACGGCATGACTTTGAACTGCCATAGTCCTTGGCCGGAAGTGAATGCTGTTTTTTCTCTATCTTCGGGATGGATCTCCACTTGCCAGTATCCGCTCTTTAAATCTAAAGTCGAGAACCATTTATGACCGGAAAGGGTATCCAGGGTGTCATCTATCCTTGGAAGAGGGTAGCTGTCCTTCTTGGTGACGTCGTTAAGTTTTCGATAGTCCACGCAAAATCTTGTGGAGCCATCTTTCTTACGAACCAAGACGATTGGAGATGCCCACGGACTCGAAGACGGTTCTATGATGTCATTTTCCTGCATCCCTCGTAGTAGTGTTCCGACCTCTTCCTGTTTAGCAAACGGCAAGCGTCTTGGGTGCTGTTTAATCGGCGGATGGTCTGCTGTATCAATTCTGTGTTGTGTCACTGTCGTATGGCCAATATCGCTACTGTTTCTAGAAAACACGTCTTCAAATTCTTGGAACAGTCTTTCTGCGGAGCTTTTCTGTTCGGGGACAATTCAGCATTTTCTAGAAGGTCGGGAGTCAACTGTTGAGGCGAGTTGGATAGGAGCAAGCTCGAACTTTTGCAGACACACGTTACTGGACTGCAGGTTGCCAACACTTCACCTTTCTGGAACACTCTAGGTTCTTCAGTTACGTTGCAAATTCTTACCGGGATAGTTTTTCTGGAAAGGTCCACTAGCGTCGAAGCTATTAGCAATCCATTCGCTTTATTTTCCGCAGTTCCAATTAGGCCAGAGTTGAAACTCACATCGTTACCGATGTATCCAGGTACTATGATTTCAGTCCTTGGGGGAATGGTAATATTCTCGTTAGCGGTTACCTGTCGAACAGATTCTGTCCTGTGTTTAATTTTGAATATAGTGACTTCTTCGTGTATGGAACGTAATTCGTTCTTGTTGAAGTCTAGAGTGAAACCATGCTCCTTTAGAAAGTCCAGTCCAAGAATGAAAGGGTCTGCAATATCTGCGACATACACAGCATGTTGGTAGGTAGTGTCTCCAAACTGGATCTTGACTTTTAATTTTCCGTGAATATCAATCTTTTCCCCCGTCACGGTCTGTAGCACCACGCGGGGTGGGGTCCAGATAAGTTTCTCTTTTAACTTTTGAGCCAGATCGTTCCGAATGATAGACACATTGGCTCCTGTATCGATGATCATGTTGCAGGAAGCTCGTTAACATGTCCCATTATAAAAATTCCATTCTCACCGGTACTCTTTGTCGAAATTTGACACACTTGAAAATGGGGCTTTCCAAAAATCTGGCAACCTCCGCCCCACGAGATGGCCATTAATTAGTTTTCCGACACCTCCTTCTGGGAGGCGCTATTAGTTTCAGCGCCTTGGCGTTCCCGGCAGCTTCTCTGCAGATGCCCTTCTCGACCGCAGGTCCAGCATTTAAGGGTCTTCTTCCCGTCTGCTTTCTGGGACATCAAAGACTCAACTCTATTCAAGAAGCTTCTCATCTGTCGCTCTAACCGCTCCACACTTGAGTTCGACGTGTCCGATTCGTTGACGGCTCGTATGGGGTGTCTGTCCTTTCGTGTTGCTTGCTGGGCTGCCTCGAATTTCATAGCAAACACTAGGGCCCCCTTTAAGTCCTTGAGATCCGCCATTCGGAGAGCTTTCTGGATTTCCGGATCACGCACCCCGTCGATGAAGTGTTGCAGCGCCAGGACTTCTCTTACTTCAGTCGGACAGTCAGAAAACGCCAAGTGAGAAAGCCTCTCGACGTCCGTCGCCAGTTCTTGGAGCGTTTCGGATACTTTCTGCTGCCGTGACTTCAGCTGGAGTCTGCTGTAATCCTTCACATTTCTCTCCGAAGCGTAACTCCAGAGCATTAACGAGAGCGTCGAAATCCAGCCGCTGTGTTTCCGGCAAAGTTTGCAAAATGTCAGCAGCGTCGGCTCGAAGAGAAGCAGCTAACTGGCAGGCCTTGGTTTGGGAGTCCCACTGGTTTGCATCCGCCACTATGGAGAATTGGGTCTTATACACCTGCCAAGAGAACTTTCCGTCATATGTAGAAAGCTTGATGGAAGGCTTGGAATAAGGAGCTTGAAACTTAAATTCATCCCCTTGACCAGTCATGACTTTCTGCTTCAATTTCTCTAGGTCACTCCTGAACGAGATGGAAACATCTTCTACCTTTTCGAAAATTTTCGCCTCTAGTTTGCTCTCCATATCTTCGAATTTATTTTCAAATTTGTTCTCTATATCCACAAATTTGTTTTCGAATTTATTTTCCACCGACTCGATTCTTCCTTCCATTTCTTCAAATTTCTTGTCCATAGTCGTCAATTTGTCGCCAATGCCCTTCAGACCACTTTTCAACTCTTCCTTGTTGGCGCTGATCTGCTCGTTTACGTTAGTAAGCTTGGTATTCAATTCGTCCATATTGGCATTCATGCTGGTCAAGTCCGACTTCATTTCGCCCATATTGGCATTCATGCTGGCGGTCAACTCCGATTTCATTTCGCCCATGTTGGCATTCATGCTGGCGGTCAACTCCGATTTCATTTCAGACAATTTTTCTAGAAGAGTCTGGAACTGGGCCTCCATCGCTCTTGTTGTTGGCATTCAATCCCACTTCTGACACCAATTGTTGCGTTTTCGGGGGTTCGAAATGATTGAAGCCGAAGAGCGGAATCCAAAACAATTTTATTCTTTGCCAAAACAGTCCTCCACAAATTGTAGAACAGTTCGAGAAAGTCACGTACAATCGATGAAAATACTGATAACACAGATGCAATACACTAACAAAAAAACAATAGTAAACACTCAGCACAAAAATAACTCAATAAAAGCAATAACACACGCACTATGCAATCGTCTCTCTCAAGCAGAGAGGTATCACTTGCATGAAAGCTGAGATCTGACTAACTGACTAGCCGGCCCGGGCCCTTTTATACCTTTCGGTCAGAAACCTCTGGCACTTGCCAGAATAATCGAGAAATAGAAAGATCTAGCAAAATCCGGAAGGTATGAGAAAAGCTCAATACATAGTGTTACAATACCGCGATAGGGTTGCCAGACAGGGGTTATTAGGAGCAGGGTTGCCATGGTCGCCAAGCTTATCGCCCACATTTGGCGCCAAAAATTAAGTCGCCAAATCCGTCGCCAACTTGGCGCTAGCTGCAATATTTGGCGAGTTTACCATTTAAACCAATGTTAAAGCATGGGGGCCGTGCAATGCAGTGGAAATGATATTACAGGTAAACAGGGTTAAAATCACATTAGATACGACAAATTAAACTGTAAAAATGAACACAAATGAGTAGAAACAATTAGTATAAGACTAAATTCGTAACAATATTTATTATAATGTACACTGGCCTCAAAAAGTTAAGGTACAACCGGGTTTTTGTGTCTAATTTGCAAATGAATGAATGTAGAAACAAAAAATTTGGAGGATATGTGCATTAAATAGTTTTTTATTGAATGCGTCATAGAAATTTGTATAAGTGTATTGCAAAAACGATTTATAACAAAAAAAGCATTCTCTGCGCAAAAGTCCATTCTTGGAGAAAACAGCACATCACAGTGTTATGTGGTAAAATGGCAGAAAAACAATACAAAAATGGGTTCTAATAAGGAATGTGTCCACCCCTAACTTGAATGCATTGGCGGCATCGATTTCCCATGCTGTTTATTAAGTTGTCGGACACCGGAATAGGAAGCGAAGACCAGACACAGAGTAAGCCTTGTTTCAGCTCATGTAACGACCTTGGAGGAGGATTTAAAGCAGCAACCTCTCTGCCAAGATAGTCCCAAAGATGTTCTATCGGATTCAGGTCTGGAGATCGAGCTGGCCATTCCTTTCGTTCCAAACCGTGATCCTCCAGATACTCCTCAACAATCCGAGCTCGGTGAGGTCGTGCATTATCATCCATCAGAATGAAGTCGTTACCAATAGCAGCAGCATATGGGCGGACATATGGATCAAGGGTCTCATCCCGATATCTAAGACCAGTTACGGTTCCTCCATGGAACACATGCAGGTCAGTGTGGCCACCGAGCGAGATCCCTGCCCAAACCAGGATTCCACCACCTCTATAACTGTGTATTTCAACAGTGTTGGAGGATTGATGGTATCTAGTGCGCTGTTCCCTCCAGATCAGTAGACGCCCTGAATCACTCTCCATTGTAAATCTGGACTCGTCTGTGAACAGCACAGAAGCCCATTGTTGCTGCGTCCAAGAAACATGTTCTCTTGCCCAGTATAAGCGGTTCCTTCGCTGTTGTCCGTTGAGGGGAACGCACACAACTGGTCTTCTTGCATACAGACCTGCATTATGAAGACGATTTCGCACCGTAGTAGCGGAGATTCTTCTTCCTGATGCTTGAAAGTGGTCTGCAACGAGCTGCGGCACAGTAGTGGTTCTTCTCCTTCATGCCGAAAGAGCTGAAAACGGTCTTCTGCAGGTGTTGTAGCTCGTGGTCGGCCTGGAACAGGTCTTCTGGACACAGAATCTTCGGATTGGTATTGATCCCAAAGTCGCTGAACAACACTACGAGACACATTGAGACGTCTAGCAGCATCAGCCTGCGACAATCCCATTTCCATTCATCCAACTGCCCGCCACCTTAACGAATTGGGTAAACGACGTCTCTGAGACATTTTCTAAACTCTATTGACTATTGTCACCGAAACTGCCAACAACTGTTGAAAATCAACACAACTTACACACAAAAAAGTACGAAAAGCTTGATATTTGCATATTTTTCTCTCACTCATAAATATACGTTCTTTTCTATAAAATAAAAGTTGTAGCAATCGTTTTTGCATTAATGTTATTATCATTCATGTAAACTATGCATTTTATTGTTACTGCCATTTTTTTTATGGTGAGCTTCGAAAAACATGTTGTACCTTAACTTTTTGAAGCCAGTGTAGTTTGTGGTACGTCAGGGAAATATTTAGTTCATTCTGCAACATTTGCATTCTGTAGTCTAATTGTAATATCACCTGAAAGCTGGATTTTAGATTTACCATTTTCAGTGATATTCCATCCCTTTCAAGTATTATTTATCACAGTAGCCTGCGTACATTTTGGTCATGGCATTTTTCAAAAGGAAAAAAAAAATAATGAAAACAAAGTAAAGAGCTTTTAAATTATATAAACTATGTGACAAAAAATAAATTGGTCTTTAAATCAATCTTAATTAAGTAAATGTGAGAAAACTTAAAAACATAAGCAAACAGAAAGGATTTTAGAAATTTAAATTGCAGTTAATAGACATTTCACACAAAATAATGGATTGTGTTAAAAAAAATGTTTTTAATTAATTCAATCTAGGAATTCAAAAATGCTTTAAAATGAAACCGAATTTAAATTCAAAACTCAGAAAATTAAAATTTCTTAAAACCTAATTGGTTTTTAGATCAGAAATTGAGCAAGTTTTCCAAATATATAAAATATATATTTGCAATAAATTGGAAGAAGTTTCTGTTGGCCATGAAGTGGAGAAAGCGTCCATTTCACAATCCGCGCCCTAGGCCACAGCTGTGAATGAGAAACCTCCCCTTTCGAACAACACAGAAACCGAAAAGCAATAAAATCATCCCCTGCCAAACCATTTGAGGACCTCCCGCAGTTTTAAGGGAGGAAGGCATAAAACTGCAGTGCGCTTTCGAAGCAGTTCACGAAATTCATCCGAAACGTTTTCGCTACCACTAGCTTTCAAAAAGTAGACCGCTTTCGAAGAGTGAAATTCAATTAGCGGATCATCCACTCAGAGGGTTAACCTAATAATCAAGTGGATTTCCACCAAAGCAACTTTCAGTGGATCTCTACTCCATAAAATAAACATGCGTGCTAAATTTCAAGTCTAAATCTAACAGAGCAAAAAACGGAATTTTTATCATCAATGCCTCGTTGACAGCATTCTTAGCGGATTCCAATTTAACAAAAGAAGCATGCAAACCAAAATTTATTTTTATAGTCTTAGCAGTTCAAAAACGAGAATTTTGTCTATCAATACGCCCCAATAACTCTCCCCGCTTCCCACTGGAGTTATTTCCGTAAAATCCATTCTTAGTGGAACTATTCAACTAAAGAAAAGTGCTTAACAAATTTCAAGTAAATGAGTTAAATTCAAAAACAGGAATTTTTCTATAACACGCCTTAATCCCTCGCAACCTCACTCCTTTAGGGGTCCGTTTTCGCAAAAATCTTCGTAAAAAAAACTTTATTCCATGAACGGAACATACCTTCTACTTCTCAAGCAGGTGATTCTATTAGTTGAAAAGCGGAAATATTTATCAATTACGCCCTTTAATCCCCCTCAGTGATCCTTGGGGATCAATTTTCCCCAAAACTATTTTGTAGCGGATCTCTAGACCATGAAACGAATTCGCTTACCAAATTTTAAGACTGTACGTTTAATAGTTTAAAAATGGAAATAATTATCTATAACGCTCCTTATGCCTCCGCAACGCCACTTAGGACACCATTTTCACAAAACCCATCTTATGACAGATCTCTACTCAGTGAATGGAATCTGCTTACTCAATTTCAAGATTTTACGTCTAATGGTTTGAAAAAGGAGTTAATTGCCTATAACGCCCCTTAATTATCCACAACGCCACTTGGGGTCGATTTTCACAAAACCCATTTTGCAGCGGATCTATACTCTATGAAAGGAATCCGCTTACCAAATTTCAAGACTGTACGTCTAATAGTTAAAAAATGGAAATAATTATGTATAACGCCCCTTAAGCCTTGCAACGCCACTTAGGAAACGATTTTCACAAAACCCATCATATAGCGGATCTCTACTTAATGAATGGAATCAGCTTACGAAATTTCGAGATTTAAAGTCTAATAGTTTAAAAAAGGAGTTAATTGCCTACAACGCCACTTGATTCTCTACAACGCCACTTGGGAGTCGATTTTTAAAAACCCATTCTGTAGGGGATCTGTACTCTATGAAAGGAATCCGCTTACCAAATTTCAAGACTGTACGTCTAATAGTATAAAAATGGATATAATTAGGTATAACGCCCCTTGTGGAGGTCGATTTTTGTAAAAATCATTATGTAGGAATCTCTACTTTATGAAAGAAATCTGTGTACCAAGTTTTTTTTTTTTTCACGACTTTACATCTAATAGTTTAGTAAAGGAAATAATTATCTACAACCCCCTTGGGGTTCGAACTTTGCAAAATCCGTTCTTAGCTGACGTCTAAACCATGACGGGAGTGACCGCGGTAGCCGAGTGGTATAGGTATCGGACCGTGGCTTGCTTTGTCACGGGTTCGAGCCCAGTACCACTAATGACCTGCCGTGTAGGGCAGCGATGCAGGTTAAATCTGTCGAGAGCTGAAACGTCCTCCCGTTGGTGTGGTGTGGTAATTAGGAGAGGGGGTGCCAGCTCAGGTGTTGTCCACGTCACTTGACCATGGCTCAAAATTACGTGGTCCGTCGCCAAAAGCCCTCGTGTAGCTGAACAGTGCGACGTTAATGTTCAATCAATCAACACCATGACGTGAACCTACCTACCAAATTTCGAGTTTGTAGGTTTAATAGTTCCGGAGATATAGTGATTAGTCAGTGAGTAAGTCGCTTTTGTCCTTTATATATATATATATATATATATATATATATATATATATATATATATATATATATTATATATATATATATATATATAAGACTCACTGACTAACTAGCGACACACTGAGAAAAAAGCGACTCACTGACTGTCTAATCACGATATCTCCGGAACTAGTAAACCTACAAACTTGAAATTTGGTAGGTAGGTTCCCTTCATGGAGTAGACGTCAGCTAAGAACGGATTTTGCAAAGTTCGAACCCCAAGGGGCGTTACGGAGGGTTAAGTGGCGTTATAGATGATTATTTCCATTACTAAAGTATTAGATGTTCAGTCGTGAAAAACTTCGTACACATATTTCTTTCATAAAGTAGAGATTCCCTACATAATGATTTTTACAAAAATTGACCTCCAAGGGGCGTTGCGGACGCTTAAGGGGCGTTATACATAATTATATCCATTTTTAAACTATTAGACGTACAGTCTTGAAATTTGGTAAGCGGATTCCTTTCATAGAGTACAGATCCCCTACAGAATTGGTTTTGTGAAAATCGACTCCCAAGTGGCGTTGTAGAGAATTAAGGGGCGTTATAGGCAATTAACTCATTTTTTAAACTATTAGACGTAAAATCTCGAAATTTAGTAAGCTGATTCCATTCATTAAGTAGAGATCTGCTATAAGATGGGTTTTGGGAAAATCGTTTCCTAAGTGGCGTTGCGGGGGCTTAAAAGGCGTTATACATAATTATTTCCATTTCTAAACTATTAGATGTACAATCTTGAAATTTGATAAGCAGATTCCTTTAATAGATTACAGATCCCCTACAGAATGGGTTTTGTCAAAATCGACCCCAAGTGGCGTTGAGGAGAATTTAGGGGCGTTATACGCAATTAACTCCTTTTTTAAATTGTTAGACGTAAAATCTTGAAATTGAGTTAGCAGATTCCATTCACTGAATAGTGATCTGTCATAAGATGGGTTTTGTGTAAATCGTTTCCTAAGTGGCGTTGCGGGGACTTAAGGGGCGTTATAGATAATTATTTCCATTTTTAAACTATTAGACTTACAGTCTTAAAATTTGGTAACCTAATTCCTTTCATGGTGTAGAGATCCGCTACAAAATAGTTGTGGGGAAAATTGATCCCCAAGGGTCACTGAGGGTGATTAAGGGGCGTAATAGATAAATATTTCCGGGTTTCAACTAATGGAACCACCTGCTTGAAAATTAGAAGGTATGTTCCGTTCATGGAATAATGTTCCTTTTACAAAGATTTTTGCGAAAACGGACCCCCAAAGGAGTGGGTTTGCGAGGGATTAAGGCATGTTATAGAAAAATTCCTGTTTTTGAATTTAACTCACTTGAAATTTGTTGAGCACTTTTCTTTAGTTGAATAGAGTTCCACTAAGAATGGATTTTACGGAAATCAACTCCACGGGGAAGCGGGGAAAGTTATTGGGGCGTATTGATAGACACAATTCCTGTTTTTGAACTGCTAAGACTATAATAATAAAATTTGGTTTGCATGTCTCTTTTGTTGAATTGGAATCCGCTAAGAATGCTGTCAACGAGGTATTGATGATAAAAATTCCGTTTTTGCTCTGTTAGATTTAGACTTGAAATTCAGCACGCATGTTTATGTTATGGAGTAGAGATCCACTGAAAGTTGCTTTGGTGGAAATCCACTTTATTACTAGGTAAAGTGAGCGAAAAAAGTCTTTCTACTTCGATTTTAGACATAAATAGAAATGAGATATTCTAATTTATGTTAACAGCTATAATTATATTTTTCAATACAATCGAATTCTTAATGCTAGATATCAATAATTAATATATATGTAAACAGTATTCATATATGCAATATCGTGAAATACCCAGTGATGCGGGTGGGTAACGGCTAGTAGATATATAAAGGAGAAAAGCGACGGACTTACGGTTCACCTTTGTGGGGTTACGCAGCAGATTCTAATATTAAAATTCTCGAGGTTGCTCATAACTCGATTATCAGAAATATTGTTAGAGCAGATAGATACACCAGAAATTCAAAAATTTACGATGATACTAAAATTCTTCCTTTCAAAAGTTATATACAAAAACTGGCTATTTCCTTCTTTAATAACTTACCCAATATAGATAATGAAAACGTAAAATTGCTCAATAATTATATATCAATGCCAGATCTCAAGAGACCTAGGAGAATCCTCCTAGACTCCTACAATCCCCCCTAACAATTAATTTAGTCACTCGCCGGGTGGTGAGTGACCACTACCCTTGCTAAATTCTTTAAATTTTTAATTCTTCAATTTAATTTTATCTTTATTTTATTTAATCTTTACTCAATTGCTACCCCACATAGGCTAGTTCTCTAGACCTCCCCTCTGAATTGTTCCAATGCATCAGTGCAGCCAATGGAGTGCCTATTCTCGCAGTGCCATTGACCAACCACAGCAAGTCCTTTTAGACAACATTTGGACATTCCCGCCGAAACCATAGTGAAGAAAATCCCCAATCTTATAACCACACCTACTTACCACGTTCGAACCACCAATCAGGACACTCTCTCTCAGGCAGGCCCACCCACACAAGGCTACATCAACAAACTCGACATGGGATGGAGGAACGCTTCGCGTTCCATTTCCCAGTGACATCCAGCGTCATCACTCACTCACTGGATTCCTAGCTACGCTTGAGTACGGTCGTGTCATCTTTACGCTCCGTACTTTCCTTCCCTCGACGCCCATTCGCATAACGATTTGTTCTTTTGGAGGCAATTGAGCCAGTCGTCCTATAGCTCTTTTTAGGGCTTTAAGGATAGGACGACATCCATTAGATTTATTCGCCGCTATTTCTTTTCGATACTTTCTGGATACTAGACCTCGGACATGGCCACGGACTTAAACTCGAATATGGAATGTCAAAACATCCCTCTACCTACCTCAAGGCCCTCTACACCGGAACTCTCTACTCCTTGCGATCAACTGATTCAAATACACAACAACATCAGGAAATTCTCACTACTTGCCAAAGGCTCTGAAGACTCTCTGAGACTTCTCTCGCCCTACATGAAAGCCGACGATCCGGAAGTTGTCGATCTCTTTGCCCGACTGAAATACTACCAGGAGCAGCACCACAACGCTGAATGTGAGTATGGCACTCTTTCTTGTACTACTCAAGGCTGTACTGTTCATGGAACACCCCCTTCCACCCCTAATATCTCGCAACAAGATTTTCCGGCTCTCCCTAAAATTAATCCGCAAAAAAGAAAAGAAAATGATAACAGTTTCGTCTCACCAACTAGGAGACAAACCATTAAAAATCCGAATTTAATACTAAGCCCGAATTTTACTATTGAAACAGACAATAAATTCTCTAATCTTAAAGAACAGGAAGCAGCAGGAACTTCAAATGAAAACTCTACAATTAATGACGCCCCTTCCTCTACCAACACAACCAAGTCCTATCTTCCCCCACCCATCATGCTTAAAACAACTGATAAGACGCGAGAACACATGAAAATTATAACTACAGCTTTCCCCAACATACGCAGCAAGCTCTCTGGAGAGCTCATAAAATTATACACTAACAATTCCATAGACTACCACAAACTTTTAAATTTACTCGACCAGCACAAGTTTCAATATCACGTCATTACACCAAAAGACGAACGACCCATAAAGGTTGTTATTAAAGGACTACCCTGCAACACAGACATTAACGATATTAAAACAGATTTAACTGAACAAGGATTCACAGACACTAAAGTTTCTCAACTAATCGGAAGAATTACAAAGCAAAAACTCCCCGTCTTCATGATAACTCTCCCCCGCAACATAAACAACGCAAAAATATTCCAATTAAAAACACTAAGCTATCTCTCCATCAGGGTCGAAGGTTACGAGGGTACAGGAGTAATGCAATGTTACAAATGTAACCGATTTAACCACACGTCCGACAACTGTCATATGATCCCCGATGCCTTAAGTGCGGAGAAGCGCACCAGACTAAAGACTGCCCCATTCAACGTATCGAGACCACTTACTGCATAAATTGCCAAGTTTATGGCCATATGGCCAACTACTCAAAGTGTCCACTTTTCCCTAAGCCTCGTATAGGTAAAACAACTAAAAATAACTACACAACTGTAGTCGATAGTATTGTCAGGCCTAACATAACGTACGCGCAAGCTACCAACATTAAGAAACCAGATCAAAACAAAAACACTCAACAGATGGCACCACGGGTAAATGACGCTCCTGCTGTTTCCTCGCTAAATCAAACCAATCGTTCCTTCAATAACCCCCCCCACTACTCAAGACTTTAACTTAATCAAAAATAGCCCACAGTTTGCGATTGTGCAAACTCTTCAGCAGACAATGCAAACCCTTGCTATCCTCACTCAACAAATTGCTTCTCTCAACTTTAACGCTCTCGCCTCCCCACCCAAGAAATCTAACAAAGCTCAAAAAAAGAAAGAATTAAGCGCCCTAATAGAGGCTATCCTCGACCACGATGACGATGATTAGTCACAATATGATTGGTTTGAAACTTTGCTCTTGTGGAACGCAAACGGCATTCTTAACAAAATTTCTGAGTTTAAAATTTTCATAGAGAAGTACTCTCCCGATCTTCTAATTCAAGAAACACATCTGAGACCACATCACAACATTAACATTCCAAACTACAACTGCTATCGTAACGATCGCATTGGTGACGGACGCGCACGTGGCGGTACTTTAATCTTAGCTAAGAAAAATGTCTCGCATTACAACATCCCCACCCCCACCCTTAATCATATCGAAGCCACAGTGGTAGTTATCACCCCGCAAAATTTAAACCCGATCTCAGTAATCTCTGTTTACGTACCCCCAACTTCAGACGAAAGACTATTCACTCTTGATCTAGAAAACCTGCTTCAGACCAACAGTAATTGTGTGATCTTTGGCGATTTTAACGCTACACACAATATGTGGAACTGCCCCAATAATTCTATTCGAGGTTGTCAATTAAAAACTTTCGTAGATACTCACGATCTCAGCATTGCATTTCCTGACACCCCTACTAGGTTTGGCTACAGATCTGCTAACACATTAGACTTCGCGATAATTAACAATTTTCATTTCCCCTACAACATTAATTCGTTAGCAGAACTTTCCTCAGATCATAATCCCGTTATTCTAAATTTTTCTCTTCTCCCCCCAATTCATCATGACAACTCTAGGGCAGTTACCACCTGTTGGCCCGCTTTTCAAAATAACTTAAAATATAATATTAAAATTCTCGACTTTCAAGGTATTAAAGATCCCACTGTGCTCGAAGAAAAGATTGAATTTTTCACCGCAGCCGTTCGCTCCGCCCACCAGTTCGCTTCTAAACCAATAGCAAACACCAAACACGCCTTCACTCCTAACTACATTAGAAATCTCATTCGCGACAAAAATAGAGCTAAGAAGCATTTCAATAACACTTTAAATCCCTCACACAAACAAAACTATTACAGATTACAAGAAAAACTTAAAAAAGAACTTAAAAAGATATCACAACAAAATTGGAATAATAAATTAGAATATCTTAACACACGCGATAATAGCTTAGGGCAGTGTCAAAAGTTTCTCCGTAAAAAAAGATCTAACATTCCTTCCCTCTCAAGCTCTTCTGGCGTTGCTAATAGCGACGAACAGAAGGCCAATATTCTCGCAATAACTCTCAAAAATAACTTCTCTGAAAATAAGAGACCTGGTGATGGCAATCATCCTATTAATAAGGAAATCACTAACACCTTAGAAAAATTCTTTGATAACCATCCTTCGATTCCTATCTCACCTACTGATCCCGTTGAAATACTAAATTATATTAAAACTCTTAAAAATAACAAAGCCCCCCCCGGTTCCGATCTTATCACTAACAAAATGATTAAAAATTTTCCACTCAAAATTATTTTAATTCTCACCTACCTTATTAATAAAATCTTGTTTCTTAGACATTTTCCAAACAATTGGAAAAATGCTGTTGTATTCCCCATCAAAAAACCTAACAAAAATGCCCATAACCCAGAAAATTATCGTCCGATTTCCTTACTAAGCATCTTAAGTAAAATTACAGAATATGTTATTCTTAATAGACTCAAATCCTTCTCTAACGAAAATAATTTCATTCATCCTAATCAATACGGCTTCACCAGGAATCTATCTACATACCACCCACTACTCGGACTTACTGAAAAAATCACTGCTGGATTTCAGAGAGGCAGGTCCACTGGAGCTGTCTTTCTCGATATTCAGAAGGCTTTTGACAGGGTCTGGGTTAGTGGACTCATCTATAAACTAATATCACTAACAACTTCCCTCCTGCTCTAATACATTTGATTAATTCCTACCTCGTTAACAGGTCCTTCCAAGTTCGTGTTAATGACACTCTTTCAAAATCTTTTAGAATTAACTATGGAGTCCCTCAAGGAAGCTTGCTAGGGCCACTTTTATTCAATATCTACATTAACGATATACCTACTCACCCTCAAACCTCCACTAACATTTATGCTGATGACACTGTCACTCTTGCAATATACAAAAACCATAATACGATTACTTTAGCACTCAGTAATCACCTAGATCTCTTACAAAATTTTTTCGATACTTGGAAAATCAAAATTAATATAGATAAAACAATAGCAGTACTCTTCACCAAAAGGAAAACAAAACCAACACCTCCTATACTATACTCCACACAACTCCAGTGGTCTCAGAGCACAAAATACTTAGGATTGACTTTAGATAAAAAAAACTCACTTGGAATCAACATATAACTGAAACGTGAGACAAATTCCGGAGGGCTCTTAGAGCTTTTTTCCCCCTAATTGGCCGGGATCGTGGCTGGCTTTGTCACGAGTTCGAGCCCAGTACCACTAAAGACCCGCCGTGTAGGGCAGCGATGCACGCTAAATCTGTCGAGAGCTGAAACGTCCTCCCGTTGGTGTGGTGTGGTAGTTAGGAGAGGGGGGTGCCAGCTCAGGTGTCGTCCAAGTCACTTGACCATGGTTCAAAATTACGTGGTCCGTCGCCAAAAGCCCTCGTGTAGCTGAACAGTGCGACGTTAATCTTCACTCACTCACTCACCCCTAATTGGCCGGAATTCAGTATTGAATATGTACAATAAGTTACTTCTCTACACTGTCGTTCTGCGTCCAATTCTGACTTATGGTTCACCTGTGTGGGGTTACGCCGCAGATTCTAATATTAAAATTCTCGAGGTTGCTCAGAACTCGCTAATTAGAAATATTGTTAAAGCAGATAGATATACCAGAAATTCAAATATATACGATGATATTAAAATTCTACCTTTTAAAAGCTACATACAAAAACTGGCTATTTCCTTTTTTAATAAGTTACCTAATATAGAAAATGAAAATGTCAAAATGCTCAATAATTATATACCAGTGCCAGATCTCAAGAGACCTAGGAGAATCCTCCTAGACTCGTATAATCCCCCCTAACATTTAATTTAGTCACTCGCCGGGTGGCGAGTGACCACTATCCTTGCTAAATTCTTTTTAAATTTAATTCATCATTTTTATTTATTTTTTCTTTTATTTAACTCTTTACTTAATTGCAACCCCACACAGGCTATTTCTCTAGACCTCCCCTCTGAATTCTTCCAACGCATCAGTGCAGCCAATTGAGTGCCTACTCTCGCAGTGCCATAGACCAATCACAGCAGGGCCTTATAGACAACATCAGAACATTCCCGCCGAAACCGTATAGAAGAAAAACTCCGATCCTATAAGCACGCCTACTTGCCACGTTCGAACCACCAATTAGGACTCTCTCTCAGCAGGCCCACCCACACAAGGCCACATCAACAATCTCGATATGGGATGGAGGAACGCTTCGCGTTCCATTTCCCAGTCACATCCAACATCCATCCATCCATCACTCACTCACTGACTGACTAATCACGATATCTCCGGAACTATTAAACCTACAAACTTGAAATTTGGTAGGTAGGTTCCCTACATGCAGTAGACGTCAGCTAAGAACGGATTTTGCAAAGTTCGAACCCCAAGGGGCGTTACGGAGGGTTAAGTGGCGTTATAGATGATTATTTCCATTACTAAAGTATTAGATGAACAGTCTTGAAATTTGATAAGCGGATCCCTTTCATAAAGTACAGATCCCCTACAGAATGGGTTTTGTGAAAATCGACCCCAAGTGGCGTTGAGGAGAATTTAGGGGCGTTATACGCAATTAACTCCTTTTTTAAACTATTAGACGTAAAATCTTGAAATTGAGTTGGCAGATTCCATTCACTGAATAGTGATCTGTCATAAGATGGGTTTTGTGTAAATCGTTTCCTAAGTGGCGTTGCGGGGACTTAAGGGGCGTTATAGATAATTATTTCCATTTTTAAACTATTAGACGTACAGTCATAAAGTTTGGCAACCTAATTCCTTTCATGGTGTAGAGATCCGCTACAAAATACTTTTGGGGAAAATTGATCTCCAAGGGTCACTGAGGGCGATTAAGGGGCGTAATAGATAAATATTTCCGCGTTTCAACTAATAGAACCACCTGCTTGAAAATTAGAAGGTATGTTCCGTTCATGGAATAAAGTTCCTTTTACAAAGATTTTTGCGAAAACGGACCCCCAAAGGAGTGGGTTTGCGAGGGATTAAGGCATGTTATAGAAAAATGCCTGTTTTTGAATTTAACTCACTTACATGAAATTTTTTGAGCACTTTTCTTTAGTTGAATAGAGTTCCACTAAGAATGGATTTTACTGAAATCAACTCCAAGGGGAAGCGGGTAAAGTTATTGGGGCGTATTGATAGACAAAATTCCCGTTCTTGAACTGCTATGAATATAATAATAAAATTTGGTTTGCATGTTTCTTTTGTTGAATTGGAATCCGCTAAGAATGCTGTCAACGAGGTATTGATGATAAAAATTCCGTTTTTGCTGTGTTAGATTTAGACTTGAAATTCAGCACGCATGTTTATGTTATGGAGTAGAGATCCACTGAAAGTTGCTTTGGTGGAAATCCACTTTATTCCTAGGTAAAGTGAGCGAAAAAAGTCTTTCTACTTCGATTTTAGACATAAATAGAAATTAGATATTATTATTTATGTTAACAGCTATAATTATATTTTTCAATACAATCGAATTCTTAATGCTAGATATCAATAAGTAATATATATGTAAACAGTATTCATATATGCAACATCGTGAAATACCCAGTGAAGCGGGTGGGTAACGGCTATTAAATATATAAAGAAGAAAAGCGACTCACTCACTCACTCACTCACTGACTGACTAATCACGATATCTCCGGAACTATTAAACCTACAACCTTATAATTTGGTAGGTAGGTTCCCTTCACGGAGTAGACGTCAGCTAAGAACGGATTTTGAAAAGTTCGAACCCCAAGGGGCGTTACGGGGTTTAACTGGCGTTATAGATGATTATTTCCATTACTAAAGTATTAGATGTTCAGTCGTGAAACTTCGTACACATATTTCTTTCATAAAGTAGAGATTCCCTACATAATGATTTTTACAAAAATCGACCTCCAAGGGGCGTTGCGGGCGCTTAAGGGGCGTTATACATAATTATATCCATTTTTAAACTATTAGACGTACAGTCTTGAAATTTGGTAAGCGGATTCCTTTCATAGAGTACAGATCCCCTACAGAATGGGTTTTGTGAAAATCGACTCCCGAGTGGCGTTGTAGAGAATTAAGTGGCGTTATAGGCAATTTTTTTAAACTATTAGACGTAAAATCTCGAAATTTAGTAAGCTGATTCCATTCATTGAAGAGAGATCCGCTATAAGATGGGTTTTGTGAAAATCGTTTCCTAAGTGGCGTTGCGGGGTCTTAAGGGGCGTTATAGATAATTATTTCCATTTTTAAACTATTAGACGCACAGTCTTGAAATTTGGTAAGCGGATTCCTTTAATAGAGTACAAATCCACTGCAAGATGGGTTTTGTCAAAATCGACTCCCAAGTGGCGTTGTAGAGTATTAGGTGGCGTTATAGGCAATTTTCTTTTTTTAAACTATTAGACGTAAAATCTCGAAATTTAGTAAGCTGATTCCATTCATTAAGTAGAGATCTGCTATCAGATGGGTTTTGGGAAAATCGTTTCCTAAGTGGCGTTGCGGGGGCTTAAGAGGGGTTATACATAATTATTTCCATTTCTAAACTATTAGATGTACAGTCTTGAAATTTGATAAGCGGATTCCTTTAATAGCTTACAGATCCCCTACAGAATGGATTTTTTGAAAATTGACCCCAAGTGGCGTTGAGGAGAATTTAGGTGCGTTTTACGCAATTAACTGCTTTTTTAAACTATTAGACGTAAAATCTTGAAATTGAGTTCGCAGATTCCATTCACTGAATAGTGATCTGTCATAAGATGGGTTTTGTGTAAATCGTTTCCTAAGTGGCGTTGCGGGGACTTAAGGGGCGTTATAGATAATTATTTCCATTTTTAAACTATTAGACGTACAGTCGTTAAAGTTTGGTAACCTAATTCCTTTCATGGTGTAGAGATCCGCTACAAAATAGTTTGGGGGAAAATTGATCCCCAAGGGTCACTGAGGGTGATTAAGGGACGTAATAGATAAATATTTCCGCCTTTCAACTAATAGAACCACCTGCTTGAAAATTAGAAGGTATGTTCCGTTCATGGAATAAAGTTCCTTTTACAAAGACTTTTGCGAAAACGGACCCCCAAAGGAGGAGGTTTGCGAGGGATTAAGGCATGTTCTAGAAAAATTCCTGTTTTTGAATTTAACTCACTTACTTGAAATTTGTTGAGCACTTTTTTTTTCTTTAGTTGAGTAGAGTTCCACTAAGAATGGATTTTACGGAAATCAACTCCAGGGGGAAGCGGGGAAAGTTATTGGGGCGTATTGATAGGCAAAATTCCCGTTTTTGAACTGCTAAGACTATAATAATATTTGGTTTGCATGTCTGTTTTGTGGAATTGGAATCCGCTAAGAATGCTGTCAACGAGGTATTGATGATAAAAATTCCGTTTTTGCTCTGTTAGATTTAGACTTGAAATTCAGCACGCATGTTTATTTTATGGAGTAGATTCACTGAAAGTTGCTTTGGTGGAAATCCACTTGATTACTAGGTTAAGTGAGCGAAAAAAGTCTTTCTACTTCGATTGTAGACATAGAGAAATTAGATATAATTTATGTTAACAGCTATAATTATATTTTTCAATACAATCGAATTCTTAATGCTAGATATCAATAAGTAATATATATGTAAACAGTATACATATATGCAAAACATCGTGAAATACCCAGTGAAGCAGGTGGGTAACGGCTAGTAGATATATTAAGGAGAAAAGCGACTCACTCACTCACTGACTGACTAATCACGATATCTCCGGAACTATTAAACCTACAACCTTATAATTTGGTAGGTAGGTTCCCTTCACGGAGTAGACGTCAGCTAAGGACGGATTTTGAAAAGTTCGAACCCCAAGGGGCGTTACGGGGTTTAACTGGCGTTATAGATGATTATTTCCATTACTAAAGTATTAGATGTTCAGTCGTGAAACTTCGTACACATATTTCTTTCATAAAGTAGAGATTCCCTACATAATGATTTTTACAAAAATCGACCTCCAAGGGGCGTTGCGGGCGCTTAAGGGGCGTTATACATAATTATATCCATTTTTAAACTATTAGACGTACAGTCTTGAAATTTGGTAAGCGGATTCCTTTCATAGAGTACAGATCCCCTACAGAATGGGTTTTGTGAAAATCGAATGCCAAGTGGCGTTGTAGAGAATGAAGTGGCGTTATAGGCAATTAACTCCTTTTTTAAACTTTTAGACGTAATATCTTGAAATTGAGTAAACAGATTCCATTCACTGAGTAGAGATCTGTCATAAGATGGGCTGCTTAAGGGGCGTTATAGATAATTATTTCCATTTTTAAACTATTAGACGCACAGTCTTGAAATTTGGTAAGCGGATTCTTTTAATAGAGTACAGATCCACTGCAAAATGGGTTTTGTGAAAATCGACTCCCAAGTGGCGTTGTAGAGTATTAGGTGGCGTTATAGGCAATTAACTCCTTTTTTTAACTATTAGACGTAAAATCTCGAAATTTAGTAAGCTGATTCCATTCATTAAGTAGAGATCTGCTATAAGATGGGTTTTGGGAAAATCGTTTCCTAAGTGGCGTTGCGGGGACTTAAGGGGCGTTATAGATAATTATTTCCATTTTTAAACTATTAGACGTACAGTCTTAAAATTTGGTAACCTAATTCCTTTCATGGTGTAGAGATCCGCTACAAAATAGTTTTGGTGACAATTGATCCCCAATTGTCACTGAGGGTGATTAAGGGGCGTAATAGATAAATATTTCCGCGTTTCAACTAATAGAACCACCTGCTTGAAAATTAGA
This sequence comes from Trichonephila clavipes, assembly GCA_019973935.1. Classification (NCBI taxonomy): domain Eukaryota; kingdom Metazoa; phylum Arthropoda; class Arachnida; order Araneae; family Nephilidae; genus Trichonephila; species Trichonephila clavipes. Next base: position 44,247 of record BMAU01009049.1, on the reverse strand, counting down.
AGGTATGTTCCGTTCATGGAATGAAGTTCCTTTTACAAAGATTTTTGCGAAAACGGACCCCCAAAGCGAGGGATTAAGGCATGTTCTAGAAAAATTCCTGTTTTTGAATTTAACTCACTTACTTGAAATTTGTTGAGCACTTTTTTTTTTTCTGTAGTTGAGTAGAGTTCCACTAAGAATGGATTTTACGGAAATCAACTCCAGGGGGAAGCGGGGAATGTTATTGGGGCGTATTGATAGGCAAAATTCCTGTTTTTGAACTGCTAAGACTATAATAATATAATTTGGTTTGCATGTCTGTTTTGTTGAATTGGAATCCGCTAAGAATGCTGTCAACGATGTATTGATGATAAAAATTCCGTTTTTGCTCTGTCAGATTTAGACTTGAAATTCAGCACGCATGTTTATGTTATGGAGTAGAGATCCACTGAAAGTTGCTTTGGTGGAAATCCACTTGATTACTAGGTTAAGTGAGCGAAAAAAGTCTTTCTATTTCGATTTTAGACATAAATAGAAATTAGTTATTATAATTAATGTTCTTTTTATATCAAGGGGTGAGAGTGTAACAGCTATAAATATATTTTTCTATACAATCGAATTCTTAATGCTAGATATCAATAATTAATGTATATGTAAACAGTATACATATATGCAACATCGTGAAATACCCAGTGAAGCGGGTGGGTAATGTCTAGTATATAGATATAACATAACAAATTTTATAGGTTTATATCTTTTGTTACCTCTGTATTTTATCACATTACCAGCGACAAAATATTTTGCTGCAAATTTTTTTAGAAAGCCAAATTATCTAGTCTTGAAAAAGATCTTCAACAGAAAGAGCCGTTGAAATATTTGTACTTAATTGTATATTGTGATGAACAAAATTATAGTTTTTAAGTATAACATTTTTCATGACAAATCAAACAAGTTGTTGATCCATGTTTGTTTTTCTCTATGAAATAATCAAGATCTCAATCGTCTTGAAAGAACATATATTATTTAGATAGTTTTCTCTTGGAAGACATGAGGGTTAAGTAAAAATTAGTTTTACCGATAAAACAGCCACTACTCTACTGTTATTTGTTATTACTAACCATTGCAATTTCAAAAAGAAAAGTATTCTCGCAATTCCCATACCAGCACGACATTGATAGTAAAATTCATGAATTTGATTGCGTGATTGACAGAATTTCTCGCTAAATTTTTAAAACATTTCTCTTAAATAATTGAATTTTTAGTACAACAGGTCATGAACAGGCTACTCAGGAAGGTCCAGTGGGCCACATGCAGCCTGGGGGCTTCAGGTTGTGTATTACTGATGTAGAGTTTCGAGTTTTTTATAGTTTCTAATTGCTTTACCTTTTTCTGGGAGAGACCGAGAACCTTCTTTCGAAATAAGATATCCTAAGAATTCAATTTCTTCAACTCCAAACACAGATTTGCAAGTAGTTATTTTTAATCCATAAGTGTTTAAACGTTCAAAAACTATTTTCAGATGACCTTCATGTTACATTTCATTAGTTGATGCAATAAAAATATCGTCTAAATAAGGAAATGTAAAGTTTAATCCTCTAATGACTTCATTTGTGAATATTTGGAATGTAGCAAGAGTATTTTTAAACCAAAACTCATCACATTAAATTCATATAGACCAAAAGGTGTTATAATTGCTGTTTTATATTTATCTTCTTCTGTAATAGGTATTTGATAATAGGCTTTAATTAAATCGATTTCGGAAAGTATTGTGGCGTTATTTGAAATATAGTGGAAATCTTCCATTCATGGTATTCGGTATCTGTCTAGAATTGTTTGAGCATTAAGTTGTCTATATTTTCCTCATGCATGGAATGTTCCATCCTTTTTAGATACAAGATCCAATGGACTGATCCATTGTGAGCTAGATGGACAAATTATTTCATTATCGAGCATAAATTTAAATTCTTCCTTAGCTATTACTAGACATTTTGAATCAAGTTGTTGTGCTTTGGAATGGATCGGTTGACCTTTTGTTTCTATGAAATGTTTAACATTATGTTTCATTCGAGTAGGTAAAATATTTGATTTAGTTAATTCAGGATATTGTAAAAAGTAAATTAGAAAATTTCTCACCTTTATTTAATGTGGTCTATTAAGATGATTTGTGATGGAAAAAATATCACCCTGAATATTGAGTTGTGTTACTCCATCAATTAATCTTCTTTTTTGTTGATATCAATCAATAAGTTAAATTTGTGTAGAAAGTCAGCTCCTAAAATTCCTTTACTAATTTTGGTAACCATAAATGGAAAAAATTCTCAATGCAATCCCAAATAAATCTTTAGCACTTTAATTCCATAGGTTGCAATTTCTGTCCCATTTGCTGCAAATAATTTAGAATAAGATGTTCTCTATTTTTAGCCATGGCAAATTTGTTTCAAATTTGCGATAGGTGTTATAAATTTCTGCAACAGATCAAATTGCTGCAATATCTACTGCAGATTGAAGTTTTCCATATTTCTATTCCATGCACAAAGTGGACTGCATTTTTCAAGTTTGCATCGAGCACCAAAACAGAAATGAAAATTGAAATATTTTCCTTTGGGGATCGAAATGTTTCCAAGAACGACTTTGGGATTGGGGCAGACAACTATTACGTTCTCTCATTCTTGATTTGTGGAGAATGCTGAGCTGACATATCTGTTCCTATAGGCTCTGAATTCTGTTGAGAAGAAGCTGGTCCTTTCACGATGTTGCTTTGCCAAAGTCTGAAAATTTCCAGTTCCCAAAATTTCTGTTTTGGGAGTTATATCAGATATCTTAGCCATTATACCACCAATTTGCCTAAATTCTTGTCATTGACAACCAAAATGTTTTTATTGGCCTCAGGCAGCTTTTCTAACCATAAAGTTTTGATTAAATTTTCCAAAATATCGGACATCGCAGCAGTTTTAACTTCTGCAGGAGCTGAATAGGCTCCATATCTCCCTTTAAGAGCCACTTTATGTGAAGGTTCTCACTTTCTTTAAACAAATTAAAATCTTAAGTTTCTTTAACAAGTTTTCGAGTCTGTATTTCATGTCGCTTTTGCTGTTGACTATGTCCCAAATATTCTCGACATATTTGGCTCCAATTGAGATACCAAGTAGTTAGTTGAATTTCGTTTCTTGATTTCAGCCTCTACTTGATAAAACCAGATTTCCAGCCTGTCAGTCCAAAACAGTGGTATTTTTATGCTGATGGTGCTCGTTTCCAAATTCTTCGATTTGGTTGTTTCACCAAACATTATAATATTATAGTTGAGTCTTCACTTCAATGTATAATTTACATATAAAATTGTTAAGGGTCACCACAGTTTGTTATGAATTTTTGATTCTTCATCATTAAAGTATCAAAAAGTGCTTTAAAAATTCAAAAAATACTTTAATTTATTAGGCTTAGTTGTCTCCAAGGTCAAAACGTTGCAAGTAGTCTGTCAGAAAATGGATTATTGCCAATCCGGTAAAATGAAGGTTACAAAGAAATTGCTTCCAGATTTACAAGTATAAAAATAAATACAGTTAGTTTGCTTAAAATACAAAATATAATAAATTACAAATGCCTAAATATAAAATTAAAAATTAATAACTTTTCAAAATATGTTTTATAGTTTTTTACACTTTTTTAATGTTTATTAAACTCAGTTGGCTTGTGTAGCCATTAGTTGGCAAATAGTTGAACAATATTTTTCCCAACACAGTTGAACCTATTCTGACCACAAAAAGGCATATCCTTATAGTATTATTATAAAACATATCATTATAAAACAACTAATATTAATTTCAAATTATAATAAACAAATGGAAGGAATAGACCAATTAAATAATTTTGCAGCTATGTACAGATTAAAAATAAGGGGAAAGAAATTACTTTTTGAAAAAAGTTTTATAAATTTTATTGGCATTGTGAAGGCTAATAGTGGCAGTCATGCAGAGACATAATAGATTCTCTGAAATTACCGTATTTTCCTGTATATAATCCACAGCGGCGTATTATCCGCAGAGCCCTTTTTTTCGAGTAAAAAAAAAAACATCGTATAATCCGCGGCAGTTTTGGCGGCGAATAATCCAAAAAATATAAATTGCCGATAAGGAGACACATAAAATAAAAAATATAACTAAAAATAGAAGTAAGAAATTGTTCAGAGGACAACATTTATAATAAAACACATCTATTTAAATATGTATCATAATATATTTTGTACGATAATCTCAATAAAACAAAAAAATTCTCTGCTACTGCCATCTATGTTTTAAGTTAAGCAAAACATTGCACGCGGAAGAAATTTTAAAAAATTAAGACCCCCCTTTTACACTTATATACACTTTCAAAATAAAAATATCTTGAATGATGAAAAAATTTATTAACAGTTAAAAAAGCCTTCAAAATCTGATTCATCAGATTCGGAAATGAATAAATTTATCAAATCTTCGCGTAACACATCCGAGTCACTGATAGTAAAGACTCTTCATCGTCGGAGTCATTTTTGACAATAATACATTTTCGGAAAGCGTTCTTTACTGTAGTTTCAGCGACGTCATTCCATGCTTTCAGGACCCAGCGGGAGACATTTTCATATGATTATGCCCGCTTCAATTTTCCCGTTTTTGTATAGTTTTTTTCTCCATTGGACATCCACGGTTACCATAACTTTCTAATTTTGGATTTGAACGATCTATTAATACCGACGTCTAAAGGCTGCAATTTTTTTGTCAGTCCTCCAGGTATTATGGCAATTTTTGCCGACGCGGACTTGAGAGCATTTTTTACGTTTTCACTCACATGTGATTTCATAGAGTCCATAATTAAAAATGCCTTTGGACGAAAAAAAGAATATTTGCTTTTTCTCCAGATAGTCTGCAGCCATGACAACATGATTTGCTCATTCATCCAGCCATTTTCATTCGCACGAATTTCCACACATTTAGGAAAGTTTTCTTTTGGGAGCGTTTTTCTTTTAAAAATTAACATCGGCGGCAATTTCAAACCATTTGCAGCACAGCATAAAACTACAGTAAAGGACGTTCTTTCATTTCCAGTAGTATTTATAGGAATACTACTTGCTCCTTGAACGTCGACGGTCCTGGTTGGGTGGAATATCAAATGATAATGGAACTTCGTCCATATTAAAAATCAAATCCTCTGTAAAATTATTTTCAACAATAATTTGCTTGCAAAATGTCAAAAAGTCGTCAGATTTTTTTCCCCAGTCATCAGGTAATTTCTGTCCGACCGTTGAACGACTACGAACGACTAAATTGTTTCTCTTCATAAACCGGTAACACCACGTGGGTCCACAATACTTGAATTAATATTTCAATTATATTTGCAGTTATGGTTCATTGCACAATATGCAAATATTATTTAACATTAATAATAAATTCCTTGTCTTTATTAAGCCTTTCTTAATAAAGATCTCTTTAGTGTTTAAGTATTAGTGGCTCATTAACCATTAAAATTACTCTGTAACATTATATTAATGAAACAATGCTATAAAAATATTTAAGTTATTTATACTAATATGAGAAGAGATTTCTGTGTGTGTTTCACCTCTACCAGTCAAACTAAGCAACCCAAAAGTATAAAACTCGGCACATTATTACTCTAGGTCCTAATGATGTTATACGAAGAGTTTTTTCAAAATTTGCTTTAGATTTTTTTTAATTAAATTTTTAAGTGATTTTCCGACTTTTTTTAAACTGGATTTTAGTTTAGTTGGTTGGCAACAGTCAATTTGTTTTGCTTATATTTTATTTGATTATTCTGACACATTTTTGTTTTCAGCACATTTTATTCTTTCACTTAATTTTAAAGAAAAAAAGGATGTAATTTTAAAAAAATTTTTGGACTAAATGGTCATTCTATATGGATGGAAAAGTGGGCAAGATGTAGCGTTAAAGTAGCGATGATTTAGTTCTATAAACTTAACTTAACATTGGTGCCGACAACCTTCTGTTTCATGAATATCAACAGCCCGCAAAGATGAGTGGGTGATACTAAAGACTAGCCACCACATTAAATTTATGTATCTGTGCAATTTTTTTGATTATGATTATTTCTTTTGTATTGTAGTTTGTAATAATGCATGTTCGTTGGGTATGGAAGAACAACCCATCTTGTACGGCCTAATGTAACTGAAGTTATGTATAGTCTTTAAAACTTAAGAAAAACATGTTAATTAAATTAAAATTTAATTAATACATAAAATAACTGAGCAACAAACAAATGCTTTTAAAGGGAGGAATAAATCTGGTGTCTCAATAAATAACAATTTTTCAATGTTTGGAATCAATCGTGTCAGGCTTAATCCTGTATCTCCTCAGTTAGTAGTGTCCAGACCTTATTTCTCCCCTTCCTTTTTTTTGTTTTGGAGATTGGCAACCACGCTGAAACTCCTTCTCACTAGGAAAAGTAATAAAAAATTTTCTCACGATATTCCACAATTCGTGATAAATAGCAGGTATGTCTTTTTGAAGCTGTAATTGCGGACATGGTCCTTGTTGTAATAAAATTTGTGCTGTCACCTTGTAACTGCAAATTAACCTTATTAAAATTAGTAATTAAATCTATTAAAAAGCTAAAATCTGGTCTCCACTTGACTAAATTTTCTTTTAAACCTAAATTCACGATTTGGTTTAATGAGTTTCATAGACCCCCATTTATACCTCATGGACCCCCAAATTTTTTTCGCTGACGTGGACCCCCTTTCAGGTGGTCATAGACCCCTGGAGGTCTATATAGACCACTTTGGGAATCACTCATGTAGATTTTTGAAAATTTTATACATGTACATTGTATACATTTGTTACATATGCATATATTTCTATGACATTTCCTTTAATTGGGAAAAAAGGGTATTTCTTTTCTACCTTCATCAACAACTATTTCCTCTCTTACATTCAAATATATGTTTTTATGAAATAATTCTTTACTGTAAGACCAAATTGCAATTAAATTAAAATTAAATGTGTTTTCTCATAACTTCTAGTAAAACTAAATATAAAAATATTCATTTTTACGCTTTTGCATAGTACAGTTCCGCGAACGTTGTAAGATACTTTAAAATTTATTCAAACGTACCTTTTACTTTGAATAATAAATGCTTAACATATAATTTATAACATAATAATTTACACAAAGATTAAAAACACTTTTATTGCATTGGGCATGCAAAAGACATTATAAATGCAGCAGCAGATTTTCAACATTAACTTCATTTCGTTATACATATTCAATTTATGTAACAAATAAGTTTTATCAAGAGTAAAAATTTTTATAGACGATTACTTCAATACGTATATTAAGTCCTGCTACAAATGATTGTGAAAGTTTTTTTTTAATGGATTATGAATCTTTGGCCTTTCGAAAAATGTGACTTAAGAATTCTAATTGTGATTATTAGTTTTTACTATTCTTAAAGGGAATTTTTCTTCCCTCTTGTTATTAATCTTTTTACTTGATTCAGATGTAGATGAAACATCTGTTTCATTACCACTGTCGCTTGGCTTGGCTTTTTTATTCACCATGTCTCTTCCTTCGTTTTCTGTACGTGACCTTTTAAAATTCGGAGGCCGATTGGAATGAGAGAGGACGGGGCGTTTTCGAAACGATGGGTAGATTTGGATAAACTTGCTACTGGAGCAATCCTTCTTCTTAAAGGTTTTGCGATTGGGAAATCAAATTCCCCGTTCTCACCTCTGTAATCTTGTAGGATAGGATTTTCACTTGGCGGTAATTTCGTCAATGCAAAAATTGGAACTGGCTTCACATTATCGTAATGTAAAACTTCGTGAATTAAAAGTTCACGAGCCGTGGGATATCTTTGTCTACACTTCAAACACTCATGGGAACTTCTGTCAGCCATGATTACTGTTGCGAAAGATAGTGTTCAATTTTGATGAGGAAGTTTTTATTAGCTAAAATTAGGAAGATTATGTGATCCGGACTTGATTACACTGTAAAAATCACGCTAAAATTTATTTTGAAAATCATTTGAATGTAAACAAGCAAAAATACAGCGTGTTGCCAAAGTTACTTGAAATAATTCATTTATATATGACAAAACTTACCTAAATATAAATATTTCGATAACTGTTGACTATTCAACTATTGAACAAAAGAATACGCTTCTAAGTTCAGATAAATTCCCATAAATGTCCAAGTGGATTAAAAAAAATTTGCGTACTTAATAATTCCCTTCGCTGAATTATGTAAATTAATACATAATTTTCCGAAAAGCCTCGTGGAAGTCCTGATGGTATTAAAGACCTGTTAAGTGAAATGCCTGAGCTTGCACTCGCATCTCCGAACTTCCACAGTACGCCAACGGAAGGATTAGCTTATGAGTCCGAAAAGATTTAGCGGGAATCGGCCTCTCTACACTGCGGGTTTTCGATGGAATCAGGGCTTCATCTTATGACTCGCCGGCTACCATAGCTACTAGGTTACCGTGGCCGCGCATTGCTGTTGAAAATTTTAGTGTTACTTCAACCAATAGAGCATAGATTTTGAAAAAAGAAAAAGCCTTTGTCATAAGTTCAAATTCCATGCCTTAAAGTAGCTGCATAGTTGAATCTGCATTATCTTTTTCAAAAAATCCTAAGTGAAATTGATCTGAGATTGATATGTTTAACATGTTTTCATTTTATTTGCTGAAGATATTGAAAAATAAAAAAAATTTTCCCAGATTATGCTATTACATTATTGTTAGATAATGTTTGTTTCTTTTTACTCCAATCAAGATCAATGTTCTGATTTCTTTTTCAGCTTATTCCTATATTATTGAGCTAAATCGGTTAGCAGTGGTCCTCAACTCCGGGACCGCGGATCAAAGGGTACATTAAAGTACCCTTTAAGGAACATTAAATTATTTCCATTTTTTTACTGTGGTGTATTTCTCTTGGGTTTGTGCAATTTTTACTTTATATTAATCTTTTGGTGAAGCTGTGTTTTATTTCGAAAGCAAGCTTAAATTTAATTAAATTAAAATTAAATCAAAACAATCTAAATTACAAGCAATCAATGTTCCTCCCCCTTCAGCGGGCCGCGGTAAAATTACTTAACTCAGACCGGTTTGCGGCGATAAAAAGGTTGGGTAGCACTGGGTTATAGAGTATCTATGTAAAATGATATTTAATGATACATTTAATGGTAGAAGAATCTGACAGAATGAAAGAGTAATGCTGATATTTGGATAGCAGCAAACAAATAACGCTGATAATTTCTGGTTTCATTTTCAAAATACCCATGTCTATTGTTTGTTGTATTTTATATTAAGTGAAATTTTTCTTGTAGTGATGCAAAACTAAAGGTAATGCTAAAATGTTTTAAAATTTTTCTTTTCTGCTTTCATGTGTGTTTTTATTTCAGGTTTTTAATTTTTTGTACTTACGACAAGAATCGTTTTTCTTCAAATAAAACGTGCAAGAACCTCTGTTTTGATATCGGGGCACAATTCACATTGCGCAATACGCAAGTACCATTTATTTCTTTGAACACCACATGGAAGGTGTAGAATCATGATAAAAAGTCAACGAGAAAGAATAGTTTGTCTGAAGAAAGCTAATTAAGGATGATCCAGTCCAATGTTGCCAATTCCCTTTCCTTGAGACTGATGTTAAAGAATGGAGTAACAGAAAGGACACTTCCCTTGAGTCAATCAAGAAAACTGAATTTATTCAAAGACATAGGGGTGAGAATGAATTCAATTCAAATTTTTAAAATTCATATGGCAAATAGTGCACAAAACCAGGAATAGAAATTGACTGTTGCACCTTTTTTCATTGCTCCTGAAACAGTTTGCATTCCTTTAGAAAAAAATAGGAAAAGAAGTCCTTAATGTTTGATATGCAATAATTCTTATTTCATAACAAAATATTTTTCCTTTAAAAGTAATAAAAAAAATCGGGTGGGGCAGTGCTGGGGCACACAGCCGTTGGTTTTCACGTGAAACGTCTATGTTAGCGAATCGCTTTTAAAGTAAAAGATTGAAATAAATAAAAACAGGATTGACGGTGTTTTAAGTATTTTAATAAAAATAAACAGATACATAATAGAAACATAAATTATTATTACAATTAATATTCGACAACGATTTTAATTAACATAGGTCTGTGATATGTAAAATAAGAAACATACGGCATAATGTCAACATTAATATTTCTGGTGAATGTACAGTCTATAGTGGTATTGCCTAATGTTGTCGGTGATGTTTGTACGTATTTAAGGCCGAATTCATTCCTCATGAACTCAACAAGATAGCTGTTCTGTTGTGGATCGCAATTGAAATCGCCGCATAGAACGATTGGAGTCTCCAAGTCTGGCTGACAGTTCGGTATTAATTTTGTTAAGTTTGCTGAATATGGCAGGAGTGATTGATAAAGACGTAGCGTAACAGCTTCAGCCGACGCCTTAGGATGTATATATACGGCACCGAGGATAAACAGCGTAAGATCTTCGACATTAACGACCACCAAGCATATGTCGCCGATATTATGTTTTCTCAAGACTGAATTTCCGCATGACTTGTTGGCATTTACTATAATTTCGCTACAGTTCGTGGAGTTTTGTAGGTTTTTGTAGATTGCAGAACCTCCGGCTGCAGAAACTCGCACCGGCAATTCAGATGAGGTAGACGGACAATGTGTACGATGTTCAAGTGCGGTGTTATTACTCGCTCTTAGTTCGAAGCCATTGATCATCACAGTGTTCGCGCAATTCATCCAAGTCTCGCTAATTACCATATAATCGGAGTTCATCAATATATTATCGCTTTCAATATCTCCTGCATGGGCAACCAAACTTTGTACATTGAAAGCAGATGCGATCAAAATTAATTGCCGTCGTCAATGTAAGTAGCCACCCTGGTCTTCATTGCGTTCGGCTAGGACGTCTCGCTTACAGAAGGCTCTTGCTTGCATTGACAACGTGGGAAGGCGATGATTGGCCATCCGATCGTACTCGTCGCGAATATCTTTCACCGTTGGCGCCGTGCTGCCTCGCCCGTGATAAAATTTAAAATCGTCTTTATCATTGGTGAGATACAGACCGTCAATCGATGTTACTCTACTCAGCGCAACGTACACAAGCTGTATCTGTTGTGACTTATCGTAGTTGAAAACGACTTCGTTGAATGTGCCACCTTGCGACTTATGAATGGTGGTCGCGCTTGCGGACACAACCGGAAATTGGTTACTTCTACACTTGATATTCCCACCGAGCGGTATGTTGGCGACTCTGGTCACAATAGGTGTCCACTTTAAATCTAACACATCACGTTTGCACATAACGTGGGGCTTCGCTTTTACTCTACATAGTTGGCCCATGCTTGGATTTGGAAACTCCAGCCAAAGGCGCACTCTCTTCCGAATTCCTGTTGAGGTTGATGGCTGAGGTTCAACATCTACTTCTGTCGTTCCATAGATTGTCACCTGTTCGTCTTCAGTGAGATATTCTATATACATAAGCGTACCGATTGCGCCATTCACAAGTCCATCTTCAACATCTAAGTTCATAGTAATCATACATAAGTACAGGTATTCCAGTGTTAGAGGTGCTCGCGAGGTTGGCGGCAGCAGAAAAGTTCCTCGCGGCGTCGGCTTTGCGACGTTCCCGAAACCGTCTCGCTCGCTCGGCGCCGGACATTGGGGTACCTGTGTGTGGCCCATAGCCCCCTCTTTCCAACGATAGCCGTGATTTATATTTCTGGCTGGCTATTGCATGAGCTGAGGCCGACATAGCAAATGTTTATATATTTTTTTATCACTTTCTGGTTATTTTTAATATATAAATACTGTCCAAATTACACTTATTTTTGTATGAATCAATCGGTTTCAATAATCCTAATAAACACACGAAAGAATCACCGCGCTGTCAAGTTGGAGTCACAAATTACACTGAATAGAAACGAACGAGAGCGCCGGTTTCGTACAGTTAACGCAGTACCCCTCCCCACCCCCACCCCGCTCGACCCGGACTCAAGGTCATAACAGCGAGCTGACTATATAAGTGAAATATTCACACCACATTTTTGTTTCTGGGACTAATAGTTTTGTAATTATTAAGATACTATGATATAGACCTTTTCGTTACGGTCCACTTTTTGAACCTGGTACCCGTATGTTTCGTCGCGATTTTAAAGACGTTTCACGTCAAAAATTTCACGTGGAAAGTATTTGATGCTAATTTCAGATAATTGCTGATACACATAAATAGTTATTTTAGGGTAATCAATTTCTTGAAATGACATCCTACAGTCTACTTCAACTTTTAATTTTTTCTGCTATAAAAAATTACGATGCTCACCTATGAACGGCACTGCTGTGAAATTTGTACCACTCCAACCACACCACAATATTGTAATAGCAAAGGGAAAAAAAAACAAAAGATTCATACACAAATGTTTTATTTGCTAAAAAAAAAAAAAATGTTCGAAAATTGCCTAATTCACATAGTGCAAATTTGGCTGCAGTGATATTAATACATAAGAACCAAATAAATTAACAAAATCTTCAATAAAACACATGTAATTTTTTGCAAACTGAACTTATGATATCGTAGGAAATCTTTTGGCCATACATCAGTTTATTGCTGATCTAAATAATTAGTTTCTTGTATGGTCTATATATTGGGTTGGAGGGAAAGTTCTGTCGTATTTTAAATAGGCAGGTGATTTTTGTTGTAAATAAAAAAAAACATCTGACCAGTGAGTCAATTAGATTTTTTTTAAAAAATTTTTTTTTTTTTTTTGCTTTTTTAGCTGCTGTATAATATAAAAGGAGTCCTTTTTACCGTTCATGATTTACTTGTAATATTTAAAGTGAAAAACATGTCAGTAGATAAAGTGCATTTACGACACTGCATTTTGTATGAATTCCAAAAAGGAAGCAACGCATCGGTTGTATGTAAAAATTTATGTGCGGATTTTGGAAAAGATATTGTAAATGTTCATACTTGTCAAAGATGGTTTAGCAAAAATTTCGTTCCGGGGAACTGAGCCTCCAAGAAAGTGATCGATCTGGACAACCATCCAAGATCGATAATGATGTTTTGCGATTCATGTTGGAAAATAATCGACCACATACTGCAATGGTGACACAACAAAAACGGAATGTGTTAGAATGGGAAGTCCTTGGTCACCCACCGTATTCACCTGACTTTGCACCATCTGATTATTACCTGTTCAGATCTCTGTAAAATTATCTAACAGAAAAAAATTCAAGTCTTTTGAAAGTGTTTCTAAGGCAGTTGCTGACTATTTTAACTCCAAGGACGAGAACTTCTCCAATATAGGAATTTATATATTACTTGAAAGATGGCAACAAGTTGTAACAAATAATGGAGCTTATATAATTGTTTAATATTAAACACATATTTTTATAAATGCATTCAAATATTTTCTTTAAAATACAACAGAACTTTCCTCCAACCTGATATATGTATGCATATATATTATATTCTGTATGTATTATAACTGATTATGATTTTCCTGGTGTTTACTTATTTCATTCTAGGATTTGTAATGATTCTGATGTATATACTGGAGGATCTTGTATTTTGGTAATATTTGAGGAAGTTGAACATTAGTCTTTTCTTTTGTGGTGATGTATATTGCAGCGACCTTACAGCTCAACATAACGACTCCAAAACTGAACTGAATTGATCTGTTATTCTTGTAGCGTGCCTGGTTCCATGTGTTGTAGTTTTTGAAAGCTTACCTCTTAATTGCTCATTTAATCTTTAAAGTTAATAAATGTTATTGTTATTTAATTCAACCGTGTTGTAGTGAAGAATGCCTAACCACGCAACGCGGCAGTGGTGACCCTTTTTGGACTTAAAAACACATAAGCTATTCTGTTCTACTGGCGAATGCAATACAAATTCTTCTACTACGGATGATCAGTACGTAGCGAAAGATTTTTTTCTCCTTCTCCTCAAGGCCACTTGAAGCATCTGCTCGGAGATTCGTTTCGCTTCCTGCTTATTCTACAATATGACTAGTGAAACCGTTGAAGTCGCTCGTATTGCGTTGCGGCTGCCGCCGTTTTGGAAATCCAACGTTCGTCTATGGATTGCGCAATGCGACCATGCATTCACATTCAGTGGTATCTCCAGTGATGATACTAAGTATTCTGCTTTGGTTGCGAACCTGGATGCTGAAACTCTCTCCTACGTATCGGACATTGTGTTAAGCCCTCCGAACAGTGACAAATATCACACTCTCTCACAGCGGCTCATCACCCAATTTAGCGACTCGGAGACTCAAAAAATTAAGAAACTGCTTACTGACCTTCATCTAGGAGATGAGAAGCCCAGCCACCTGTTGCGAAAAATGAAAGAGCTGTCTAATGGCCAACTCCAGGATGACTTTCTGCAAAGTTTGTGGCTTCAAAGAATGCCACCACATATCCAGACTGTTTTATCTGCATCCTCAGAGCCTTTGGATAAACTGGCTATCATCGCTGATAAAGTTTCTGAGGTTGTTGGTGCGTCCTCGACTATCTGTGCTGCCACAACTGTTCCTCCACCATCCCAGTCATCTTCATGCAGTGCTCAGCCAACCATGGACTCTCTCGCCAGGCAGATCCAAGAGCTGTCTCTACAAGTTGCTGAACTGACAAGAGAGCGCAATTCCTCTCGCCACCAACGATATAGTTCTGACCGCCGGAGATCGCATTCACGCTCTAGGAGTGTCAATAGAGGAAGTGGCATCTGCTACTATCATCGCCGTTATAAAGAGCAGACCTGCAAGTGTGTTTCACCTTGTGCATTTGTGCAAAAAAAACGAGTAAGCTCTGTCATAGCTGGAATGGCAGAGCCCTCGAAACATACAAGCCGGTTATTTTTATTAGACCGCAAGTCTGGCCAGAAATTCCTCATAGACTCTAGAAGTGAAATCTGTGTCATCCCACCCTCTCCAACTATGAATAAATCACCTCAGTCTAACTTCTCCTTATTTGCTGCTAATAATACCAAAATTCCAGCCTATGGTATGGTCCGTAAAGAACTGAACCTGGGTCTGAGGCGACCTTTTATCTGGACTTTCATAATTGCTGATGTATCATCTCCTATAATTGGTGCTGATTTTCTAAAGCACTTCAACCTTTTAATCGACCTTAAGAAAAAAAAAAAAGGTTGGTGGATGTGGAAACTTCTCTCTTCACTTCTTGTGTTTTTTCAAATATTGTACAGCCCTCAATCCTCACTGTAGATGCAAACATCAGTTTTAAAAACATCTTATCGGAATATCCAGACCTCAGCAACCCTTCTTTAATTTCCAAATCAGCATCACATGGCACAGTCCACCATATTACTACTGGCCCACCAGTCACTGCCAGGCCTAGAAGGCTACACCCTAAACTGTATGATGCAGTGAAGGTAGAATTTGAATTTCTTCTTGCTCAAGGCATTATTAGACCTTCCAAAAGTCCCTGGAGTTCTCCTCTTCATGTTGTGCCCAAATCTGACTCTACAGTTAGACCTGTTGGGGATTACAGGCAGCTGAATTCTGTTACTGAGTTCGCTAGCTACCCCATGCCTTATTTGAATGACTTTGCTCATGCACTACATGGCAAGAAGATATTTTCCAAAATAGACATTTTTAAGGCATTCCACCAAATCCCTATAGCTGAGTGTGATATTCCTAAGACAGCTGTAACAACTCCATGGGGTCATTACGAATATACCCATTTGTGTTTTGGCCTTGTGAATGCACCACAAACCTTTATGCGATTCATGCATGAAGTACTAAGAGGACTTCCTTTTTTGTTTTGTCTACTTGGATGATATTTTGTGTTACTCAGAAAATGCTGAGGAGCATCGTTCTCACTTAAGAACTATATTCCAAAGACTGAGCTCATATGGTTTAAAACTAAATATCTCTAAATGTGTATTTGGTGTGACTGAACTCATTTTCCTTGGCCACCTTATCACTCCTGATGGCATTAAGCCATTGCCTGAAAAAGTTCAAGCAGTTCTTGATTACAAACAACCAGAGACTGTTGGCTCTCTGAGAAAATTTTTAGGACTGTTAAATTTTTATAGACGTTTCTTGCCCAAAGCAGCTGAACAACAGTATCTTTTTATGAATTTTTAAAAGGTTCTAAAGGTAAGAAGGACTCAAAGCCTTTAAACTGGTCTTCTGAGGCAATTACAGCATTTCAGAGGTGTAAACAAGCTCTTGCTGATGCTGCACTTCTTGCTCATCCTTCACCTTCTGCCCCGCTTGCTCTTCATGTGGACGCCTCTGATTATGCCATAGGAGGTGCACTTCACCAAGTTGTGGACTCTGAGCTACAGCCATTGGCTTTCTTTTCCAGAAAACTTACTTCATCTGAAAAGTCTTACAGTGCCTACGACCGTGAACTCCTTGCTATCTACTCGGCTATCCGACACTTTCGGTATATGCTGGAAGCTAGAGGTTTCACAGTGTTTACTGACCACAAGCTCCTCACTTATGCTTTTAGGCAAAAAAGTGACAAATGTTCTCTCCACGGCAGATCCGTCAGCTGGATTTCATCTCTCAGTTCACCACAAATATTGTACACATTCCAGGATCTGACAATATTGCTGCTGATGTTCTCTCTCGTGTTTCTGCAATCACCTTCCCAAGTCAAATTGACTATGACTGTATTGCTGAGACACAACAGACTGATCAGGAGCTTCACACCTAATAGCATCTGGAAGTTCCTTTGGAACTCAAAAAAGGTAACTTTTCCCAATTCGTCTACTGAAATTATGTGTGATCTATCAACGGGCACAGCCAGACCCTACATCCCAAAACAGCATCGCCAAGATGTTTTCCTGCTATGCATAATTTATCCCATCCTGGCATACGTCGATCAGTGCATTTGATGAAACAGCGTTTGTTTGGCCATCAATCTCATCAGATGTAGCTAAGTGGGCAAGACACTGCCTAGCTTGCCAAAAATCCAAAAAATTCATCGTCATACTAGATCACCTCTTTCATCATTTCAAGAACCTTCCCAACGTTTTGATCATGTTCATCTGGATCTCATTGGACCTCTACCTCCATCAAATGGCTACACCTATTGCCTGACAATGATTGACAAATGGCCAGAGGCCCAACCTCTCAAAAACATAACTGCTGAGACTGTGGCTGAGGCCTTCTTTTCCTCTTGGGTGTCTCGCTTTGGAACTCCTGCAATTCTCACAACCGACAGGGGCAGGCAGTTTGAGTCCTCGCTCTTCAAAGCTCTTAGCAAACTACTTGGTGTTCAGAAGTGTCGTACAACTGATACCACCCTCAAGCTAATGGGATGATCGAAGAATTGCACTGCCCATTGAAAAGTGCAATCAAATGCCATGCTACTGAGCGTTGGACAGAAATACTCCCTATCATCTTACTAGGTCTACGAGCTTCTCTTAAAGAAGATATCCTGTGTACCCCAGCTGAATTAGTTTTTGGGACCACTATTCGACTGCCAGGGGAGATGTTTGACTCTTCCAAGCCAGACGATGATGTTGTGAATTTTGTTTCGAAACTTAAGTCTCACATGCAATCACTTCACCCTAA
Source organism: Trichonephila clavipes (assembly GCA_019973935.1). Lineage (NCBI taxonomy): Eukaryota > Metazoa > Arthropoda > Arachnida > Araneae > Nephilidae > Trichonephila > Trichonephila clavipes. The sequence continues at coordinate 26,696 of BMAU01009049.1, read as the reverse complement.
ACCACCAAAACACCATGGCAAACGTCCAGTTTTTATCCATCCAGGACTGTTGGAAGCAACACATGTTTTTCTTCGCCGAGACATGTTACGTCGTCCACTTCAACAACCCTATGATGGCCCTTTCAAAGTCTTACAAAGGAAGGATAAAGTGTTTTTCCTTGACATCAATGGTAAACGGGCATCTGTATCTATTGATAGATGCAAACCTGCCTTCTTTCTTAACACTGAGGACTTGCAACTACCTCAAACCAAGAATGTAACACCTGCTACTGTGGAACCTAATGCAACAGCTTCAACACCTGCTACTGTGGAATCGGATCCAACAGCTTCAACGCCTACCCAGCCATCTACACGTTCTGGTCGCAAAGTTCATCTTCCAACTAGGTATTGTTGACACTGGAAGGGGAGTATGCAGCGACCTTACAGCTCAACATAACGACTCCAAAACTGAACTGAATTGATCTGTTATTCTTGTAGCGTGCCTGGTTCCATGTGTTGTTGTATTTAGAAGTTTACCTCTTAATTGCACATTTAATCTTTAAAGTTAATAAATGTTTATTGTTATTTAATTCAACCGTGTTGTAGTGAAGAATGCCTAACCACACGCAACGCGGCAATATAAACATAATTACATCACATTTGCAAAAGACTTTCTGAAGCACAAAAATTAAAATTTGTTGAAGGTCTATTGTGGGACAGTAATGTAAGCTAAATAATATATATTATTCAGAAAATTTGTGCAATCTTTTTTTAGATTATATATTTCAAATGTTTTTTTTTTTTTCAAAATATAAATTTGTAATTGTGTTTTCATTTGTGTCCAGTGGTGTAGTTACCGCTGTATCAATGATACAGGGCCCCGACTTGTGTAACTTCAGTTCCACTAATAGGACTCCCATATCTAAAAAAGGACCCTGAAGGAATTTTGATACAGGGTCCCCGCACAGCTGGCTATGACAGTGTTTGTTTCATATGTATAATTGTGTAAATTGTAAGATATGTAAACTTATTGACAAACTTACCTTTCCTATTTAAAGAAAGGGATTAATCATTCTGCATTGTAACTTCTGAGTAATGTAGAAAGTGGTAATGATATGATACGAAGCATTTTTCTCATTGAATATGTATATTGTTGAAATCCTATTTTCTTTTTCCTGTAATAAGTAAAGTTTTTGTATGGTGTATTATTTTTAGTTACCGTATTTTCCTGTATATAATCCACGGATTATGTGTTAAAAAAGTTTCAAATTTCGTTGTGCGTATTATACGCCGCCACAGATTATCTGAGAAAAACATTCTCCATCAGAAAAGTGAACAATAAAGTTTTGGAAGAAATGCCGTTTATGTTTTATAAAATAAATAACAGATGGCGCTTTTCAGGACTCGGATGACTTATTTCAGCTATAACTAGTTTTTGTCCAATTACATTCAAAAACGAATTCGATTCCTCGAAAGGAAAAAATAGTTATTAGTCGCTGGCGCCATTTCCAATTTTCTCTCTTGACTAGAGCTATTAAGTCCTTCGAAAGTTTTCATCAAGTTGAAGCGAAAGTGTTAAGTTACACTACAAACTTAAACGGCTACCAAAATCAGGAAGCTGCAAGGTTTTTCAACGTTGACGAATTGAATATTCGTTTGTGGAGAAAAAACAAGACAAACTTCGAAAATTGTGATTGACGTTAAAGTGCCGATCGTTTTGGTAAACCTCACTGGCCAGAATTAGAGGAAGAAATAAATAAAAGGATTTTAAAAGAAAGAGACAGTGGGGAAGCAGTCTCGATCTAAATTTTTTTGCTGTTAAACTTTCTAAATTAAAAAAAAAGATTTTTTTCGCATGGGATGTTTTGTTTAACAACTCAAAACATAGATGGCAGTAGCAAAGAATTTTTTTGTTTTATTGAGATTATCGTAAAAAATATTATCATACATATTTGAAAAGACATTTCGTAATAAATTTTTTTTTCCTGTACAATTTCTTACTTCTATTTTCAATTATATTGTGTATTTTTTGTCTTTATGACATTCATTATCGGCAGTTTATATTTTGGATTATTCGGCCTAAAAACTGCCGGGATTATACGCCGCTGCGGATTATGCAATGTTTTTTTTTTTTTTTTTACTCGAAAAAGGCTTTGTGGATAATATACAGGAAAATACGTTAATAATTTGAAAGTCTATTATTTGTCCTTTTTTATTTTAATATGTGTCAACTGGAAAGAATGGTGAGGCTGAAAATTTCCTATCTAAAGAAATTATTAAATGGAATTCTCATTGTGGTGATATATTTGTATCTCGTGATTGTAAATTTCAGAAATATTAATGACTGGCGACACAATTGAATTTCATATAATTATTTAGTTGGGACTGCACTCCCCCTACCCCAATTATGTGTTTTTGAAAGCTATATTCATTTGCACTTTAAAACAATATTTCATTCTGCCTTGGAAACTGTATTTACCATTATTATTTTAAAGTAAATTGACATTTAAGGCTCTATTTTGCTTTGGTAGTTTTTTTTCAATCCTCCCATTCTAATTTTAAAAAAGCAATATAATTTTGCCATTTTTATTTTATGTTAGAATGATGAGATTCCAGAAATTTGGATTGATTCTAGTCAGTTTTTATTTGAATTTGAGAACCGATTATTATTGTAAAATGGAAGAATCACACTATAATGTGACTTAATCTGAAATGATGTTTATAACAGGGAGATGTATGAAAATTGAATTATTTAATTATATGTTTGAACAAGAAAGATACAAAGCAAACTATTTATGGCACAATACTTGAATTAATATTTCAATTATATTTGCAGTTATGGTTCATTGCCCAATATGCAAATATTATTTAACATTAATAATAAATTCCTTGTCTTTATTAAGCCTTTCTTAATAAAATCACTTTAGTGTTTAAGTATTAGTGGCTCATTAACCATTAAAATTACTCTGTAACACATTATATTAATGAAACAATGCTATAAAAATATTTAAGTTATTTATAGTAATATGAGAAGAGATTTCTGTGTGTTTCACCTCTACCAGTCAAACTAAGCAACCCAAAAGTATAAAACTCGGCACATTATTACTCTAGGTCCTAATGATGTGCTACGAAGAGTTTTTTCAAAATTTGCTTTAGATTTTTTTTTAATTAAATTTTTAAGTGATTTTCCGACTTTTTTTTAAACTGGATTTTAGTTTAGTTGGTTGGCAACAGTCAATTTGTTCTGCTTATATTTTATTTGATTATTCTGACACATTTTTGTTTTCAGCACATTTTATTCTTTCACTCATTTTAAAGAAAAAGGAGATGTAATTTTAAAAATTTTTTTGGACTAAATGGTCATTCTATATGAATGGAAAAGTGGGCAAGATGTAGCGTTAAAGTAGCGATGATTTATTTCTATAAGCTTAACTTAACATTGGTGCCGACAACCTTCTGTTTCATGAATATCAACAGCCGCAAAGATGAGTGGGTGATACTAAAGACTAGCCACCGCATTAAATTTATGTATCTGTGCAATTTTTTTGATTATGATTATTTCTTTTGTATTGTAGTTTGTAATAATGCATGTTCGTTGGGTTGGGTATGGAAGAACTACCCATCTTGTAAGGCCTAATGTAACTGAAGTTATGCATAGTCTTTAAAACTTAAGAAAAACATGTTAATTAAATTAAAATTTAATTAATACATAAAATAACTGAGCAACAAACAAATGCTTTTAAAGGGAGGAATAAATCTGGTGTCTCAATAAATAACAATTTTTCAATGTTTGGAATCAATCGTGTCAGGTTTAATCCTGTATCTCCTCAGTTAGTAGTGTCCAGACCTTATTTCTCCCCTTCCTTTTTTTTGTTTTGGAGATTGGCAACCACGCTGAAACTCCTTCTCACTAGGAAAAGTAATAAAAAAATTTTCTCACGATATTCCACAATTCGTGATAAATAGCAGGTATGTCTTTTTGAAGCCGTAATTGCGGACATGGTCCTTGTTGTAATAAAATTTGTGCTGTCACCTTGTAACTGCAAATTAACCTTATTAAAATTAGTAATTAAATCTATTAAATAGCTAAAATCTGGTCTCCACTTGACTAAATTTTCTTTTAAACTTAAAATCATGATTTGGTTTAATGAGTTTCATAGACCCCCATTTATACCTCGTGGACCCCCAAATTTTTTTCGCTGACGTGGACCCCCTTTCAGGTGGTCATAGACCCCTGGAGGTCTATATAGACCACTTTGGGAATCACTGATGTAGATTTTTGAAAACTTTATACATGTACATTGTATACATTTGTTACATATGCATATATTTCAATGACATTTCCTTTAATTGGGAAAAAAGGGTATTTCTTTTCTTCCTTCATCAACAACTATTTCCTCTCTTACATTTAAATATATGTTTTTATGAAATAATTCTTTACTGTAAGACCAAATTGGAATTAAATTAAAATTAAATGTGTTTTCTCATAACTTCTAGTAAAACTAAATATAAAAAATATTCATTTTTACGCTTTTGCATAGTCACAGTTCCGCGAACGTTGTAAGATACTTTAAAATTTATTCAAACGTACCTTTTACTTTGAATAATAAATGCTTAACATATAATTTATAACATAATAATTTACACAAAGATTAAAACACTTTTATTGCATTGGGCATGCAAAAGACATTATAAATGCAGCAGATTTTCAACATTAACTTCATTTCGTTATACATATTCAATTTATGTAACAAATAAGTTTTATCAAGAGTAAAAATATTTTATAGACGATTACTTCAATACGTATATTAAGTCCTGCTACAAATGATTGTGAAAGTTTTTTTAATGGATTATGAATCTTTGGCCTTTCGAAAAATGTGACTTAAGAATTCTAATTGTGATGATTAGTTTTTACTATTCTTAAAGGGAATTTTTCTTCCCTCTTGTTATTAATCTTTTTACTTGATTCAGATGTAGATGAAACATCTGTTTCATTACCACTGTCGCTTGGCTTGGCTTTTTTATTCACAATGTCTCTTCCTTCGTTTTCTGTACGTGACCTTTTAAAATTCGGAGGCCGATTGGAATGAGAGGACGGGGCGTTTTCGAAACGATGGGTAGATTTTGATAAACTTGCTACTGGAGCAATCCTTCTTAAAGGTTTTGCGATTGGGAAATCAAATTCCCCGTTCTCACCTCTGTAATCTTGTAGGATAGGATTTTCACTTGGCGGTAATTTCGTCAATGCAAAAATTGGAACTGGCTTCACATTATCGTAATGTAAAACTTCGTGAATTAAAAGTTCACGAGCCGTGGGATATCTTTGTCTACACTTCAAACACTCATGGGAACTTCTGTCAGCCATGATTACTGTTGCGAAAGATAGTGTTCAATTTTGATGAGGAAGTTTTTATTAGCTAAAATTAGGAAGATTATGTGATCCGGACTTGATTACACTGTAAAAATCACGCTAAAATTTATTTTCAAAATCATTTGAATGTAAACAAGCAAAAATACAGCGTGTTGCCAAAGCTACTTGAAATAATTCATTTATATATGACAAAACTTACCTAAATATAAATATTTCGATAACTGTTGACCATTCAACTATTGAACAAAAGAATACGCTTCTAAGTTCAGATAAATTCCCATAAATGTCCAAGTGGATTAAAAAAAATTTGCGTACTTAATAATTCCCTTCGCGGAATTATGTAAATTAATACATAATTTTCCGAAAAGCCTCATGGAAGTCCTGATGGTATTAAAGACCTGTTAAGTGAAATGCCTGAGCTTGCACTCGCATCTCCGAACTTCCACAGTACGCCAACGGAAGGATTAGGAGTCCGAAAAGATTTAACGGGAATCGGCCTCTCTACACGGCGGGTTTTCGATGGAATCAGGGTGTTGCAAAATGAAGTGAAGTAAAAGTACCGCTAGGCGGCGTTGTTTTTGTGACGTCAGTCTGCGAGCTGACGAATATATTCAGAGTACTGGTTGGACGCTCGGCGGTTGCCGAACGTTTATTTTTAATGTATTTTAATGTGCCGTCCTCAGTAGAATAAAAGAATTATCTTGAAAGACGTCTAGTCTTATTTTGACCAAAGTTACTCAGCATCTGGTAGATGCACCTGCAACTGAATTTCTAGAACATAGTGGCGTCCGTGACAGGACTCGAGTACTTTGGATTTGAATATTTTAGTTGAACTCTGAATTTTTTTATATCGAAAATGAATTTAAATGCTTTAAAAGCACAACGAAAAGGACTGAGGACGGCTTTTTCTAATTGTTTGAAGAAAATCGAATCTGAATTAGCACAGGAACTCTGCAATTTTGAGACACTTTCGGTTTTGAAAATTCAATTCAACGATAAATTTGCGAGAATGGACTCTTGCCAGAAAGCGATTTCAGAAACATTGTTGTTGTCTGATGATGGTGAGCATTTATTCGCTGAAGATTTGGAAGATGCTGAAATCTACCGAGAAAAGTTCTGGGAGCTTACTACGAAAATAGAACTGAAGTCGCAACAGTGTACTGTTCCGAGCGATAAAGAATCAAGGAAATTTAAACTCCCAAAAATCGAACTAAAAAGTTCAATGGAGAGGCGAAAGAGTATTTGACCTTTTTGGAGCCAATTTCAAAAGATATACGAAGATAGAGGAATTGCGGCAGAGGATAAAATGCAGTATTTGTTACAATCGATGGAGCCAGGGTCCAAAGCAGAGAGATTAGTACTAAGTTTCCTGCTACTGCTGCAAATTACCTAAAGGCGATAGATCAACTGAAAGAAAGATTTGGACGAGAAGACTTATTAGTACAAATCTACGTTCGAGACCTGTTAACTTTGGTTATGAAAAATGCTGCTACCGGAAGAGCGAAGGCAGATTTACCCTTACTTTATGATGAACTTGAAAGTAAATTGAGATCCTTGGAGAGCTTGGGGAAGACTCAAGATAAATACGGAGATTTTCTGACGCCCTTAGTGGAGAACTGCCTGCCTGAGGAGGTGTTGGTCGCCTGGGAAAGAAGCAGAAATCATCAAACAGTATCCGAGGGATCCCGTTCTTTAGAACAGTTGATGAACTTTCTTCGGCAAGAGGTGAAAGGAGAGGAGATGGTTCTTTTGGCACGGACCGGCCTCACCCGCCACCAGAATCCACGAAAAAAAGGATTATCATGCAACACAGGTAAATAAGGTAGAAACGACGACAGCAGCAGCTTTAGTAAATATGGACAACCCAGGTAAGAGAATTTTAAACTGTAATTTTTGTAATAAGTCGCATCCAAGTGAAAAATGTTACTCAGCAAAGAAAATGACAATAGCTGTTAAGCAAAATTTATTGTTTAAAAAAGGGGCATGCTTTTCTTGTCTCAAAACTGGTCATTTAAGTAAATTCTGTAATAAAAATCAATTAAATTGTTCTCATTGTAATAACCATCACTTTGAAATAATGTGTTCTGAAAAAGAAATGAAAACGAAATCTATTCCGAAATCGGAAAGTTCTCTCTCTAACTTCAGCAAAAGCAAAACTGTATTTTTGCAAACGCTTTGCGTTATTATTCGGTGTCAAGGTCAGGAAAAGTTAATCCGTGCTGTGATTGATAGTGGATCTCAAAGTACTTACGTTAGCGAAAATGTAATAACTCATCTAAAAGCACTTCCGCTTAGAAGCGAAACAGTGATTCATGCACTCTTTGGGGGAGTGAAACAAAACCAAAAGCATGATATATTTCCGGTAGAGGTTAGTAATTTAAATAAGACGTATACTTGTAGTTTTGAAGCTCTTTCTGAAAAAATGATTTGCGGATATATTCCGAAGATTGAAGATAAACAGGTCTTAAATGAATTAAAAAGAAAGAAAATAAAATTTACTGATTCTTTTCGAAAGGAAACGGAAATCAATCTTTTAATCGGTGCAGATGTCTTAGGAAAATTATTAACGGGGAATTCTGTAGAATTAGAGTCCGGCTTAACTGCCGTAGAAACGAAACTAGGTTGGACAGTATTTGGTAAGGGTTCATGTGTAAAGGATAATATTGTAACAACATTATCGATGCATTCTATGAACATACCAGTTAATAAACTTTGGGAACTTGAGGTTTTAGGAATTTCCAGTCCTACTGAAATTGAAAAACAGAAAACTCTCTCTCTGAACTTAGCTTAAATGATTTTAATAACTGAATTAAAATTCTTCCTGATGGAAGGTATGAAGTAGAACTCCCTTGGAAGTATGACTCATTGAAATTACCAAGTAATAAAGAATTGGTCTGGAAACGACATAAAGGAATGATAAATAGATTTGGATGTGGGAAATTTTTTATGGATTATCAAAAGGTATTTCAGGATTGGGAAAAATTGAACATTATTGAACGCGTACCAGATTTAGAATTGAATAAAGAATGCCATTATTTGGCTCACAGGCCAGTTATTAAATTAGATAGTCAAACGACCAAAATTCGCCCCGCTTTTTGACGCCTCGGCCTCCGAAAAAGGGAAACCTTCTTTAAATGAATGTTTATTAAAGGGAACTAATTTGATAGAGCTAATACCTGATATTCTCGATCGATTTAGAATGTATCCAATCGGTATTAGTGCGGATATAGAGAAGGCTTTCTTAATGCTGTCTGTAGCACCGAAAGACAGAGATTTTCTTAGATTTTTTTTCCCATCTAGTGAAGGGCGGATCGTGTATAGGCACTGCAGAGTTGTGTTTGGTGTTTTTCTAGCCCTTTTCTGCTGAATGCATCTATTATGCATCTTTTAGAAAATTGTCAACCTCAACATGAAGAGGTTGCTCAGAAACTGAAAAGTTCATTCTATGTGGACAATTGTGTATCTGGTGTGTTTAATACTGACGAGCAGGGACGTTTCATTGAACATGCGAAATTGATCATGTTGAATGGATGTTTCAACCTGCGTGGTTTTGAAAGCAATGTGGCTGGCAAAAATGTTGATAGAAGCTCAGGAGATACTTCCGTTTTGGGAGTAATTTGGAATTTAGAAACTGATACCTTGAAGTGCTGCACAGATATGGATACTTTGACCTGTGAAACAAAAATCACAAAAAGATTAATTTTGGAAATTGTGCAGAAAATTTTTGATCCTATTGGCTTATTAACTCCAGCTACATTGCTTCCGAAACTATTAATACAACATTTGTGGAAAATGAAAATTGCTTGGGACAGTGAATTGTCTCCTAAGGATGTAAATGTATTTTTAAAATGGTTTAGAGATTTGTATGTATTGAAAGATGTTACTTTGTCAAGATGTATGATAATTAATTCCACTTCTGAATTACATGTTTTTGTTGACGCTTCCAAGGAGGCGTATGCAGCGTGCGTCTTTGTGAGATCAATGTTTAAATCAGATGTAAAGGTAACTCTCGTTCGAGCCAAGGCCAGAGTAGCCCCTCTAAAGCCTTTGAGTATACCTCGTTTGGAGCTTATGGCTTGTTGCATCGGTTCTAAACTTGCGAATTCTATTGTCAATGCGCTTAATTTACCGAACTTAAGAATTACATTTTGGTCCGATTCTACTACAGCCCTTTGGTGGATAAAGGAAAAAGGGAGTTGGTCCGTTTTTGTAGAAAATAGGGTTAAAGAAATTCGTCAACTAACTCGAGGTCATTTATGGAAGCATGTACTCGGAAATCTTAACATTGCAGACTTATTATCGCGTGGTTGTTCTCCTCGGCAAATGCTTTTCTCTAGGTGGTGGGAAGGACCTTTGTGGTTGCGAGAAAGCCCTGAATATTGGCCTCTTGGAGAAACTCCTGGCGATTCGGATGAAGTAGAATTGGAAAGGAAAAAATTAAAAGTGGTAAATATTGATCTCTCAAGAGACGCACCTCCTTGGCATTTGTATGCTATATCTGATTATAATAAAATGATTAGAGTTTTTTCATGGATTTTAAGGTTTGTGAATAATTGTACTTTGTTGAATGGAAAATGTAAGGATTCTGAACTTTCACAATCAGAAATTGAAAATTCTGAAAAGAAATTAATTCGTTTAGTTCAGAGCTATTACCTTCCTGATGCGAAATCTTCAAATTATATTGAGACTTACATAGATGATGAAGGTATTTTTACGGGTGAAAACTAAAATACTTAATCGAGATGATGAAAGATCATTTTTGTACCCAATATTGTTACCAGAAAAATGTGAACTTACTAAGCTATCAATTAGAGATGTACATAAGAAAAATTGTCACGCGGGAATTCAAATGATGCAATGTTTGTTAAGAGAAAGATATTGGATAATTAGAGCTAGGAAAGCTATAAAAAATGTTCTGTATAATTGTATATTCTGTAAACGCTTTAAAGTTAAATTCCTGTCAAGCGAACCAACGCCTTTACCACCAGACCGAGTAACAGACTGTGCACCTTTTGAAATCGTAGGAATAGATTTGGCGGGGCCTTTATTTTTGAAAGATGGAAGAAAAGTGTGGATAACTTTGTTTACTTGCGCGGTATACCGTGCTATTCATCTTGAACTTGTTAATTCCCTAACTTCTGATGCTTTTCTTTTGGCCCTTAGATGCTTTATTGCTAGGCTTGGTCGGCCACGAACAATTTATTGCGATAACGGAACTAACTTTCGAGGCGCTTTTAATTATCTATCAAAATTGAATTGGAGCAAAATAGTGGAAGAAACTAGAACTCCAAAAATATTATGGAAATTTATCCCACCTACTGCAGCTTGGTGGGAAAGGCTGGTCCGCGCACTGTAAAAGAATTGTTAAAGCGTACTTTGGGTAGATCAGTGTTAAAATATGATGAATTGTATACTGTGCTTTGTGATTGTGAATCCATTATAAATTGTAGACCATTAACATATGTGTCAGAAAATCCGGAAGAATTGATTCCTCTTACACCTAGCATGTTTCTTATCAGTAATAAAAACTCAAACATTGAGGATATTGAAGAATTAAATTCGAACAGCCTTAACAAAAGAATAAAATATCGGAGTAAGCTGTTAAAAGATCTACGTCAACGCTTTAGGAATGAATACCTTAGTCAACTTATACAGAAACATAATGAAAAGGAATCGCGTGATCCTCAGATTGGAGAAGTAGTTTTAGTTGGAGATGATAACAAAAACGATTGTTCTGGGCATTAGCCAAAATTATTGAATTAATTCCAGGGCGAGATGGCAAAATTCGAACGGTTAGACTTAAAACTCAACACGGAAAAATGTTGCGACCAATACAGCGTATCTACCCTTTAGAGATACGCTCAAATGAAAATCTTCAAAGGGGTCTGGAGGAATCAATTCCCACTGGATCTGAAACTCTGTCACCCGATGAGGTAATATTTAAAAAATATACTTCATCCGGGAGATGTGTGAAGAAACCAAAGAGACTGGATTTATTTAATAGAATTTGTTATGTGCTTGAGACTCTTTGCGAGTCTCAAGGGAGAAGGATGTTGCAAAATGAAGTGAAGTAAAAGTGCCGCTAGGCGGCGTTGTTTTTGTGACGTCAGTCTGCGAGCTGACGAATATATTCAGAGTACTGGTTGGACGCTCGGCGGTTGCCGAACGTTTATTTTTTATGTATTTTAATGTGCCGTCCTCAGTAGAATAAAAGAATTATATCTTGAAAGACGTCTAGTCTTATTTTGACCAAAGTTACTCAGCATCTGGTAGATGCACCTGCAACTGAATTTCTAGAACACAGGGCTTCAACTTATGACTCGCCGGCTACCATAGCTACTAGGTTACCGTGGCCACGCATTGCTGTTGAAACTTTTAGTGTTACTTCAACCAATAGAGCATAGATTTTGAAAAAGAAAAAAGCCTTTGTCATAAGTTCAAATTCCATGCCTTAAAGTAGCTGCATAGTTGAATCTGCATTATCTTTTTCAAAAAATCCTAAGTGAAATTGATCTGAGATTGATATGTTTAACATGTTTTCATTTTATTTGCTGAAGATAATGAAAAATAAAAAAAAATTTCCCAGATTATGCTATTACATTATTGTTAGATAATGTTTGTTTCTTTTTACTCCAATTAAGATCAATGTTCTGATTTCTTTTTCAGCTTATTCCTATATTATTGAGCTAAATCGGTTAGCAGTGGTCCTCAACCCCGGGACCGCGGATCAAAGGGTACATTAAAGTACCCTTTAAGGAACATTAAATTATTTCCATTTTTTTACTGTGGAGTATTTGTCTTGGGTTTGTGCAATTTTTGCTTTATATTAATCTTTTGGTGAAGCTGTGTTTTATTTCGAAAGCAAGCTTAAATTTAATTAAATTAAAATTAAATCAAAACAATCTAAATTACAAGCAATAATGTTCCTTCCCCCCTTCAGCGGGCCGCGGTAAAATTACTTAACTCAGACCGGTTTGCGGCGATAAAAAGGTTGGGTAGCACTGGGTTAGAGTATCTATGTATAAAATGATATTTAATGATACATTTAATGGTACAAGAATCTGACAGAATGAAAGAGTAATGCTGATATTTTGGATAGCAGCAAACAAATAACGCTGATAATTTCTGGTTTCATTTTCAAAATACCCATGTCTATTGTTTGTTGTATTTTATATTAAGTGAAATTTTTTTCTTGTAGTGATGCAAAACTAAAGGTAATGCTAAAATATTTTAAAATTTTTCTTTTCTGCTTTCATGTGTGTTTTTATTTCAGGTTTTTAATTTTTTGTACTTACGACAAGAATCGTTTTTCTTCAAATAAAACGTGCAAGAACCTCTGTTTTGATGTCGGGGCACAATTCACATTGCGCAATACGCAAGTACCATTTATTTCTTTGAACACCACATGGAAGGGGTAGAATCATGATAAAAAGTCAACGAGAAAGAATAGTTTGTCTGAAGAAAGCTAATTAAGGATGATCCAGTCCAATGTTGCCAATTCCCTTTCCTTGAGACTGATGTTAAAGAATGGAGTAACAGAAAGGACACTTCCCTTGAGTCAATCAAGAAAACTGAATTTATTCAAAGACATAGGGGTGAGAATGAATTCAATTCTAACTTTTTAAAATTCATATGGCAAATAGTGCACAAAACCAGGAATAGAAATTGACTGTTGCACCTTTTTTTCATTGCTCCTGAAACAGTTTACATTCCTTTAGAAAAAATAGGAAAAGAAGTTCTTAATGTTTGATATGCAATAATTCTTATTTCATAACAAAATATTTTTCCTTTAAAAGTAATAAAAAAAAAAAAAATCGGGTGGGGCAGTGCTGGGGCACACAGCCGTTGGTTTTCACGTGAAACGTCTATGTTAGCGAATCGCTTTTAAAGTAAAAGATTGAAATAAATAAAAACAGGATTGACGGTGTTTTAAGTATTTTAATAAAAATAAACAGATACATAATAGAAACATAAATTATTATTACAATTAATATTCGACAACGATTTTAATTAACATAGGTCTGTGATATGTAAAATAAGAAACATACGGCATAATGTCAACATTAATATTTCTGGTGAATGTACAGTCTATAGTGGTATTGCCTAATGTTGTCGGTGATGTTTGTACGTATTTAAGGCCGAATTCATTCCTCATGAACTCAACAAGATAGCTGTTCTGTTGTGGATCGCAATTGAAATCGCCGCATAGAACGATTGGAGTCTCCAAGTCTGGCTGACAGTTCGGTATTAATTTTGTTAAGTTTGCTGAATATGGCAGGAGTGATTGATAAAGACGTAGCGTAACAGCTTCAGCCGACGCCTTAGGATGTATATATATACGGCACCGAGGATAAACAGCGTAAGATCTTCGACATTAACGACCACCAAGCATATGTCGCCGATATTATGTTTTCTCAAGACTGAATTTCCGCATGACTTGTTGGCATTTACTATAATTTCGCTACAGTTCGTGGAGTTTTGTAGGTTTTTGTAGATTGCAGAACCTCCGGCTGCAGAAACTCGCACCGGCAATTCAGATGAGGTAGACGGACAATGTGTACGATGTTCAAGTGCGGTGTTATTACTCGCTCTTAGTTCGAAGCCATTGATCATCACAGTGTTCGCGCAATTCATCCAAGTCTCGCTAATTACCATATAATCAGAGTTCATCAATATATTATCGCTTTCAATATGTCCTGCATGGGCAACCAAACTTTGTACATTGAAAGCAGATGCGATCAAAATTAATTGCCGTCGTCAATGTAACTAGCCACCCTGGTCTTCATTGCGTTCGGCTAGGACGTCTCGCTTACATAAGGCTCTTGCTTGCATTGACAACGTGGGAAGGCGATGATTGGCCATCCGATCGTACTCGTCGCGAATATCTTTCACCGTTGGCGCCGTGCTGCCTCGCCCGTGATAAAATTTAAAATCGTCTTTATCATTGGTGAGATACAGACCGTCAATCGATGTTACTCTACTCAGCGCAACGTACACAAGCTGTATCTGTTGTGACTTATCGTAGTTGAAAACGACTTCGTCGAATGTGCCACCTTGCGACTTATGAATGGTGATCGCGCTTGCGGACACAACCGGAAATTGGTTACTTCTACACTTGATATTCCCACCGAGCGGTATGTTGGCGGCTCTGGTCACAATAGGTGTCCACTTTAAATCTAACACATCACGTTTGCACATAACGTGGGGCTTCGCTTTTACTCTACATAGTTGGCCCATGCTTGATTTGGAAACTCCAGCCAAAGGCGCACTCTCTTCCGAATTCCTGTTGAGGTTGATGGCTGAGGTTCAACATCTACTTCTGTCGTTCCATAGATTGTCACCTGTTCGTCTTCAGTGAGATATTCTATATACTTAAGCGTACCGATTGCGCCATTCACAAGTCCATCTTCAACATCTAAGTTCATAGTAATCATACATAAGTACAGGTATTCCAGTGTTAGAGGTGCTCGCGAGGTTGGCGGCAGCAGAAAAGTTCCTCGCGGCGTCGGCTTTGCGACGTTCCCGAAACCGTCTCGCTCGCTCGGCGCCGGACATTGGGGTACCTGTGTGTGGCCCATAGCCCCCTCTTTCCAACGATAGCCGTGATTTATATTTCTGGCTGGCTATTGCACGAGCTGAGGCCGACATAGCAAATGTTTGTATATATTTTTTATCACTTTCTGGTTATTTTTAATATAAATACTGTCCAAATTACACTTATTTTTGTATGAATCAATCGGTTTCAATAATCTTAATAAACACACGAAAGAATCACCGCGCTATCAAGTCGGAGTCACGAATTACACGGAATAGAAACGAACGAGAGCGCCGGTTTCGCACAGTTAACGCAGTACCCTCCCCCCCCACCCCGCTCGACCCGGACTCAAGGTCATAACAGCGAGCTGACTATATAAGTGAAATATTCACACCACATTTTTGTTTCTGGGACTAATAGTTTTGTAATTATTAAGATGCTATGATATAGACCTTTTCGTTACGGTCCACTTTTTGAACCTGGTACCCGTATGTTTCGGCGCGATTTTAAAGACGTTTCACGTCAAAAAATTTTCACATAGAAAGTATTTGATGCTAATTTCAGATAATTGCTGATACACATAAATAGTTATTTTAGGGTAATCAATTTCTTGAAATGACATCCTACAGTCTACTTCAACTTTTAATTTTTTCTGCTATAAAAAATTACGATGCTCACCTATGAACGGCACTGCTGTGAAATTTGTACCACTCCAACCACACCACAATATTGTAATAGCAAAGGGAAAAAAACATACAAAAAGATTCATACACAAATGTTTTATTTGCAAAAAAAAAAAAAAAAAAAATGTTCGAAAATTGCCTAATTCACATAGTGCAAATTTGGCTGCAGTGATATTAATACATAAGAACCAAATAAATTAACAAAATCTTCAATAAAACACATGTAATTTTTTGCAAACTGAACTTATGATATCGTAGGAAATCTTTTGGCCATACATCAGTTTATTGCTGATGTAAATAATTAGTTTCTTGTATGGTCTATATGTTGGGTTGGAGGGAAAGTTCTGTCGTATTTTAAATAGGCAGGTGATTTTTTTTGTAAATAAAAAAACATCTGACCAGTGAGTCAATTAGATTTTTTTTAAATTTTTTTTTTTTTTTTTTTTAGCTGCTGTATAATATAAAAGGAGTCCTTTTTTACCGTTCATGATTTACTTGTAATATTTAAAGTGAAAAACATGTCAGTAGATAAAGTGCATTTACGACACTGCATTTTGTATGAATTCCAAAAAGGAAGCAACGCATCGGTTGTATGTAAACATTTATGTGCGGATTTTGGAAAAGATATTGTAAATGTTCGTACTTGTCAAAGATGGTTTAACAAAAATTTCGTTCCGGGGAACTGAGCCTCCAAGAAAGTGATCGATCTGGACAACCATCCAAGATCGATAATGATGTTTTGCGATCCATGTTGGAAAATAATCGACCACATACTGCAATGGTGACACAACAAAAACGGAATGTGTTAGAATGGGAAGTCCTTGGTCACCCAGCGTATTCACCTGACTTTGCACCATCTGATTAGTACCTGTTCAGATCTCTGTAAAATTATCTAACAGAAAAAAAATTCAAGTCTTTTGAAAGTGTTTCTAAGGCAGTTGCTGACTATTTTAACTCCAAGGACGAGAACTTCTCCAATATAGGAATTTATATGTTACTTGAAAGATGGCAACAAGTTGTAACAAATAATGGAGCTTATATAATTGTTTAATATTAAACACACATATTTTTATAAATGCATTCAAATATTTTCTTTAAAATACAACAGAACTTTCCCTCCAACCTGATATATGTATACATATATATTATATTCTGTATGTATTATAACTGATTATGATTTTCCTGGTGTTTACTTATTTCATTCTAGGATTTGTAATGATTCTGATGTATATACTGGAGGATCTTGTATTTTGGTAATATTTGAGGAAGTTGAACATTAGTCTTTTCTTTTGTGGTGATATATATTGCAGCGACCTTACAGCTCAACATAACGACTCCAAAACTGAACTGAATTGATCTGTTATTCTTGTAGTGTGCCTGGTTCCATGTGTTGTAGTTTTTGAAAGCTTACCTCTTAATTGCTCATTTAATCTTTAAAGTTAATAAATGTTATTGTTATTTAATTCAACCGTGTTGTAGTGAAGAATGCCTAACCACGCAACGCGGCAGTGGTGACCCTTTTTGGACTTAAAAACGCGTAAGCTATTCTGTTCTACTGGCGAATGCAATACAAATTCTTCTACTACGGATGATCAGTACGTAGCGAAAGATTTTTTTTTCTCCTTCTCCTCAAGGCCACTTGAAGCATCTGCTCGGAGATTCGTTTCGCTTCGTGCTTATTCAACAATATGACTAGTGAAACCGTTGAAGTCGCTCGTATTGCGTTGCGGCTGCCGCCGTTTTGGAAATCCAACGTTCGTCTATGGATTGCGCAATGCGACCATGCATTCACATTCAGTGGTATCTCCAGTGATGATACTAAGTATTCTGCTTTGGTTGCGAACCTGGATGCTGAAACTCTCTCCTACGTATCGGACATTGTGTTAAGCCCTCCGAACAGTGACAAATATCACACTCTCTCACAGCGGCTCATCACCCAATTTAGCGACTCGGAGACTCAAAAAATTAAGAAACTGCTTACTGACCTTCATCTAGGAGATGAGAAGCCCAGCCACCTGTTGCGAAAAATGAAAGAGCTGTCTAATGGCCAACTCCAGGATGACTTTCTGTAAAGTTTGTGGCTTCAAAGAATGCCACCACATATCCAGACTGTTTTATCTGCATCCTCAGAGCCTTTGGATAAACTGGCTATCATCGCTGATAAAGTTTCTGAGGTTGTTGGTGCGTCCTCGACTATCTGTGCTGCCACAACTGTTCCTCCACCATCCCAGTCATCTTCATGCAGTGCTCAGCCAACCATGGACTCTCGCCAGGCAGATCCAAGAGCTGTCTCTACAAGTTGCTGAACTGACAAGAGAGCGCAATTCCTCTCGCCACCAACGATATAGTTCTGACCGCCGGAGATCGCATTCACGCTCTAGGAGTGTCAATAGAGGAAGTGGCATCTGCTACTATCATCGCCGTTATAAAGAGCACCTTGTGCATTTGTGCATTTGTGCAAAAAACGAGTAAGCTCTGTCATAGCTGGAATGGCAGAGCCCTCGAAACATACAAGCCGGTTATTTTTATTAGACCGCAAGTCTGGCCAGAAATTCCTCATAGACTCTAGAAGTGAAATCTGTGTCATCCCACCCTCTCCAACTATGAATAAATCACCTCAGTCTAACTTCTCCTTATTTGCTGCTAATAATACCAAAATTCCAGCCTATGGTATGGTCCGTAAAGAACTGAACCTGGGTCTGAGGCGACCTTTTATCTGGACTTTCATAATTGCTGATGTATCATCTCCTATAATTGGTGCTGATTTTCTAAAGCACTTCAACCTTTTAATCGACCTTAAGAAAAAAAAGGTTGGTGGATGTGGAAACTTCTCTCTTCACTTCTTGTGTTTTTTCAAATATTGTACAGCCCTCAATCCTCACTGTAGATGCAAACATCAGTTTTAAAAACATCTTATCGGAATATCCAGACCTCAGCAACCCTTCTTTAATTTCCAAATCAGCATCACATGGCACAGTCCACCATATTATTACTACTGGCCCACCAGTCACTGCCAGGCCTAGAAGGCTACACCCTAAACTGTATGATGCAGTGAAGGTAGAATTTGAATTTCTTCTTGCTCAAGGCATTATTAGACCTTCCAAAAGTCCCTGGAGTTCTCCTCTTCATGTTGTGCCCAAATCTGACTCTACAGTTAGACCTGTTGGGGATTACAGGCAGCTGAATTCTGTTACTGAGTTCGACAGCTACCCCATGCCTTATTTGAATGACTTTGCTCATGCACTACATGGCAAGAAGATATTTTCCAAAATAGACATTTTTAAGGCATTCCACCAAATCCCTATAGCTGAGTGTGATATTCCTAAGACAGCTGTAACAACTCCATGGGGTCTTTACGAATATACCCATTTGTGTTTTGGCCTTGTGAATGCACCACAAACCTTTATGCGATTCATGCATGAAGTACTAAGAGGACTTCTTTTTTGTTTTGTCTACTTGGATGATATTTTGTGCTACTCAGAAAATGCTGAGGAGCATCGTTCTCACTTAAGAACTATATTCCAAAGACTGAGCTCATATGGTTTAAAACTAAATATCTCTAAATGTGTATTTGGTGTGACTGAACTCATTTTCCTTGGCCACCTTATCACTCCTGATGGCATTAAGCCATTGCCTGACAAAGTTCAAGCAGTTCTTGATTACAAACAACCAGAGACTGTTGGCTCTCTGAGAAAATTTTTAGGACTGTTAAATTTTTATAGACGTTTCTTGCCCAGAGCAGCTGAACAACAGTATCTTTTAAGTGAATTTTTAAAAGGTTCTAAAGGTAAGAAGGACTCAAAGCCTTTAAACTGGTCTTCTGAGGCAATTACAGCATTTCAGAGGTATAAACAAGCTCTTGCTGATGCTGCACTTCTTGCTCATCCTTCACCTTCTGCCCCGCTTGCTCTTCATGTGGACGCCTCTGATTATGCCATAGGAGGTGCACTTCACCAAGTTGTGGACTCTGAGCTACAGCCATTGGCTTTCTTTTCCAGAAAACTTACTTCATCTGAAAAGTCTTACAATGCCTACGACCGTGAACTCCTTGCTATCTACTCGGCTATCCGACACTTTCGGTATATGCTGGAAGCTAGAGGTTTCACAGTGTTTACTGACCACAAACCCCTCACTTATGCTTTTAGGCAAAAAAGTGACAAGTGTTCTCCACGGCAGATCCGTCAGCTGGATTTCATCTCTCAGTTCACCACAAATATTGTACACATTCCAGGATCTGACAATATTGCTGCTGATGTTCTCTCTCGTGTTTCTGCAATCACCTTCCCAAGTCAAATTGACTATGACTGTATTGCTGAGACACAACAGACTGATCAGGAGCTTCACACCCTAATAGCATCTGGAACTTCCTTGGAACTCAAAAGGTAACTTTTCCCAATTCGTCTACTGAAATTATGTGTGATCTATCAACGGGCACAGCCAGACCCTACATCCCAAAACAGCATCGCCAAGATGTTTTCTCTGCTATGCATAATTTATCCCATCCTGGCATACGTCGATCAGTGCATTTGATGAGGCAGCGTTTTGTTTGGCCATCAATCTCATCAGATGTAGCTAAGTGGGCAAGACACTGCCTAGCTTGCCAAAAATCCAAAATTCATCGTCATACTAGATCACCTCTTTCATCATTTCAAGAACCTTCCCAACGTTTTGATCATGTTCATCTGGATCTCATTGGACCTCTACCTCCATCAAATGGCTACACCTATTGCCTGACAATGATTGACCGTTTTTCGAAATGGCCAGAGGCCCAACCTCTCAAAAACATAACTGCTGAGACTGTGGCTGAGGCCTTCTTTTCCTCTTGGGTGTCTCGCTTTGGAACTCCTGCAATTCTCACAACCGACAGGGGCAGGCAGTTTGAGTCCTCGCTCTTCAAAGCTCTTAGCAAACTACTTGGTGTTCAGAAGTGTCGTACAACTGGATACCAACCTCAAGCTAATGGGATGATCGAAGAATTGCACTGCCCATTGAAAAGTGCAATCAAATGCCATGCTACTGAGCGTTGGACAGAAATACTCCCTATCATCTTACTAGGTCTACGAGCTTCTCTTAAAGAAGATATCCTGTGTACCCCAGCTGAATTAGTTTTTTGGGACCACTATTCGACTGCCAGGGGAGATGTTTGACTCTTCCAAGCCAGACGATGATGTTGTGAATTTTGTTTCGAAACTTAAGTCTCACATGCAATCACTTCACCCTAAACTACCAAAACACCATGGCAAACGTCCAGTTTTTATCCATCCAGGACTGTTGGAAGCAACACGTGTTTTTCTTCGCCGAGACATGTTACGTCGTCCACTTCAACAACCCTATGATGGCCCTTTCAAAGTCTTACAAAGGAAGGATAAAGTGTTTTTCCTTGACATCAATGGTAAACGGGTATCTGTATCTATTGATAGATGCAAACCTGCCTTCTTTCTTAACACTGAGGACTTGCAACTACCTCAAACCAAGAATGTAACACCTGCTACTGTGGAACCTAATGCAACAGCTTCAACACCTCACGGCCGCGGTAGCCGAGTGGTACGGACCTGCTCTGTCGACTGTGGAATCGGATCCAACAGCTTCAACGCCTACCCAGCCATCTACACGTTCTGGTCGCAAAGTTCATCTTCCAACTAGGTATCGTTGACACTGGAAGGGGAGTATGCAGCGACCTTACAGCTCAACATAACGACTCCAAAACTGAACTGAATTGATCTGTTATTCTTGTAGCGTGCCTGGTTCCATGTGTTGTTGTATTTAGAAGTTTACCTCTTAATTGCACATTTAATCTTTAAAGTTAATAAATGTTTATTGTTATTTAATTCAACCGTGTTGTAGTGAAGAATGCCTAACCACACGCAACGCGGCAATATAAACATAATTACATCACATTTGCAAAAGACTTTCTGAAGCACAAAAATTAAAATTTGTTGAAGGTCTATTGTGGGACAGTAATGTAAGCTAAATAATATATATTATTCAGAAAATTTGTGCAATCTTTTTTTAGATTATATATTTCAAATGTTTTTTTTTTCAAAATATAAATTTGTAATTGTGTTTTCATTTGTGTCCAGTGGTGTAGTTACCGCTGTATCAATGATACAGGGCCCCGACTTGTGTAACTTCAGTTCCACTAATAGGACTCCCATATCTAAAAAAGGACCCTGAAGGAATTTTGATACAGGGTCCCCGCACAGCTGGCTATGACAGTGTTTGTTTCATATGTATAATTGTGTAAATTGTAAGATATGTAAACTTATTGACAAACTTACCTTTCCTATTTAAAGAAAGGGATTAATCATTCTGCATTGTAACTTCTGAGTAATGTAGAAAGTGGTAATGATATGATAAGAAGCATTTTTCTCATTGAATATGTATATTGTTGAAATCCTATTTTCTTTTTCCTGTAATAAGTAAAGTTTTTTGTATGGTGTATTATTTTTAGTTACCGTATTTTCCTGTATATAATCCACGGATTATGTGTTAAAAAAGTTTCAAATTTCGTTGTGCGTATTATACGCCACCACGGATTATCTGAGAAAAAACATTCTCCATCAGAAAAGTGAACAATAAAGTTTTGGAAGAAATGCCGTTTATATTTTATAAAATAAATAACAGATGGCGCTTTCATGACTCGGATGACGTATTTCAGCTATAACTAGTTTTTGTCCAATTACATTCAAAAACGAATTCGATTCTTCGGAAGGAAAAAATAGTTATTAGTCGCTGGCGCCATTTCCAATTTTCTCTCTTGACTAGAGCTATTAAGTCCTTCGAAAGTTTTCATCAAGTTGAAGCGAAAGTGTTAAGTTACACTACAAACTTAAACGGCTACCAAAATCAGGAAGCTGCAAGGTTTTTCAACGTTGACGAATTGAATATTCGTTTGTGGAGAAAAAACAAGACAAACTTCGAAAATTGTGATTGACGTTAAAGTGCCGATCGTTTTGGTAAACCTCACTGGCCAGAATTAGAGGAAGAAATAAATAAAAGGATTTTAAAAGAAAGAGACAGTGGGGAAGCAGTCTCGATCTAAATTTTTGCTGTTAAACTTTCTAAATTAAAAAAGAAAGATTTTTTTTCGCATGGGATGTTTTGTTTAACAACTCAAAACATAGATGGCAGTAGCAAAGAATTTTTTGTTTTATTGAGATTATCGTAAAAATATTATCATACATATTTGAAAAGACATTTCGTAATAAATTTTTTTTTCCTGCACAATTTCTTACTTCTATTTTCAATTATATTGTGTATTTTTTGTCTTTATGACATTCATTATCGGCAGTTTATATTTTGGATTATTCGTCCTAAAAACTGCCAGGGATTATACGCCGCTGCGGATTATGCAATGTTTTTTTTTACTCGAAAAAAAGGCTTTGCGGATAATATACAGGAAAATACGGTAATACTTTGAAAGTCTATTATTTGTCCTTTTTTTTATTTTAATATGTGTCAACTGGAAAGAATGGTGAGGCTGAAAATTTCCTATCTAAAGAAATTATTAAATGGAATTCTCATTGTGGTGATATATTTGTATCTCGTGATTGTAAATTTCAGAAATATTAATGACTGGCGACACAATTGAATTTCATTTAATTATTTAGTTGGGACTGCACTCCCCCTACCCCAATTATGTGCTTTTGAAAGCTATATTCATTTGCACTTTAAAACAATATTTCATTCTGCCTTGGAAACTGTATTTACCATTATTATTTTAAAGTAAATTGACATTTAAGGCTCTATTTTGCTTTGGTAGTTTTTTTCTCAATCCTCCCATTCTAATTTTAAAAAAGCAATATAATTTTGCCATTTTTATTTTATGTTAGAATGATGAGATTCCAGAAATTTGGATTGATTCTAGTCAGTTTTTATTTGAATTTGAGAACCGATTATTATTGTAAAATGGAAGAATCACACTATAATGTGACTTAATCTGAAATGATGTTTATAACAGGGAGATGTATGAAAATTGAATTATTTAATTATATGTTTGAACAAGAAAGATACAAAGCAAACTATTTATGGCACAATACTTGAATTAATATTTCAATTATATTTGCAGTTATGGTTCATTGCCCAATATGCAAATATTATTTAACATTAATAATAAATTCCTTGTCTTTATTAAGCCTTTCTTAATAAACATCACTTTAGTGTTTAAGTATTAGTGGCTCATTAACCATTAAAATTACTCTGTAACACATTATATTAATGAAACAATGCTATAAAAATATTTAAGTTATTTATAGTAATATGAGAAGAGATTTCTGTGTGTTTCACCTCTACCAGTCAAACTAAGCAACCCAAAAGTATAAAACTTGGCACATTATTACTCTAGGTCCTAATGATGTGCTACGAAGAGTTTTTTCAAAATTTGCTTTAGATTTTTTTTAATTAAATTTTTAAGTGATTTTCCGACTTTTTTTTAAACTGGATTTTAGTTTAGTTGGTTGGCAACAGTCAATTTGTTCTGCTTATATTTTATTTGATTATTCTGACACATTTTTGTTTTCAGCACATTTTATTCTTTCACTCATTTTAAAGAAAAAAGGAGATGTAATTTTAAAAAATTTTTTGGACTAAATGGTCATTCTATATGGATGGAAAAGTGGGCAAGATGTAGCGTTAAAGTAGCGATGATTTATTTCTATAAGCTTAACTTAACATTGGTGCCGACAACCTTCTGTTTCATGAATATCAACAGCTCGCAAAGATGAGTGGGTGATACTAAAGACTAGCCACCGCATTAAATTTATGTATCTGTGCAATTTTTTTGATTATGATTATTTCTTTTGTATTGTAGTTTGTAATAATGCATGTTCGTTGGGTTGGGTATGGAAGAACTACCCATCTTGTAAGGCCTAATGTAACTGAAGTTATGCATAGTCTTTAAAACTTAAGAAAAACATGTTAATTAAATTAAAATTTAATTAATACATAAAATAACTGAGCAACAAACAAATGCTTTTAAAGGGAGGAATAAATCTGGTGTCTCAATAAATAACAATTTTTCAATGTTTGGAATCAATCGTGTCAGGTTTAATCCTGTATCTCCTCAGTTAGTAGTGTCCAGACCTTATTTCTCCCCTTCCTTTTTTTGTTTTGGAGATTGGTAACCACGCTGAAACTCCTTCTCACTAGGAAAAGTAATAAAAAAATTTTCTCACGATATTCCACAATTCGTGATAAATAGCAGGTATGTCTTTTTGAAGCCGTAATTGCGGACATGGTCCTTGTTGTAATAAAATTTGTGCTGTCACCTTGTAACTGCAAATTAACCTTATTAAAATTAGTAATTAAATCTATTAAATAGCTAAAATCTGGTCTCCACTTGACTAAATTTTCTTTTAAACTTAAAATCATGATTTGGTTTAATGAGTTTCATAGACCCCCATTTATACCTCGTGGACCCCCAAATTTTTTTTCGCTGACGTGGACCCCTTTCAGGTGGTCATAGACCCCTGGAGGTCTATATAGACCACTTTGGGAATCACTGATGTAGATTTTTGAAAACTTTATACATGTACATTGTATACATTTGTTACATATGCATATATTTCAATGACATTTCCTTTAATTGGGAAAAAGGGTATTTCTTTTCTTCCTTCATCAACAACTATTTCCTCTCTTACATTTAAATATATGTTTTTATGAAATAATTCTTTACTGTAAGACCAAATTGGAATTAAATTAAAATTAAATGTGTTTTCTCATAACTTCTAGTAAAACTAAATATAAAAAAATATTCATTTTTACGCTTTTTGCATAGTCACAGTTCCGCGAACGTTGTAAGATACTTTAAAATTTATTCAAACGTACCTTTTACTTTGAATAATAAATGCTTAACATATAATTTATAACATAATAATTTACACAAAGATTAAAACACTTTTATTGCATTGGGCATGCAAAAAGACATTATAAATGCAGCAGATTTTCAACATTAACTTCATTTCGTTATACATATTCAATTTATGTAACAAATAAGTTTTATCAAGAGTAAAAATATTTTATAGACGATTACTTCAATACGTATATTAAGTCCTGCTACAAATGATTGTGAAAGTTTTTTTAATGGATTATGAATCTTTGGCCTTTCGAAAATGTGACTTAAGAATTCTAATTGTGATGATTAGTTTTTACTATTCTTAAAGGGAATTTTTCTTCCCTCTTGTTATTAATCTTTTTACTTGATTCAGATGTAGATGAAAACATCTGTTTCATTACCACTGTCGCTTGGCTTGGCTTTTTTATTCACAATGTCTCTTCCTTCGTTTTCTGTACGTGACCTTTTAAAATTCGGAGGCCGATTGGAATGAGAGGACGGGGCGTTTTCGAAACGATGGGTAGATTTTGATAAACTTGCTACTGGAGCAATCCTTCTTAAAGGTTTTGCGATTGGGAAATCAAATTCCCCGTTCTCACCTCTGTAATCTTGTAGGATAGGATTTTCACTTGGCGGTAATTTCGTCAATGCAAAAATTGGAACTGGCTTCACATTATCGTAATGTAAAACTTCGTGAATTAAAAGTTCACGAGCCGTGGGATATCTTTGTCTACACTTCAAACACTCATGGGAACTTCTGTCAGCCATGATTACTGTTGCGAAAGATAGTGTTCAATTTTGATGAGGAAGTTTTTATTAGCTAAAATTAGGAAGATTATGTGATCCGGACTTGATTACACTGTAAAATCACGCTAAAATTTATTTTCAAAATCATTTGAATGTAAACAAGCAAAAAATACAGCGTGTTGCCAAAGCTACTTGAAATAATTCATTTATATATGACAAAACTTACCTAAATATAAATATTTCGATAACTGTTGACCATTCAACTATTGAACAAAAAGAATACGCTTCTAAGTTCAGATAAATTCCCATAAATGTCCAAGTGGATTAAAAAATTTGCGTACTTAATAATTCCTTCGCGGAATTATGTAAATTAATACATAATTTTCCGAAAAGCCTCATGGAAGTCCTGATGGTATTAAAGACCTGTTAAAGTGAAATGCCTGAGCTTGCACTCGCATCTCGAACTTCCACAGTACGCCAGCGGAAGGATTAAGGTCGAAAAGATTTAACGGGAATCGGCCTCTCTACGGCGGGTTTTCGATGGAATCA
>BMAU01009046.1:0-12885 GCA_019973935.1 Trichonephila clavipes | reverse complement strand
CATGTGGTCGCTTAAGTACATATGTAACATAAATGCTCTTATTCATTCCTGAATATTCTTACATATAACATGACTTTATATATTACAATATATAAAAATATTACAAATTACACTATTTTTGTCTAAAGGCTACATATTACTCTTTTTCAAAAACTTTTGGTGGCAGTAATATTAGAAGTAATTGATGGTTCATTTTCAGATTATAATATTAAATTGATTCTCAAAATAAGAAGTCAGTTTGTCCGAGCCATTATTTTAAAAACATAATTTTGCTAAGTTTTTAAATATTTTATAAGGTACTCAAATTTATTTATTTTATGTGATTTTTTTTCTTAAATTATTAAGAACAAAAGTTAGTATGTAATTCAAAATCGGTTTCTTGCTAGATTTCAATAATTATTTTTATATCTTAACCTGAAAAAATGATTTGCAATTTAAAATATTAATTTAATATTTTAAAAAATAACTAGAGCTTTCATAATTCAATTCTATCAACTTCATAAAAACTTTTATATCACTTTTCCATATGCTAACTTTTAAAGGAAAGTCCACAAAGTTCTTTAAGGTTCTTATCTTGAACAGAAAAAAAAAAAGACGAAAGGGAATAGAAAAACGCATTTTCAAAAATTATTTTTAAGGTTTGTAAAGACATAGAAACCTAAACTAATAATACCCGCAAGGCTCTGTTTTCAACATGTAAGTTACTCTTCAACTTATATACAAAAAAAAAGCTTAAGAAAACAACCCAAAACAGCTATATATAAATAAAATGTTTTCTGATTAAAGAAAATAATAACCTGAACATATTCCTGAAAAAGAAAGTTCATTTTCTCAAAACGCTATAAAATTGAGAACCTTTGTTAAGGGATTTCAGCATTGCAGGTATGATAAGTCTTGAACTGAAAACAGCGATTTTCACTTCATCCAAAGTACTAAAATGCTTTACGCATACACAAGAGGTTAATGAATTTTATTCTTTCAAATATTATCATATCTTTTATCCTATACTGAAACAATATACATGCTCTCTTGATTTTTAATTTTAATTACTGAAACAGGTATAAATTTAACATTCATGATAAATGGATTACACGGTTTAAAATACGTTCTTAATTTCATACACATGGCTTGAAAGAACTTGAATATAAAAGTGTAAATAATGAAAAAAAAAATCTTACCTTTGCAACTCAAATAAGTTGTACTTGTTGAAGAAAAAGAGATGATACTTTTAGGACATTTCTTAGAAACATTTTCTTTTTTTTGTGTAAAGTGTTAGTTTTCTTTTTAAACCACCACTAGGGCATACTCTATTTTTGCTCTATAATTTGAACAGCTAATCAAGCAAATAATCACAACGAAAAAATGAGATTAACAAAGAGTGAAATGACAAATTTTAAACCTCCTCATACATCGGCAGGCTGTTAGAATGACTCGTTTTAGAAAGCATTGTATTTTGGTCAAGGAATTCCGCACCATGAAGGCTAGCTATTATATGGGACCAGTGGCGCATCAGAAGGGGGGTCTGGACCCCCAGCTCATTGCTTTTTCCGATTGATTATAATTCTAAGTAAATAGTAGGTAAAATTTAATTACTTGTTATTAATGATTAATTTTATTAATTAATGCTAATTATTTATTCAAAAATTAGTTTACTGTGTTTTGTTCACGAAAATCGACAAAATCAAAAGGAGCATGATACAAGAATGGCGAACTTCGACCCCGGACCCCCCTCCTCAGAAAATTCCTGTAGTGCTCACTGTATGGGACAATTAAATGGCAACTGGGAGAGTCCTACCTCTTCTCAGAAGGAAGGGACAGCTTTCAGAATCCTTGCTGACCATGAATACATATTCGGTTTTTTGGACGTTATACAAATAAAAAAGAAAAGAAGAGCCGAGATAAACAAAACTCTATTCAATTTCGCGGCACTCTAGACAAAACTTCCAATACAAGTGCAAGCCTACGCGTAGCTTTTATCTACAGTAAATCAATCAACAGACGAAGGATATTGTCTTTTTACAAACAACCAACATTCTTTTCCATTTTCTTAAACAAGTTATATCTGCATTTACCAACCAATCTTGATGATGAGGACTTTAAATAGGAATTTTTCAGTCGCCTTTCGAGTCTATACCATTCCTTTTTTCTGATTATTTTCAGTAAAACGACTTTTAATAAAAAATTTAATCACGTTTGATCAGTAACGCTGTATTAGCCATTACGACATTTTTGTAATTTAAAAATTGATACAATTGTGTTTTTTCAATGTAGCTATGATTAATCTCTCTCTCTTATGTACTTTTACTTATTTCAATTATGACACATGTACAGGGGAAGATGCATTTTCATTGCTAGTATACCTCTTAAAATGAAATGCGTAGCACATATTTTACATATAATTTTTTATTAGTTTTGTGTTTAAAATTAGTATTTTATCGATTTCTGTAATTTTTTTTTTATTGTGTAGTTTTATTAGTTATATAAGTAATTCTTCTAAAAGTTGAGAAAATTATATTTTATGCTAAGCATTATCAGGTGGTGGAAACTATGCATGTATCAAAAAATTACTGAACTAACTAAATTCAGATTAGACGCTTAGTATTCCCAGAGGATGGGAAAGATAGACCATGATAAAAATTTAAACAAATACCAGAATCTCCACAAAAACGGGAGGGATGACGTACCCAAATCACGAGCGTTCTAAGCTGGCAGGAAGCTTGGCGGGGAGGAAGAAGCAGGAAGGAAGACACAGGACTGACCGAAGGCTGCAGATCAAATCAGTGAAAGGATTCACCTCGGAACCGGAAGGTGAAAGATGCAGTGCAATGCTGGCTAAATCATGCTATTAAGAGTGTTTTTTGTTGTGTTATGGGGTGGAGCGGATTTCTCCACTTTCGTTGAAGAGTATGCATATTTAATTTTAGGATGAGGATACGTAAACAGTGTTTGTGCTTTGATAATTGGATTGTCATGAGATTCAATAGATTTAAAGGCATTTCTAGAGAGTTTAGTGATGTAATTAGAAATCGGCTCCATATAGTAGATCGTTATGTATCACGTCATTTCGGACGTACCAAGGTGCGTTCGTCATGACGCTGAGTATTTTGTTTTGATTACTTGAATCTTTTTTTTTGTGGGTGGCGGCTGCGGTTCCCCATACGGGCGATCCGTAAGTTATAACTGGGCGCAGAATCTGCTTGTATAAAATTACTTTATTTTCCAGGGATAGAGGAGATCTCCCTCCCAATGGGAGATGGCTAAAATGAATTCTACCTCCAGAATTTCTCTGCTAGATAGTCAATGTGTTTTTGAAAGTTAAGCGGCTATCTATGTGTAGGCCCAGATATTTCACCACCGAAACCCACTGGATGATGTATCAAAAGGAGGGTCGATGACCCCCCATTTCCTGAAAACAATTGCTTGATTTGATCAACATTAATTGCAATTCTCCAATGTGAGCCACGTTTCAAGTTTATCTAGGAATTTTTGAATAGCTTTAATTGTGTATTTCAGCTGGACACCTATGCGAGAGAACTGCGGAATCATAAGCAAACAGGCAAGTACTGACGGTGGAGTGTTGTGGAAAATCGTGCGTGTTAATGTTGTACAAGTACGGAGAAAGGACAGATCCCTGAGAGGCAAGATCCCGTGTCAGAGTATGGATTGTTTACACGAACTCTAAAAGTTCTATTGTGTAAAAAATTATGTATGATTTTAATTAAATAGTCAGGGGAACTGCAACTTAATTAACTTGTAACGTTAGGGCCATCGTCGGCCACATTTTATCAAATGCCCTTTTAACATCTAAAAAGACACCTACTGTATAGAATTTGTGGGCAAAACCCTTATTAATAATGTTTGTCACACATATCAATTGGTGCAGCGTTGAACGGCTCCTCCGGAAGCCGCATTGCTCAGGTATGAAGTCTGTTACTAATTGCTCTTATAGGATATCATTACAAAATTTTTAGTTATGTTTCTGTTTAGCTTTTAATTAAGACCAATTATTGATTTTCTGTTTTTGTTATGTAATTAAATAAATAGGTAAATAAGATTTAGTTTATCCAAACAATTAACAGTTTATAATTGCTAATTATTTATGTTCATATTTTTATCCTTAGAATGTATAATGAAACACATCAAAATTACATATTTTGCTGTTCTTGTGAGTTTTATGAAAGACAAAAATTTCAATGATTTGATACACGGTTGGGATTGAGAGAGAGTTTTTACTCCCCGTTCCATATAAATATATTTTTATTTTATCTTCATTACACACTCCAGAATTCAAATTTTTCATTGTAAAAGGTTTTTTTATATATAAAAGTGTACTTTTATAAGTTTAAAATACCTAAACCACAATATCTAAATTTATTAATACATTTTAATAATTGGTTATTAAATACTTATTTATGCA
Organism: Trichonephila clavipes; assembly: GCA_019973935.1. Classification (NCBI taxonomy): domain Eukaryota; kingdom Metazoa; phylum Arthropoda; class Arachnida; order Araneae; family Nephilidae; genus Trichonephila; species Trichonephila clavipes. The sequence continues at coordinate 8,468 of BMAU01009046.1, read as the reverse complement.
TGTCTTAAAAGTTTAAAAAACATTTTGTGTTTCAAGGGGCTCAGAAACCTTACATTAAAAAAGGGGCAGGGAATATTTTTGAATTTGAATTGTATCAGTCAATTAAATTTGATATGACTTTAAAAAAGGGGGTTGGAGTGCATACTCAAGTATTACTGATAATTTTCGAGAAGTATTTTAATATTTTGCAAATGGTAAATACATGTTTAAAAATTATTTGCTTATATTGTCCAATGTAATTGCCTCCAGGGTGTTTTCTCTCCTCTAAATTAGGTAAAACCGAGCTAAATGCTCTGTCACCTGTAATGGTGCTCAAGGCTACGGCCGGCGTCTCTTAGCCCTTTGCCATGACGACTGTGGGGCTTGATCAAGCATTTGCCGATCAAGTGGCATTGGTAACAACATTTCTTATTGTGGGAACAAAGATGTGAAGTTCATTAACCGTTTGAAAGCAGTTATAGACGATTTTTTTTAAGAGTAAAAAGGAAATATTTTAATAAGACAAATGATAACATTTTAAGACTTCCCCTTGCTGACACGTGTAGGGGCCCGCATCATTACTACGGTGGTAGCTACGCCTGTATAAAAGCTTGTCGCGAGATTGAAGTACTTGTATCTACTTAGTTTGAAAATTTAAATCAATCAAATCAAGTTGTTAAATTTGCTTATTTACACAGGTAATTTTGCAACAAGCTTTTAAGTATCATAAATTGTGTAATGACGTTATAAGTTGATAAAAAGTTTTAAAAGAAAAGTTAATTTTTTATTCTTTTTAGAGCATTTAAATAAAAGTTTGTTTTAAAAAAGTTTTTTTTACTTTTAATTTATTTTTTACTTATCGCTGACAGGTTTCTGTCTGTTCATATCATTCAACGCATCATTGTTGCAAGGTCGTTTTGTCGGTTAATTTTGTACAGGCTAGCTCAGGGGTACTAATTTTACCCGCCATGCCACGTACATACATAATATAATAGATACTTCCTCGGCCGCAACAAGAGGATAATGGAAAGGGGGAATAAACATTGTAAGACCAAAAACATTGACAAAGCAAAATTAATCAAATTATTAAATCCCCCTTAAAATCCGTAATTCTAAACAAATTTTTTTCAATCTTTATCTTTAAAATGACGAAGTTATTAAATATTTAATTAAAAATTTCAATATTTTTTGAAAATCGTAAAAAAGAAGTTCGGTATTTTATTTTTTAAATGACTGATTCTAAAGGAAAAAGCCTTAACTTTTATCGATTTATTAACATGAAAAAAAAAAATCATACGAAATGATTTAAAATCATTTTCAGAAAACGCATTGATTAGAAAAAAAAAAATAGAAAGTTTTTAAAAAAATTATACTGTATCGTGGCGAAATAAATGATCTTTCCGATTTATGTTTTTTTTTTTTTTTTTTTTCTCACAAGGAGAGGGGCGCGCATAAGAAAATTCATTTGGGATCGAGACTTGGTGTTATAGTGGTACTCTTTTAGGGTGTTCACCCCTCAGTGTAATTCCGCCGAATGGCCAGTCAATTCGGAGAAATTAAGCCTTCGAAATTCATGCTTAGCTTTTATACAGTTAAATTTAATTTCCTGGCAACTTAATTTGTAGCCTGATTGGTAAATCGTCGAAGCTTACTAAAGGTCAGGGTCGATAAGTTTTTTTCTTCAATTCTAATTACTTTTCAAAATTAAATATATTTAGGAAAGGTTTATTAAATGATAGTTTATGTAATTTCGTTGTATTTTATAAAGTAAAAAAATTACTGTAATTATATAAATAATTATATTAAATATTTTACACAAAAAATTAGTTACAAAATAGTTTTATGTGAAATACACTTGGTTCTTTATGCGGATGCTCCAGGAAATCCGCATAAAAAATCGCACAAAAGACATACATTTATATGCAAAAAATGATGGATACGTTCCATTTATTCAAAATCGCATAAAACCCAAATAATGTTTTAAAATGCACCAGAAATCGCATAAAAAAGATTTATAAATAATAAGATTTATTTTTTTTCCATCATATTTTAATAAATGGCACATATGTATGTTAAAAACAAAAACAAAACTTAATATGTAACAAAAACAAAACTTCATTTAAAATCATATTAAGAATGTTTTCATCATTATTCGCTGTCTGATAATGTGCGAACCCGCTTGTGATTGGTGCAAGATCACTTTCATCACTTTGAAGATAAAATTACGCTATCAGATTGCATATAAAGGAGAAGTGAATCACCAAAAAAGAAATAAATATGAATAAAAATTTTTTTGTATTGATTGCGTAATAGCAGATGTTGTAGTTGTTATTCTTATTCGCTTTTCAGAAAAAAGTGAATCACCAAAAAGAATTAAATATGAATAAAAATTTTTTTTTTGCCATAAAAAAACCGCGATAACTCTAAAATCCCATAAAAAAAAAAACGCATAAAAAAGAGAACCAAGTGTACAATATATTATAAATAAAGTATTATATTATTAAATTATTTTATAAAAATTTAAGTCCTTTCAAATAAATTTATTTAAATTTCAATAATAAATTAATATCTCTTATTAATACTAATGCTTAATAATATACTAATTTTCATTAATAATAATTTCAAACAGTTTAAATTAATAATAATTTTACTAATAAGTAATTTAAGTTACAAATTTTTAATTTCTTTTTTTTTTATAAAATACAAAATAATTACATAAAATATCATTTAATAAACCTTTCATAAATAAATTAATTTAATAAAAATAATTAAATGAACTGAGGAAAAAAGTTGATCACAGAATCGAGCCCCGACTCTCACAAGATAGTAAGCAGACGATTTACCAATCAGGCTACGAACTCTTTGAGGAAAATTAAAATTTAATTGTATAAAAGCTAAGCACGAATTTCGAAGGCTAATTTCTCCGAATTGACTGGCCATTCGACGGAATTGCATTGAGGGGTGAACACCTTAAAGGAGTACTACTATTACACCAAGTCTTGATACCATATGAATTTTCTTAGTCATGTCCCACCTTGTCAGTTTCAAAGAAAGAATAAGATGGTTTTTTAAAAATGGTCAAAAAAGTCAGTTCTTTAAGCTCAATCTGATAAGCTGCTCGGCAGAATAAAAAGCCAACAGGGTAAAAGGTTTTTAATTATTATCTTTTACCTAATTGCAATATCTGAATATAAATGGTCAAAACATGCATTGTCATCCAAACTAAACATGTATACAAAATTTCAGGTCAATCGGTTGAAGACATCAACTTCAAATTGAGTTGCAAGAATCCACCTGAACAATTTACATTGTAAGTTAAATAAAAGCTTCTAAAAAGGGTATTTGGTTTTGTATATGTCAATGTATGTATAGTATATTTCCCAGAAAAATTTGTAAAGAGTATGCCCAGTTATTTAGAAGCACATTCCAATGGTGAAATGAATAGCAAAATGGATGACACACTGAACAATTTGTTGAAGTTTTGATGCTAAGATAGCAAAGAAAAATATTAGATTATTTTCCAACAAATTAATAAATGTTTCATTTTTTCAAAACTCAAAATTTTTGTATTAAATATTTTAGAGTGGATTTTTATTTACACAGATATAGCTACATATCTGTGTAAATAAAATGCACTCTAATAAACTTCCTTTTTTTGAATATATGTTTTTTTTTTCTCTCTGCAATATCCAATAACACGAGAAAATTTTTCAGTCCTATCTCAGTTTCGTGGTAAATGATTTTTACTGTGCATTAAAATATATTATTTTTGAAATAAAAATATTTTGAGTTAATTGCTAAAAACTGATATAAATCAACACTTAGTGATTTAATCTAATTACAATATTGTTGACATAAATTTTATTTTCCAATTTATGATCCCAAATGATATCTTAACATATTTTTGACATATTACATGAAGTAAATACATATATGGGAATATATATATAGAGAGGAACATTTTTTAATATAAATTTTCAAATAAATCAAAACTAATCAGAAACAATATAAACAACTTTTTAAATAACAATACTTACAAAAGTTTGAAATGAAAGGAATGCAATTCTAAATTGAAAACAGTTAAGAAAACAATTAAATATACAATATTAAAAAAAATTACAACTGTGATCTAAACTACACACACACATAGATATTCTAATACTACCCCACAATTATTCATTGTATTGATTATTTTTCAATACATTTTTTTACAGATAAATAACACTGAATTTTATGTAAATGACACATTAAGTAATATTAAATTTCCTAAAAAATGCAGTTCTTAAGAAATAATTTCTAAATCAAAAACAACAAAACCTATATACAACTTAAACAGTTTTTATATCGATGTTTAAGAAAAGGAAATTGATGCAAAAGTATAGAAGTAACTTTTACGGTAATTTTTACAAGTCAAATTGTTCCCATTTTCAGTAACAAATAAAAAAATACATTAAGGATCATAATTCTATGAAATATGATTTAACAATGCTATATTCAAGAACACAATATTTATAACAAAAAAAGCAGCAATATTTTTTTTTAAAAATAAATACTACACCAACACTTATAGCATTTAGAAGCTTACCATATTTATCACAAGCAAGTTCTTAAAAGTAAGAACATGATTTTATGCTCAGGAGGCAAAAAAAAAAAAAAAAATCTAGATATGATCCACTCAATAAAAATGAAATCATTAATAACTTTAATATTAAGAAGAAAATTTAGCTTTTTAGCAAATAAAATATTGTTATATTTTGAATTTATAACATTAGGGACCCTCCCTCCCCGAATAAAATGCTATAGTTGCAAGTTAAAGCATTTTTTTTTTAAAAAAGAAAAGATACACTAATATTATTTCAAACAAACTTAAAAGGTCCATTCAAATAATTAAATATGGTATTTTTAAAAGAGGTCAATGGATGAAATGCAAAAATGAATTGTATAACATAGAGTAGATAAACATTTCTAAGAATAACACATGCAATCATTTCCTCCTTAAAAATATTTCCTGTCACAGAGGGAAAGAACATTTTTGAATTTAACACCACAAATTCCCTTTCTTAATTATACCAGCTGCAACACCTTCGACAGAAAAAATGGACTTACAAAAATATGCAAGATATTAAATTTATTTAAATGGATTAAACACGATTTAGTGTTTTAAGCATTAAATGCAAATAAAAAAGCATTACGTTTCCCCATAAATTACGTATTAAACAATATTTTATACAGTAAAAACTACTTTTAGAATAATAGATCTTAAGAAAATAATAGAGCACAGCAAATACCTCCATAAAGTAAGATTTATCAGTGTAATATTAACACTGAAATAAGTACATAATGTACCAATTAAATCTTACCTGAACTGCCGCTACCCAAAATATTTTCTCTCAAAATCAGTTTTAAACAATTTAATATATTTCAAGTACACAGTGAACTGGACGAATACATTATTTAAAATTATATATTATAAACATCCAAGTTTCATGTAGAATTATAAACTAACAAATAAATTTTAAAACTGTAGGCAACACAAATAGAATTAAATCCCAAAGCTATAACACCCACATTCAAATACAATGCATCTAATAAAATTTTATACTCAAAGTAACTAATTAACATACACAATAAGATCCTGGAAAAAGTTACTGTTTTAGAAGAAAATAAACTTTTATAGTAAATTTGAAATTTAGAATTAACATTGTTTTAATAATAGCCAAAACAAAAGAAAAAAAACCTTTTTAAGATTACTCATTCCCTTAAATTTTTTTGTTTATACACCCAGGAAATTTTTGCAATAGTGTAAGTTTCAGAATTTTTTTTAGTTAAATACTTATTTTGAAAAGAGAGAGAAAAAAAAACATCTAACTTCTTTATTGTTCTCTCTTTTAAAACGGGTTTATTGAATTTTAGTCATTGAAGACCAATAAAAATACATTATGATTTTTGTCTTAGTAAACAGAAATCTTATTTCTTTGTCAATTCATATGCAAAACATCCGTATCTCTATTAAAATGAAATCACTTATATCTGTATGTGAAATCAAGAACAATTTAAATTTTAGCTGAACATTGATGTGGATTTTCACTAAGCCAAAAAGAGCTATTTCCAGGATTTTCTTTGGGAGAAAGCCATTGACTTAACTTTTTTTCCAAAAGCAGAAACTTACCGGATCCATCTTTTGAGCAAAGCCCTTTCTCAGAAGCAGATTCTGTAGATAACCCTTTACCAGAATCATTTTTAGAAGCAAGCCATTCTTCCTTGTTATTATTGAAATGTGAAATAAGGAAGAAGCCAGAGCTGCAGACGGAACTTCATTTTTCTTTTGCTCTGTTGAAATACAACTTACCACAACAGAATTTTTATTTTTCTCACTGGAAGTTAGAGTTTCAGTATTTGATTCGGGGCTATGAATAATAGATGATGAGCATGGAGATTACTTTCTTTTTCCGGTTCTGTATTATTCTGCTTTTCTACCTTACATTACCAGTGCATTTTCAACTTTCTTTTGGAAAATACTGAAAGGAACTACAGGCGACGATCGGTTTTCTACCTCCACTTTGTCATCTTTTTTACCATTTTTCCCGAAAAATACGCAAGGAAGTACAGGCAATGATCGCTTTCCAGAGAAAAGCTTCTTCCTACATGCATGTTTCTGCGGAAAATCAGGTGAATGTGATGGGATTTCTGAAACTTCATTTTCACTAATAATTTCTATATCATCCTCAAGCTGAAATTAAAAAATAATGCTTAAAAAAACTAAACATAAAACAAAGAATAACAATAACAAACTTATGGTCAAGAGTTGGTTACAAAAAAAATACATTTACTTTGAGAAACAGGCAAAATATTGATAAAGGAAATAATAAAGTAAAGAGAAATGTGAAAAGGTAAAGAAAGAAATAATTACCACATACATAAAAGCAAACATTTTTACTGTGACAACACAAGTCTCCTTTTAAAAATTTTATAACTGGTAAGGTGCTTCAATAACATTTAGATCTATATGTTCAACTGAAGCTTTAAATACACTCTGTCGCAAAAAATATATGCACCCAGAAGAAATTGAGCTACATTCACGAAATTTGGTATGCATGTAGTGTATATGAAAATAAACAAATGATTAAAAATTCAGAACAAAATATCATTTTATTAAGCGGTTATGCTTGCAAAAGGTTAAAAAATCAGTAAGTAGTAAAGCCACCTCTGGCAGCTATACAAGCCGAAATTCGCGTGGCATCGATTCAATTAGATCACTTATGACCCCTGTGGAAGATCCTGCCATAGTCTTTGCATCTGCGCAGTTAATTCTCAATGTATCTCGGGACGGCTGCAGTTGCCTTCCCAGCGCCGTCCAGACATGCTCTACTGGCGAAAGATCTGGTGACCTGGCAGGCCATGGTAGGGACATCATATCCTTGAAGACATTGGTTGGGAGAGTCGCGCAGTATGTGGGACTTGAAAGCATTATCCTGCTGGATAAATGGTACCTGGGCGACTTGATAGCATGGGTAGCACAATCGGCGTTAAAATATCGTCCACGTATCTGCGAGCTGTCAAAGTGCCTTGAAGGACCACTAAAGATGATCGTGTGTCCCAAGAAATTGCTCCCCACACTGTCACACCTTGTGAAATTGCTGTATGCCGCTCGACAATAAATGCCGGATCGGACCGCTGGCCGGTGCGCCTCCAGACACGTGTGCGGTGGTCATCAGCACTGAGACTGAATCGGGATTCATCACTGAAGATGACACGTCTCCAGTCTGTCACACTCCAAGTTGCCCGAGGTCGGCAAAATCCAGTCGACACTGCCTATGATGTGGGGTCAGTGGTAAGCGCCTTAGCGGACGCCGGCTCCTCAAGCCAACTTCGGTCAGTCGTCTCCCCTTATGGTTTCTCTTGATGGCACTGGATGTCTGGAAGGAGGTAAGTGGCGTTGAATCGATGCTAGCGACGTTGTTGGTGCCGAAGTGGCCACTCTTCTGGATTGCACTATCCTCGCGATCATTTGTGTTCCTGGGACGTCCTGACCCTCTGCGACGGTACACTCTACCTACTGTGATCCACTGTTGCCAACACCGAGCAACTACCATATCGCTCCGACCGAGGTGGCGGCCGATACGTCTATTCGACCAACCTGCTTCTCTGAGGCCTATTATACGGCCCCTATCAAAGTCCTGTCAGCTGCTCGTACTGCCGCCGGTTACGTCTTAGAGGCATCCTAAGTCTCAATATCGTCTATCAAAGTCATCAGATTCGCTTTGGATAGCCGTACGGCGCTCGTACTCATGCTTTTAAACTCTCCCAGTTGCGCAACTAATATGCGCGTAACACACTTAGCCTTGTCTCATTGGCTTCGAAATTTTAATCATTTGCATATCTCTTACCAGACTACATTCTTGCCGAGTTTCGTGATTGTAGCTTGATTTCTTCTGGGTGCATATATTTTTTGCGACAGAGTGTATTTCCTTGCAGTTGTGCATCTCTCA